>CM052244.1:1238408-1330779 GCA_028455795.1 Lasioglossum marginatum
AAAATCCTATCTTTACATTATTATTTACATTATCAAGAAATGGGAAGGCGCATTTCGCACCCCTGCAATTCTAGAAACGAGTATACACGTTAAAGATTTCGTTGAAAAGCAAGTTAACGCACCTGTGGCCGTCCTTGCACCTGCAGGTGTCAGGTACTACGCAGACCGCGTTCTCTCCGCAGGGCTGAACGCATGTTGGCACGCATCCTAATCCGTCTTTCAGCTCGTAGCCTTTATTGCAACTGCACTTGTTAGGCGCGACGCAGGTACCGAACTTGCAGGGGCCGTCGCAGATCGGAATACACGCCACTGCACTACTCGGGCTTAGCAGGTAGCCATCGTTGCAAGTGCAGTGGTTCGGCGCGTCGCAGGTGCCATTCCCGCAGGGAATGTGGCAAATAGGTACGCATACGTTGGGAATTTCGGAGAGCTCATATCCGTCGTGGCACTTGCAGTTGAACGAATGGGAGCAGTCGCCGTGCTCGCAAGGCGGGTCGCATATAGGCACGCAGTCCGAGTGGTTGCCGTTCGCAGGTGCGTAACCTGGATTGCAGCTGCAGATACCTGGCGCTGCGCAGAACCCGTTTGTGCAACCCCCGGAACACGATGGCTCGCATCCGATTTTCCAGGGGACCTGCGACATACTTGCATTTCCTGGTAGTAATTCGGGGAATATATTCTAATGTATTAACACTTTACCTACCGAAAGCCTAGTAATAGGATTTTCAATAATTGTGCTGTTCCAAAAGAAAGCATAGAAATTTTCTTTTACTTTTCTTTTTGAGGTTCCATTAAAAAGTGTTTAGCCATGAACTATAGATTTTTCAAAATTATGCAATAATCACCGGTCGGTAATGTGTTAATATATTATTACTATCGGATCTTTATGCATTTATGGTTTATGAAAATGTTGAAAAAAGGCTAGAATATTTGATAGAATTCTATACAATTCTTATTTGTTCTGGATCTACAAAGGCATTAAAAATAGGATTTTATTTCATCCCGCTTTCTTAAAATTTGTCTACAAAAATTGGAAAATGCATAAACATCCGCAGTCTAATAATTACAATAATACAATTATTGGTTCGCGAATTACCATTTCGTACCCGTCCATGCAGGCGCACACGTCAGGCCTGACGCATTCCGCGTTGGGTCCGCAGTCGCTGCAGGAGGGCTGGCAGACGTGTTTCATGGTCTCGTCGCCGTTGAAGTAGTATCCATCGTGGCAGGTGCATTGGCTGGGAGAAGTGCAGACCCCATTGACGCAGGCGTTCTCGCAGAGGGGCTCACAAAGGAACTTGGAACCCTCGGCTTTCCCGTAGCCATTGTCGCACAGGCATGTATCTGGTGCGATGCAGGTGCCTCTGACACACGGTTCGGAGCAGATCGGTACGCACAAGGACAAGGAAGAGTGCGACTGGTAGCCTGTATCGCAGGCGCAGACGTTCGGTCCCACGCACACGCCGTTCAAGCAACCCAGGTCGCACTTGGGCTCGCACGTGAACGGGTTCTCTGGATGTTGCTCGTAGCCCGGCTCGCAGGTGCACATGTTCGGCGATGTACACACGGCGTTCACGCAGGTGGAATTGCAAATCGGCTCGCAGGTCTGCGGACAATTCGTTTCCAAGGTATTTCAAACGATCAGATAGCACAACGTTTCGTTCACGCCGAACCAAGAAAATCTTAAGGACTCGCGAGATGTATTCTGTTCGCAAAAGGGTGAACGTGTTCTGTAAAATAGCGAATTTGATTTATAAAGACGCGAATTTGATGTGTGTAAGGGTGAATTTGGCGTGGAAAACCTGCTTTTCCAAGTCATGGAAGTAGCCATCGTTGCAGGTGCACTCGTTGGGTCCGGAACAGTATGCGTGTAGCTCCTCGCAGCTGCTGTCGCAGATCGGCACGCAATTGGACTCCGACGCGTCCAGCCTATATCCAGGATCGCACTCGCAGATGTACGGCTTGTTGCACTTGCCGTGTTCGCACGAGGTGCAATCGGCCTCGCAGACGTGGTTGTTGTCCCCGGCTTTGTGAAAGAATATATGGCAGACGCACTGATTCGGCGAGAGACACATTCCGTTCTCGCAGGGCGGATCGCAGACCGGCCTGCAAAGGCCGTTGTCCTCATCATAGCCTGCGCAGCATTCCTTCAGCGTTTTATAGGCGATCTCATACTGAAACGTCGGAAAATCGCGTCAACGAACGATCGATTCACGTTCCAGCCGCGGACCGTTCTTTTGATTGGAAACTTTACACTAAAATATTCTTCTACGCCTGTTTAAAAATTTTTTACGAAGCTACTATTAAACCGAAGATAATAAATAAGGCAATAGTTTGAGTTACGTACGATGTAGAATTAGATCTAGAGAACGAACCCAGCGAAAGAATGAAAAATCGGGATGGGTGAACGTGGCTACGAGCCGCGAACGATTCGGAACCTCCTTTCCTCCCGATTTCCGGTTTGGCCGTGTCGCTTACCTCTTTCCTGAAGTTCCATCGTACCTTGGTGTTGTAGAAAATCCCCCACTTCTTCTCGCGGTACGTCTCCTGATACGGGACCAAGTGCGACCTCGTGTAACTGCGAACGTATTTGGGTATCTCGGTATTGAACCCGTTTCATAGCACGGTGGACGCGCGGGATGCGATTCGACTCACCTGACCAATCTGTCGCAGTTGCCGTTCGAGAAACTGAGCACGAGCAACTTCGAGTTAACGGCGATTTCGAGTAAACCAACAACAACGGCGACCGAAAGGAACTTCATCTCGAACGACGTATCGTTGACCGAACGTCGGGACAGCGACTAATTGCTGCAACGATGAGCTCTTGCGTTCCTGCCCGCGTCTCCTCGAAACGCGAAACAGGAAGTCGAGAGATACCGCTTTTCCGGACTGTCGGGATCCACCGAACGCCTCGATATGAACTCCCTATCAGTCGTTTCCATACGTTCTTTTCGTTCGTTTATTCGTCCATCAACTTTACAAAAATTCCATCGACGTCTACCGGCGCCTAGTAGCCCGTTCATGGTTGCTACTTTGCACCGGACGCGCGCACGCACACATTCCAACACACAAGCTCTCCCTCTCTTCTTCTCTCATACGCACTATCTCCACGCGCGGGTCGAGGCGGGTACTCAACAGAGTCGTAGCCGTGTACTGGCGCCTAGCAGTCCGCTTACGGTTTTTACTTTGCACCGGATGTACGCGCAACATCGTAATAATCACTCTGGCACACAATCATTCTATCCGCTATCCCTACGCGCAGGGCGAGGCGGGTACCCGACAGGGTCGTGGTCGTCTACCGGTGCCTAGCAACGTGTTCACGCTTATTACCGTTGCACATCTAACGTAATAATCTAACGTCTCACGGGTCGAGTCGGGTACCCGCCACGAGGCGACCGTCGTCTACTGAGCGAGGACGCATCGTTGTCTACCCTTGACGCCAGTCTCCTTCCTGTAGCCGAGATTACAGATGCAGTAGTTGGGCGCGGTGCAAATGCCGTTGGGACATCCACCGACGCAGATAGGCAGGCATCTGGAGCCGGTCAGGTCTTCTGGGTCCATGACGTACCCGCGTTTGCAGCGGCACTGATTCAGGCCAACGCAATCACCGTTCAGACAGGGAGACTCGCAGAGGGGTTCGCCGGGTTGCGGGATTCTAGGTGGGACGCAGCGACCGGACTGCGGGTCGGGCGTGTACCCGGCTTCGCACATGCAACGGTTCGGGCCGACGCACCTACCGTACTGGCCGCAGCCGTACTGACACATGGTGGGGGATTCTGTGGGTCTTGGCTCGGGACACCTGCCGGTCTCCGGGTCAACGACGAGTCCGTAATCGCAGATGCAGAGGTCGGGTCCGACGCAGACCCCGTGCGACCCGCAGCCGTTCCTGCACTGGAACGAGCTCACCGCCGGAACGCACCTGCCGGTGTCCGGGTCCACTCGAGAGCCCACGTCGCACACGCACCTGTTCGGGCCCACGCAGGTCCCGTTCGCACCGCAACCGTACCTGCACAGGGGCCCGGTACTCGACTCGCCAGTCAGGGGCACGCAATCGCCGTTCAAATCGCGAGCGAACCCGATCCTGCAGTTGCACACATTTGGTGCAACGCACTCGCCGTTCGGGCATCCCCGGGGACATTCCGCGACGCAGCTACCGGAAGCATCATTCTTGTAGCCTGGACTACAGCTGCACACTCCCGGAGCCACGCACTTGCCGTTCAGGCATCCTCGAGGACACTGCGGCACGCAATCGCCGTTCGAATCGCGGGCGAACCCGTTTCTGCAGTTGCACACACCTGGTGCAACGCACTCGCCGTTCTGGCATCGAGGACATTCCGGAACGCAGCTGCCGGAAGCATCATTCGTGAAGCCCGGACTGCAGCTGCACACCCCTGGTGCAACGCACTCGCCGTTCTGGCATCCTTGAGGACACTGCGGCACGCACTTGCTAGCCTGGTCCAGACCGAACCCTCGCCTGCAGTTGCACACGCCTGGAGCCACGCACTCTCCGTTCGGACAGCCCTGAGGACAGTCTGGCACGCAGCTATCGGAGGAGCTCAAAATGAAGCCTGGCCTGCACCTGCACTCGCCTGGAGAAACGCAGTCTCCTCCCACGCAGCCCTTGGGACAGCTAGGAGCGCAGATCTCGGTGTCTCCTGGCGGGTTCGCGTACCTGAAAAACGTGGAATATTTAGTAATGACGAACGTTGGTATATGCAATTTATATGCAATATGAAGTTGGCGTATATGCAAATTAATAAAATGTCTAACATACCCTTCGCGACAGGTGCACACGCCAGGCGCAGTGCACTCTCCGTTGCGACAGTTCTCGCAGGCAGGCACGCACCTCTTCGGTTCGATCAGGGATGCAGGATCCGAGGAGGGTTGCAGCACGTAGCCAGGCTTGCATCTGCAAACCCGAGGAGCCACGCAGTCGCCGTTGTTGCATCCACCGGGGCAAATCGGCTTGCACTCGCCGTTCACCTCGTCGAAGCCCAACTTGCAGGCACACACGTCGGGGGAGAAACAGTATGCATCCTTCTTGCAAGGCATCTGGCAGAAAGGCATGCATACGCCATCTTGAGGAAACCAGTTCGCAGGGCAGCTGCATTGGTCCGGTGCGATGCACTTGCCGCCGAAACAACCCCGAGGGCAGCGTGGCTCGCAGGAGTCGGACGTTGCATTTTTCTCGTAGCCGTCGCAGCAATCCAGGATAGTGATCATTCCGTTCGTCTGTTGATGGATACGAGCCGTGAAATTTTTTCGCTTTTTTTTCTTATAATACATGTCCGAAGAAATAAATTTCTTTCATAATTCCACATGGACGCAACTTTATAATCTCAACAATCGTGAATTAAAAGTAACAGGACGCGTCCCGTAAACCAGAGCAAAGTGTTACGACATGAATTTGACTATTTTTATTTTTGTATAAGATATACGTAAAATTGTGCGAGATAACGAAAATGTTATCACTGTCATATAATACTAGATACAAAATTTGTGAGTTGTTTAGAGTATGATTCGATCGACGAATGGTACTCGTGAATGTGCATTTACCGTTCCGTCGTCAGGTGTTGACGTCGAGGGAAGAGTGTTGTATGGAAACTGTCTCGTGACGTTCAAAGCCACCGCATCTGCGTAGCTGGAAGCACATACATACGTAGTATGAAAACATAAACGGATCATCGAGCTCACGTTGTCGTGATAACGGCGGGGCCAAAGGTTACGCGTTCTTACGCGAACATCAGACGCTGCGTTTCAATCTATTCTAATTTGAGCAACCCGCTCGGAACAGGCCCGTCTCGGCTCGGTTCTCGAACGTTCGCATTTACCCCTGCATTCTTCAAAATTTTCCAGGCGAACAGTTACCGCAACTTCTACAACATATGCTCGTTCACACGAGGTCTTTGTTTAAAAAATAGGTCCACTGATTATTTCCGAAAACATTTCTAAGCCAATCTTTTCTGTTCTTTTTTCGCACTCGAAGTTATTTTAATTCCAAAATTCTACTCTAATCTTTTTTCGCACTCGATTCTATTTCAATTCCGAAATCGTTTCTTTTCACCTAGAACGTATTCTGTTCTACTGGACTACCGGGACTGTTTTCTTATATCACACATGAATTTTGAACAATTTAGTGAACACATACGAATGTAATACATACGAATCGAAGGGTCGATTTCAGGAAGAAAGCACGTGTGCAAAAGGAGATGTAACTCACGGCATGGTCTTGTAGCAAAGTCCAGCGATGGTAGTGGCGTTGTTGGCGCCACCCTGGCCCGGTCTACTCCCTTTGACACCTGTACGGGCCCGATGCCCACCTTTCACGCCTTCGACCGCCATTGTGTCGACGGCGAAAAGCGTGAGCAACGACGCGCATACGATCACCGTTGTCCGCATGTTGATCATGTGAGCGCGGATAGAAGACTGGTTTCTTATTTTCGTGCGAGCGCGATCACATCGATCCTGATAACACCAAGCCGAGCCGGGGTCACACCGCCTTTACCATCTTCCAGCGATCCCGGCTGCGTAGTTGTTCGCAGAAATGTTTATGGATCCGCCAATGGCGAGATTGACCGAGTTCATAGAAAACAGCCTCCAAACGCACACAGGGACCGATCGGCCATATTTTTCTATTCGCGTTTCTCGAACACACTGTCCTCCATGCAAATTTGCAAAAACATTGCTGACAGATTCCTCGGAACCTGAGATCATCCTCTGCTTCTTAGAATCCCTCCTGCCGGAACTGCTTTGCATTACAGTTAGATATTAAACAGCGATATGTTTACAGTTGGTAGACACTCGCTGCTGAAGACCTTGAATCGCTCCCGGTTAGAAGCAAGCGGTTTCCAATGTACGTCTCTTTTTCTTGCATCTGCCTTAGAATTTATTTCGAGAAGACTCCCGTCAGAACTATTTTAGTTTCGAAGGATAGAAATATGTCGTTTGTCTTGTTAGGTGTCAGTTAGCATCTCTGAGACCTTGGATCTCGTACTGGTGGAATAAATCAGCTGTGTCTCGACCGTGTCATATTTCTTCTCGCACCATTCTTCAGGATTTCCCTCTTGTCTACTTTGATTTCGAAATTGATTTTCTATCGTGAAAGAGTTTCATTTCTCTCGTTGCTGCTGGTTGCTCGATGGAAATGAACGAACCATGTCCACTGTACCAGATCTTATAATTAGAAGAATTTAAACATTGTATTATTTTCATCCTATTGAACCATCGTCCAATCAATCATACCGCCACGATCTCGGTCTACGAAACATCTAGGCCCCGGTAAACAGCGTCGATGCATCCCCTTTAATTGGTACAAAGGCGACAGGCTGAAAAAACCTGCAGCTTCTGGCGCGTTGCATTTACGTAATCCTCCGATACCGTTCGACAAAGGATGCAGTTCGTGAAGCGTGATGGCCAGCTCGTGTGCCATTTATCTATTTGCGTTGTGATCGAACGGCGTCGAAATCGCTCGGAACCGCAGGAACAGAAGAAAAACGAGGAATCGTATCGAGAGTCCAATTTCCCGATCGAGAAACGGTAGAGTTGCGATTCCCGCGCGATTGCGAGTCGCGATCGAGATAGGATCGCGCAAATAGGAGGCAGTAGCGCGAAGTGAAACGCGCGCGTGCGTGCGTGCGCGTGTATGTCCGATGCGTACGATGCATGCGGCACGCTATGGTTGCGCAGCATGCGACGCATTATTGCGGACCGGCGATAATCGACGCGACGCAATCGTAATTGCGAGTCGCCCGGCTCTCTTTCTCGTTCTCCTTCGACGCAGTTTCTCGATGCACCCGGTCGATTCATTGCGAATTTATTATTATCGATGATGTCAGCGGGTAAGTGCAGCCTCGGGAGCTGCAGACTCGGTTATCTGCGCTCGTTGATACGCCAAGTGCAGTCTCCGAGCTGCAACGACGAGCAGGCCGAGGATTCCGACGCACGTTGAATCTTTGACTAGCCGACTTCTTTAGTATCGTCCGCATCTTTGGTAGGTTGATGAGGATCTCTGGATGCCAGAGAAGCCTCCTCGGATTGTTGCGCTCGTTTACAATGAATCGCGAGCGGTCTCTCGGATAGGCGATTTATCAGAGTGTTCCGGAGCCGCCTAATCTCGGCCCGCTGCTCGCTAATCCACGCCACGCGCTCCACTTTTCTGGCCGCCGATATCGCCAGCCGGTCCATTCATAAAGTTCACGACACGACCTCCCGGATAACTTCCGCCGAAACTATCAGCCGTAAAAATAGACCGCTATAACCTGGCCCGTCATGAAAATAGTCCGATTCTGTCGCAATTAACGCGATGTAACGCTGATTAACGGCCAAGTGCCGGATCCTGGAACACTATCAACTGTTGTTCCCAGCTCGGACGCTCTTCGAAATCTTTCGCAATGATTCCACACCAGTGTCTCAATCAACGCTGACTTAGTCAGCCGCTCTGTCTCATCTGACCTTGCTGTACCAGCCTTTGCGAATCCTAATCGTTGTTATACCGAGGGGTATACTGAACTTATATTATATTACATTGACTAACAGACTCGCGTGTCCACGGCTGACGTAAATTGCACCGGGAGGCTCGATGGCCACATTGACGTCAACAGGGCTCGGAGAAAAGTTGTCTTGTCGCGCTACACGCCCCGACGGATAATCTAATCGGCGCTGTTTTTCTGCCAAACTGCAGCCTCGTGTCCACTCGACGACATGCTTATTGACCAGTGAAACTTTCCGGAGCATTGGCTGTTGATTTGACAGTCTGGGATCGAGGGGAGCAGAGATTGCACTGTGGGGCACTGGCTCCGTTGAGAGCGATGAGATCGCGAAGGATTGAAGATCTCGGATGCAAATATCATCTACTATACATCTACATTTCAAGAGTTCCACATTCAGAATCGCACACGAGCCCAGATTGCCCCACGGGGCACACAGCTGGCTCCCAGAAGACAAAGCTACGCCCACTCGAGCCACTCTCTGCATTATCACGCGAACGCAACAAGACTCCGATCTACTTGAGTACTTTCTCCGGGATCACTTGCCCCGAAATATTGCCCCAGGGGGCAATCGCAAGTTGGGAGGCGCTCTGGCAGGATCTATGGTCACGTGGACAAGCGACAGAAGGATCGATCGCAGTCACGTTCAGCCTTGCACACTGGACGAGTCCCTCGTAAGGTCGTAAACCAGTCCAGTCGGATTTTTCTCGGTCCGTAGACGAGCCGAGCAGAGCGGAGCGGAGTGGAGCGGAGCTGGCTCTCTCACATCCGCCTCCGGAATCGCACGTGAGATCGTGACTCGAACAATGGCACGCGAACGCCTCTGGCGCGACAGTTTTCTCGGCGACCTCTCTTCCGTGAAACCGACCGGCCCTGGAAAAACGCGAAGCCGCCGCCGGCTGCTTTCTTAACGGATTAATTGAGCTAGATCGCTGGATCCCGCGGCTCGGCCGGCCCGTGTCGATCCTCGATCGATCGGTATCTCGGTCACACTCTTGCGCGGACACATCGAACTCGATTGCAGAGGAATCTCGTCGTAGATGTGCTCCTGGGTCGTCTCGCAGCCGAACGTTTGCAGACGGATCTGAGTCGACGGCGGACGGTCGTAGTGGTCGTCCTGCAGGAAATCTGGGCAAAAGAGTTTTTATCGATTTCAGCGATTTTTGTGTTTTGTGCAAGCCATTTTACGGCAGCCTTGCGAAACGAGGACGCATGGATAGATTGCGGCTGTTTATGCAAATATGTAGAAGGCAGACAACGATAATGTTCTTCATTCTATCAGAAATCTCGGTACACCTTTTGTTGAACATTTCTGTCTACTCTCAGCCACTCCGCAGGGACTCGAAGCCCAGGGAAATTCATGCGAACACTCGCAACAAGATCCAGCGATCGAATGGGCAACTTACCACGCAGAGTGCCGGATATTCGAAGGCCAATGGTGGCAGCGCCATTCGCATAATTGCTAGTGGGATCGATGCCGGGGATCGTGAGTATAGCGCCAGCCTCGGGGGTGGACGTGAAGAACGCCGGGATCTCTCTAACAGGGGAGCCTGAAATTCGAAGCGGAAAGATTTCGAAAAATCTCGGGGGCGAGGAAATATCCCCGAGCAATATTTTAAATAGGATTGCAGCGAAAAAGCTCCGAGAAGGGAGAAACGGCACGAGAGAAACGATTCTAATCCGCCGGCGAGTAATCCACGCCTCGGAACGGTTCAAGATGGCCGCGATAGGATTACAAGGATGAGATCGGGGTCAAGGACGGCCGGATTTCACCGAGACCCGCGGAGAAGTGGGATTCGAACGTGCTGATACTCACGGGGCAAGGTATTCACGAGAGAAGGACTCCTCTTGTCTATGGTGCCGGTGTTGTCTTGGCCCTTCGTCTTCTCTACCTCGTAGATCGAGACTCTGGCTGACTCGAGCAGCTTCGATCGCATGTGCAGCACCATCACGACTGCCACCGAAGTCAGGCCCAGTGAGATAATCGAGGCTACCACGATCAGGGCGATGTCCAAGGGAATCGAAGGCAGGTGCATCATGTCTGAGAAAAACAAATTGATTTCGACAGGGTTTCGAGACCTCTTTTACTAAGTATTCGGTGCGAGATGAAAGATTTCAAATGATAGAGTCTCTTAGCTTCTAGCAGGTGAGGAGACTCGAAGTTGCAGTTCTGTTTTTATTTTGGAGAAGATCAAAAGTGGATGGGAATGCACTCAACCCGCTCTTCTTCCCATTTTCCTCGCACTCGGTTTCCATGGTTACCTTTGTGAATATTCTTCACGTAATCCGATTCCAGAGGCGGCATCTCGTGCAAATGGTCCTCTTCGACAGCCCGGTGCCCGAGAAACGAGTTCTTCATCGCGAACTTGTCCTTCCCCAGATTCCTCCGTCCTTCTGGGACCGAGACTAGGACGATCACGGGCCTGTCGGTGCTCGAACTACCGACTTCGGTCGTCTGTATCGTAGTTTTCGGCTGATCCGGGGTCGTTTCCGGGCTCGTTGCTTTCAAGAGATCGGTCGCGACGGAGGCCTCGTCCATGGCTAGATTCCGAAAGAGAGAAATTATTAATACGGACATTTTTTCTTTCGCATAAAGATCCGCAGTGTATAAAATGATTACTTGTCTAGCAGAAAAGAACGGAATAACGCAAGATTTGTTTCTCACGCGCACTCGTGACTCGGGAGTGTGTAAACAGATGTTTCAAAAACAACTTTCCGGCAGAACTAATATTGAACAGGATTAACAGTTGCACCAGGCGAGTCAATATTTGACTTTGGTCTTTTTACCTTCCGTCGCCGTTTCGATCGTCTCGGTGGTTTCGGTAGGGGACGTGGATTCCTCTTGATCACCTGGGAGCGTGATATTGGCAGCCTCCACGGTTTCTTCGGGATGCGCCCTGGACACGATGCACACGCCGGTCTCGGCATCGCACCTGTTGTCGCCGCAGTCGCACGGAAATGCACAGCTCGGTCCCCAGCGGCCTTCCGCACAGGACTCGTTGCACCTGGAAGGTAAACACGCGGTTACGCGTGCGAACAGGTCTGGTCGAGATGATCGAGGCGCGCTTATTAGGCGAGCAGGTTCAATCGACAAGTGCGTTCACGCAATCCGAGGAAGTCGAAGTCCCCTGTCCTCTGGTAACGCGGACAGGAAGCGCTGTTTTTCCTCGGTTTCTATAAATAGCCAGAATTCTTCCGTTGCACAATTCCCTCGGAGCGGTTTCTTAGCTGAGATTTTATAGATCTGTTCCTCGTTAAAACGGGGGCCGATGATCGCAAAGCGCTGCTCATTGCCGTTGAGCAATACCGCGCCGGCCACCATCTTTTCTCGCTATGGGGAAATCTATGCATTAGAGATGCGATCTTACCTTCGTCCACGTAATCCTGCTGGGCATCTACGACACTTTCCGTTTATGGGATCGCAGTACGCGTCCTCGGCGCAGTTGCATTTCTCTTTGCACTCCGGGCCCCACGTGCCCTCCCCGCACACTGTCAACAGAACAAACACGTGGAATTTCGAAACTACAGCGTACACTTCGAGGAAAGTTTATTTCTTCTCTGGCACGCGAGAACTGCGGGCAACATTATTTTTTAACATTTTTCTGGCTTTTCTTAGGAACTTGAATAAGGGGCCTACAAGTCGGGTTTTATTCCACTCTGAATTCGAGTTTTTAAAAGCTCGGACATGAAGCAGCTTTTTGCAAGCGACGAAGCGATATTTTGCAAGCGACACCGAAAGCGAAAGCAGCAGAGCTTCCGCACGAGGATCCGGGTTCTGTTTTATGGCGGAGAACACTGATTTCAGAATCACGACGATCGTTCGCGCGAAAATTGCCGGCCGCACGCGTTCTCGCGATCGTGGAAGGTCGGTCTGTTTCATCGAGCGTGAAATGTATCCGGCCTGGCGAAGCGTTTCGCGCCTAGCGCGCTTCAAAGTCCATGAAGCTCCCGGAAACGAGACCGATCGGACGTTTATCTTTCGATTTCGTACAGCGAGACCTTGGATCCTCGGCCAGCGACCCGTGAAACAGCTCAACTACGGGAAAATTTCTTTGAGGCTCCTCTGAAGCAACGAACGAATTTACCAGAGGCCACTCGAACAAATTAAGGGAACAGAGACTCACCGCAGTTCTCTCCTCCGAAGCCAGGATGGCACTGACAGTGCCTCGGCGAGACGCAGACACCGAAGAAACACTTTTCGCAAAACGGCCGGCACTCGGGCTTGTCCCCGCGGTTCGGCGAGATCTCCAATTGGTAACCCTCGCAGCACTCGTTCACGGTCCTCGTTCTGATTTCTGTCTGCAAAAAGAGCATCATTCCAAGCAAAATCGAAAATGCATGAATTTCAACTCGCTCGTAAGCTAAACAACTCCGCCAGTTTCTAATATTTTCACTTTCAAAGATTGGTACATTGGAAAGTAAAATTAGAGATCCACATTCAAAGTCTTCCTATAAAAAGATTCTCAAACTTTACCAAATTTCTTTTCTTGGAAATATCCAAGTGTAAAAAGGACGAGGAGTTTGTTTAAAGAGCGGAGTCTATTCCAAGTGGTCCATCAAGGATAAGGACACCATTTCGGCGATTTAGCCGGTCGCAGGGTGTTAAATCGAGGCGAGACTGTCCGCTCGATCCAAATGGAGTCGCAAAACTCGAATTCGATAAACCAACGGTTTATCGTTTATCGCCGTTGGGCATCCAAACGAGCCGGTAGTTAAGGAAATGATTAGGGGAGAAAAAGTAGGCCGTGCGGACGGCGTTGGTTTTGGCAAAGCCGAGCTGGCGAGGACCGTTTGGACCGGATCCCACTTTCCTCGGACGAAACGGATCGTCAAACGGAAACGGGAACGGGAATGGGAGCGCGCCCTCGCGAAACGAAAGCGAATGGAGGCACGTGCAAACGTGTAACCGTTCCGTTCGTAATCCGTCGTAAGTGGATACGCGCGAGAAAAGCTAAGTCCGCGTCCATAAACCAACCCGCCCACTCCTTCCATCCGTGCTCTCACTTCCTCCGTAGATCGCAGCCGCTCCGATTCTGCCTCGATCGTTTTACACGCGAGTCTGAGCGGAACGATTGCGCCTCCTTTTTCTCGCTCCTAATCTTCGATCGCGTTCCTGCACGCTAAATCCACTCGCCGAACTGGATCTTTTCGATCCCATCGTCTACTGATTAAATTAAATCGAGCTTCTCGAAATCGCCGTACGCTTCGATCATCGGGCGACTTTGGGAATTCTTTAAAACAAAGATGCTCTATTTTGTGATTCCAATTTTGGTGGGTTTGTTTAGCAGAATTTTAACATTTTAGTAATAATATCTAATCAGATTAGCAAGTTTCACTATAAACGTACTCGGATTTTTAAAAGAAATTAGAATCCAGTTCGCGTCAACTATAACTTGTTTACTCCCCGATTACTACAAATTGTTTGTGTTTCGCAGTGCGCGCATGCAAGCAACGCGAATTACGTCAAACAAAGATATCGCTCTCAAATAGAAATGACATAATTCGGAACGCGAAGTGTCTCCCACCAATTCCACCAGTCCGCTAATCATTTACGATATCCGCAAATCCGTAGATAAGATCCGAGACGACATTAAATCCGGAGTAATGAGGTGAAGGACTGTTCCCGGAGGCGCGTTAAGTGGCTCCCTAGTATATTGCACCGCAGGAGCTCTTTATACATAAACCAAAGCCCTAAACCGAGCGTAACTGTTAGCAAGTTAGTTCGCAAGCTAGAGCATCCGATTAATCGATCACCGTAGCAAACACGTTCGTGGTGGAGCTACTGTACACGCAAGTTCAGGATCACGTACCCGAATCAGGACCATAATCCTGCTTATGGCGCCTCGAACGAGGTAATAATTCAGGGGACACTGTCTAAAACCGGATAAACGTTGAACGGGCTCCGATCGAACGAACGCGAATTTACTGCGCCAGCTACGATCTTCGGATTCGGATAAGGAAATCGGCCATTTTCTCTCGCTATGTCCACACTGATGCAACATCGAGCTATTATTTGTTGCTTCTGTCTGAGCTATACGTTTCTTCCGGACAAGAAAAAATTGCCAGCCTTTCCCAGATCTCTGGAGCTTGTTGAGTCGATCAGTGTACCCGCAACCGCGTCTAGCAAAATGTCGCAATGGATATTTTTCGGTGCAGGGACGAAGGAAAAGGTCAACATACAAAAATTGTCAGCAGATCTCAGAGGAAGAGAAAGTAGATCAACACACTCGAAATCAGTCTCCAGAGACTGATAGGAAAAGCAGAAGAGCCACTTTCGCTTCCGCGAAAGAGACCAGCGTACAAAGATTGTCAGCAGTGTACAGCCTTCTGCGAAGCCTGTAAAGTGGATCAACACACTCAATATCGTCTCCAGCACAATGTTGCAACGTGTATTTCCCGGTGCAGCGACGGAGGAGCTCGTTGCGCAAGCAAACGGCTCGCGGATTAATCGCATCAGCTACCGACGCGACGCGGGCAACTGGAGCAGCCGTGCTCGGCATCAAAACTGATTTCTCCCGGCGGTATAAATCATTAACACCGAACTCTTTATCGTTCCGAAATTGTCCCTTTCACTGGCTGTCAACGAGTGGCGCGAGAAAAATTCCGCGAAAATCCACGCACGAAACCGGGCGAATCGTCCGCGTGTCAATTAACGATATCATACGCGGAGCTTACAACATCGAGCCAGCTCTATTTCTCGAGCCAAGCATTCCACCGTAACGATACCGAATGGATGGTGATTTAATCTATGCTCTGGAAACGCGAAATATTCCCGCTCGTAGATCATTCGGTCACGTAGCTGATCGACGTAATCCGGGCACCACCTGTTTCCGTCTTTCTCGAACCGTTTCCTCCGATCCGCGGCGGGTTCGGGATCGGGTTTCCCTGTCGGGTCGCGTTCCCAATTTATACAAGGAGAAACTAGCCGCTAATTGACGGGAAACCCATTTTTTCCCCGGTCGTTTCCGCGAGATCGCGAATAAAGACATTAGCTGATGCTCCGATCCCGTGAGACGACCTTTGGGAATTTTTTTCGAGAAAGGTGTTGGGTATCGCAATTTCAAACTTGGTAGACTTGTTAAGCAACATTCGAAGAATATACCCAAATTTTTTCAGGCTATCATAATCGTTTTCTCATACATAATAAACGAGAAACCGAGTGGCCGCTCGCCTTTCGCGTGCAACCAGCTTGAAGAATATGAAGAATATCTTGAAGACCGCTTGCAGTTTTCAGGAATTTTTCGCATAACTCGAACCGGTGCGTCGAAAATTATGTGAAGGGAAAGCTAGCTGGAGAGTTTCCGCGAGCGAAGATTTAATACTCGGGAATCTTGTAAATATTTATTGAAAATCCGATTAAGTCGATCTTGATCTGACGAAACCCGTTCCTTGTAATTCAGCCGATGCTCTTTCATTAATTAAGTATACCATGGTAGGGGTTTCATAACACGTTGGTCGAGTTCCGTTCGCGTCGGGAATCAATTAAAGCGCGGAATCACTGTGATTATGAACGACGACAGAGCGATCATGACCATAGTTACTCGGCCGTAGCGACAACGGGAACGGCAACGATTTGCGCAACACCTGTCTCGTTTTTCGGTGGCTGATCGCATAATTGCCCCTTAACTATCTTTCTACGGTGCTCGTAAAGTCGGCTCTACAGTCGGTTCGGGGTATCGATTGCTCGCGAACACGTAACCGCCTAAAAGTTGAGCAATTCCGGGGTTTTCTATCGTAGAAAACATCGGTCCGACCTCGAGACGTCGAACGAGGGGCGCCATTTTGCTCCTCTCTAACGTCGCGTTTTCACGTCATGCGCCAGGGACGTGGATCGTTCCATTTTCCATGGAATCCCCGGCACTTTCGAAAAATTCCAGCAGCTCCCGCCGCGTTTTTCCACGTAGGGCCTCGCGGTGCCATTTACAAGCGTCGAGCAATCATAACTCCGCCTCGTAATGCGTTCAAGGTCCGTCCCATTGTCTCGCTAATGCACCCATTGTTGTACTCTATCGTCGATACAGTTTTCGCCATCACCGTGCATTATTATACAAACGGTGCAACAGTTCGGGCAAATGTAATCGCCGCGATTCGGCGATTTTTATCGAACTGACTAGGCTTCCGTTTTCAACGCAGCTCAACCATCGACTATGCGATATAACAATTTTCTGCTTCAACTACAAAATATAGAATTTCATAGTTCATTTTTTAATTAGTTTTATTTAAGCTACGATATGATGAAATTAATGAATGGTGCAAGGATGTAATCTGTTATTAATCGTGTATCATGGGAGTTCGATCCACGAATCGTGTGGCATTTGAATTATGTTTATGTACGATAAAATGATCGCATTAGAAATCGATACCGTGACTAATCATTCTCTCGATAAATTAACATGGCCAATTCTCACAGACATTTACGATAGTGCTCTCTAATGAGCTGTTTGTAACCAGTGGGGACGAGCTATTGCTCCCTTATGGATCGCAGATCTCCCGGCTGTAAGATTACAGAAGAACTGGCTCCAAACCGGTTCAAACTTCCTCGATTTTTTTTGTAGCAACGAGTATGCTGGTTCTGAAAACGAGAAGTGTAGATTGACACAATTTTATAGAAACACCAGTTTCAAACTTTCTCATACAATTTTAATCACAGACATTGGTGGTAGCCTTTCACAGTTCTAGCCACAAACTGGGTGAAGTCAGGATTGCAGATTCAATTGGCTCCAAGCTAATTCAAACGATCCTGCACTTATTTTGTTGCAACCAGTGGTCAATGTTTGACAGAGTTCGAAATTCAAACAGACTTACTTTCTCTTCAAACAATCTCAAACATCCTCATACTATTTTAAATTCGACAACTAAGTGTCATTTTCTATTTTCGGAGGTTGTACCATTGCTTACGGAGTCGCAATGGGCATAATCTCACAGGAAAATCGTTTTCGAACCACTTCAAACATCCTCATACCATTTTAAATTCGACAAATAGGTTTCATTTTCTGTTCTCGAAGGCTGTACCGTAATCTTCTAGGAAAATTATTTCCGAACCGCCTCAAACATGCTCGAGCCTTTTTCGCGGACTATTGCGACAGTGGATCTGCCAGACATCGACCGTCCATTGGCCGTCGATCCTCGGTCGCGATGCAGTTATTACGTTATCAGTTGCATCCTGCTCGTGCGCAACGCGGTTTCGAAGCGGAGGCGCGCGTTCAGAGTGATCGATACGCGGGGCGGTTTGTTGCAACGCGTGTCGAAATCCACCCGAGCCGAGCGGAACCCCCTTTACGAATTTTTCACGGCGAGGAAAATTCCCGTGCGCCTCGATCGAAAGTCCTTTTCCGCGCAGCTCGCCTCAGTGCGATCGTTGCGCAAAACCGTTTGCTCCGCATTACGCGGCGTGATGTTCCTACGCAATAAATATTAAGCCCGCTCCCGGCCGTGAGAGACTTGGCCAATACACGCGATACACGACCGAGAGTTCGATGCTACCACCTGTGTGCACGTGGCTGCGGCTCTTTCTCATAGAAACGGCCTCCTATTGTCGTTCGAGTACATCGGTGTGAACCGCTACTAATCCGATTACAGAACTTCCTTATTTTTCATTATTTTCGAATTTTCCCTGTGTCATCCGCAGTCTATTAGATCGAGCGGAAAGTAATTTCGTTTTTCGTGTAGAAATGGCACTTTTCTTCCATTTCTTATTACTTAACCTTATTTTAAATCGCAAAATCGTGGTATATCTTGACAGGTGACATTTCGGACGTAAAATATGCAAAATCAAAGTACGCGTTTCCATCACCATTTGCATTTTTATCACCGCAAGGGTAAAAATGCAGTGCACCAAAGAAAAAGCTGTGTACTGTTTAAGGAGAGGATGTACCATCGGATTACCATATTTTTCGCTTTTCTCAACATGTTTTATGCGGTGCAAATTTCGTTTCAAATAAAGTCGTAAAAAGTCATATAACTCAATTTTTTGCTAATAAAAAACAGAAATTCCACGAGGACCTTCCAATGGGACCTTTAAGTTGCCTGAGAAATCGCAGGAGATCATAGAACAAAATGTTATAAAACTTATTCTAAATGGTAAAAAATTGGCATCCATTTTCCCTTGAAAAAATTGGCATCCATTTTCCTTTACTTTTGCTGGTTTTTGCGACACGATGTGTTTATGGTCGACGTGTTTGGCCTAATGACCCGGTCTCGCCCTCTTCCACAACGTACCCTGTAATCTCGGGATCATCTGAAACTCCTCTTTGTCCTAGACATTAGACGTTTTATAGTCGGCTATCTGCCGCGGGATCTTGATGACCTTCCGATCAGAGATTTCTCAGGCGAAACTTGGGAAGGCGATGTGAATTAGATCTCTATCGGACTGGGACACATGCCGGAGTGTAAGTATCTTAGGCCTTCGCTTGCACGCCGAGATTCGGATCGAGTGTAAATTAAATGGCGATTATATGCGACGTGTGCAAGTTCAGATCCGTGTTAACCCTTCGCGGTGAGACGTGTTTTTCCTCTGTCTCACTTCTGACTGGAACTTGAAAAAATATTGTACAACTCAGTTGTATTGTACCTCGCAGATCGTATAATCCGTGATCGTTCCCGATCGGTGTAGCAAGAGTCCAGGTGCGATGGGGGCAACGTCTAGCAAAAACTAGAACCATACAGGAAACTGTAATATTCAGCAAGAACTGGAGCTCTCGAGGGCACTGTATGGGACGACATACTTGAGAAGGGTGGCTCGCGGAATTTCTAGCAGTCGTCGTCGTTTCGCAGCCGCGTTCTCTCACCGCGATTTTCCACTCGAGCCCGTCCGCCATTGCGTTAATGGGAGTCGATTGCGAAACGCGTGTTCAGGCGAGACCTCTTTTCTCTTCCGGCGTTCCCTTATCTCCATCATCGCACGTAAACACGTGCAAAATTCGACGCGATCTCCATAAACCTGCCAACTCTTCCATTTTCCCCGGATAGAGCGTGAGCGCACAGGTGATTCCATTAGCTTCTCCGGAACACTTGAGCTAATTAAAATCCACTTCATAATCCTGAATTATTTTTCAACGATTATCGACTACAGTTTTCTGCTGCAGAATGAAACAAAAACGATTTTCCACGAACGAAAATTTCCTGAAAGTTCCAGGAAGTTTCGCGGGGCATGTAACAAAGAGTTCTATATAGGTGAAATGATTTTTTCGATCTCTCGAGTATAAATCCAACTCGATCGCCAAGTACGGTTCGGTCCGAGCTTATTTGCATCGAACAACAGGCACGCTTTCTTCCGGTGGCAATTCCCGTTCGACGTAGATCTGCGAAGCCTGATTACGCAATCTCTGGCTCGCCATTAAACTAGCGGAATCGTCTCGGCGTCGATCGATCCGGCCGATAAATCGGAACACAGCCGCTTCGATCCCCGGTTAATTGATCTATCTCGGCCGGGGCCGGCAATTAATCGGACGGTGTTCGCGCGTATCGCATAAATTCATCATATCGACCGCGCGTTTTCCGCAACAGATCCCACGGACAATCGGTGCACGATCCTCTCTGTCATTCTCTACAACCACTAAAAGAGAGAGAGGGAATCGCCTAGGCGAATTCCATCGGGTTAACTTTCTTAATCTCGCTAATTATTCCGACGGCCGCCGCTTTCCGCGAGGAAACAGGCAAACCGTATCATTCGGCCGAGATTGATGGCCACCAGAAACGGTTTCGAACTTTCCTCTAATTATCCCGTTGCGCAATCGACGTCTAGTGTCCTCCATTTCGCGCGATGATAGTCGGCCCAGCAAAAACCGAACGGACATTGTGGCGCACGAAAGTGTAACTGCCGCTCTTTAACAAGACGCTGCCCGTCGACCAGGAAATAATTAAACGGAGAACGAGAACTGGCGACGAGCCGCCGCTGATTAACACAATGCTATTTCGCGATTCGGAGAAGTAAATCCGACAGGTTCCACCCACGCGAAAAACTCAGCGACAAGCAGTATGGCGACCGAAATATCCAGTAGTTGAGAAATCCACAATTCTTCAGGTTTTTTACTAAAAAGATTCAAAGAACTTGAAAATACATGACGAGCTGAATAAATCTGGAGTTTGACAATGTGCTTAACACTAATCCTACCATCACCGGTCGAAATGACCGGTTCCAGAATTTTAATTCTATTGTACGATGATTGTATTTGATTATTGACATAATAAAAATAATTTCATAAGAAATGATTGTATAGCTACATTTAGTGGAGCACACATTATACAATAGGAGCTGCACAAAGTCTAAACAAAATCAATCTTGTCATTTTTATAAGAGAACATGTACCAGGTTCAGTATTAAAATCTGGTAAAAGTTGAAACAGATTTAATCACGGTATCAGTCAACACAGATGTAATACGTATACAAGAACTGCGCCGTTGCACTTGGAACGTTCTGTTTGCTCGCGGAGGTAATTCCGCGAGCCGGAAGTACAGGCGAAACTACTCGGTCCCAAGTGACGATAAGTGTCCAGCGTTCCACGGTTCGGAAAACGCGTCTGCGGCCAAGTGTCTCGGATTCCAGGGTTTGGAAGCGTGTCGCTGGATTTTCCGTGTCCGCCCGAGGCAACGAGGCGACTCGTCCCGCTCGTCCTTTTTTCAGCCGTTTAATGAGACGCACACGAGGTGCTCTCGCTTTCCCTGCAATTAGCTCGGGACCCTCGTATCGACCGTGAGAGCGACAAGGACTTGGCTGGCCGCTCGTAGACAAGCCCAGAACACCGGAAGACCTGCTGACTCTATTGCTGCTTGTATAGGGGACTGCAGAGTTGGGCGTATTCGAATGAAATTTCATTCGAATTCCCGGCGAATAAAAATTACGAATGAAATTTTATTAAATAAATTTTTATTCGAATAAATTTTTATTCGAATAACACAGCGAATGAAAATTTATTCGTAAAGCCCAGCGAATAAAAATTTATTCGAAAAAATTTATTCGAATAAGCCAGCGAGCGAATAAAGGTATCGAATGACATCGCGCCGACGACAACGTCTCGGCTCGACACTCGATACTCGACACGCATCAGCAACGTGTGTGTATATGAATACCTAATAATTATGTTCTGCATTCAATGGTGCCCTTGCGGCTTGTGAACGATCGATGATCCTTATTTTAGAGAAATTTTTGATCATCTAAAGATTGATATGTTTCCTATCACAAAAATTATTTTAAAATACATAAATAATTATTAATATTTTTACAAACTGAATACATTACAAATTACGAATTAAGCGTCATGAGCAGAAGAAATTTAAGTCGTCATATCGAAAATTTATTTAGAACTAATATAGCCGAGATAAAAAGTATTTTAAAGGATGTGCAGTTTGTCTGTACCACGGTGGAATATTTGTCACTGGCTTTGGCTTGCCGAAAATGTGGCGGTAATTATATAATTGTGTAATAATGTACATTATGTTAGAATCGATAAAATTATTAACAACATTGTATTAATATATCGGTACCCATTGTTACGATAGAGAGGCAAAATTATAACAAATACACATATTTTTTGTTCATAAAAAATAATGATCGACGGTATTGTACTGCTTGTGTCAAAAGAAGTTGTTTAGTTATACATATATCTAGTGTCGACGTCGGATTCTCGGCTTTTATTCTTATTCGCTGCCGTCATTTAAAATAACGGATAACGAATGAAAGTCCCGGGATTTATTCGTGACTAACGAATAACGAATAAAGCGTTATTCGTTAGCTGAATAATTCTCGGCGAATAAAATCGTTATTCGTTACTCTCGAATAAATCTGGGATTTATTCGTTATTCTTTATTCGTTATTCGAAATAAAATTTGCCCAACTCTGGGGGGACTGTTACATCGTCGTTGGCAAATTTATTGCTAATGTTTCGGCCCCTCCCGCCATGCTACCAGGATCATCAATTTTCCATGTTGATGCGACATCTACAGGATGTCCGAAAAATATTGTACTTTATTCGAAGTAATTTGGTAAGTGGGCGTGGCTTCGTTGCTCCCAAAAGAACCCGGGTGGTGCTCCACGTGGCAGAATGAGTCTATGACCAATCTACAGTGATATAGAACAGAGTAAACCTGTTTCAATCTTGTCAGTGTCCTGGGAGAAGGTTCTATCTGTTTCGTAATTAAGTGGGCGTGGTTTGGTGGCTCCCAATAGAGCCACGACTGTGCCCCGTAGAACAATCTGTACCTGCGGTGATTATAGAGCACTATAAAGCAGGACGAACCTTTCTAAACCTTGTCAGTGTCCTAGAAAGTGTTTCTATTTGTCTGATTCTAACTTCTGGCTAAGTGGGTGTGGCTTCGTGGCTCTCGGCGGAGCTCCACGAAGCCAAGCAGTGCTCGAACCTTTCCCGAAGTCTCCCGGATATCTTGTAACTCAATTTAATCGCGCCTTTCCAAACAGTGCGCATTTCCAGCGATGACATTACCGTCCTCGCCGCAAGATCGGCCGAAGTAATTACGAGACGTTAGAACAAACGGTTAATTAAAATCTTTCGCGCGGGTGCCGCTCCGATAATCATCTCCCTTCATTCACGAGCGCGCACACTCTTGCGGTGAAACGGTTGCAAGGAATGAAAAGTTCCAAGTCGAAGGTTGACCAAGGAGTCGAGACCTTTGCTATCGGAGCGCTTTCAACCGGTGGTCTAAAATTCGCGGATTGCGAGCAGAGACTGGAAGGGCTTCCCCGAGCTATTCAGACACTCCCCGAGCAAGATTAAAGTGGAAAAACGCTGAAGCATTCAATCCGGAGAGGAATTAAGTCAAAGAGATTTTGTTTGACCGTCGAAATCGAGAAGCGAGAAATGGATGGCAGATTTCCGGGAAGGTTAAAGTTGAAACGGTATAGAGAGCTTACCTTTATCTGGTACCGTTCCCGCATCTCGGTTCGCGTCTTTAAGCACCTTGGCGGTATCTGCAGGCACCACGTGTACGTCTCCACGGTGACCGGATCCAGGTACCTTTCCATCCACGTCACCGTGTAACTGAAACGTTTGATCAATTAACTATCCGACGCGATACCCTTATCGGGACGGTGTCGGCGAGCCGCAACGCAATAAAATGTCTGGGTTATTGTCAAGGCGCCTCCGCGAAACTGAAGGACGCTATAGCGAATTGATTGAACTAGTAATTGAATTAAAATCCTTCAATAGCACACTCACTTTTCCAGCCTCGGGCATCGAACATCTACTGAGAGCACCCTGACGGAAGACACGACCAGCAGGAAGCTCAGCAGCCAGACCCTCTCGGTGCTCATCTCAGCGAAGTCTGCATGGATCATCAATCAGGTTAAATCAAAATGTTCAGGTAAAATTAAAGAAAGAAGCAAGAAATCTGAACCAATCAATTCTTATTCCATTCTTGCACTCTTCAATAGACCCCTTGCCGTACCTTATCTTTTACAGTTACAGTGATTAGAACGTCTTTATTTATGGCTACATTTATTTGAATGCTTAAATATTGATTACAAACGAATTTTATTTCATATAAAATAACACCAGATTCGGCCTTCATCTCAAATGAACCGCGTAGCGTTCATATTTGTTAGACTTTGTTAAAAACATTCATCGCGAGTCTGGCTCGTCAAAGTACGGCAAGGGGTTAAGGACACATTGACACACGAGTAGATTATCGTGTAGCAACAAGAAAACAATAATGGTTTAAGTAGATTTGTAGCGCGATACTTACGATAAAATCGCAGTCCGTTCTGTCAGCTAAGCCTGTCGCGATGTTCTAGAACATCCCAAGTCTAAACATCCCGAAGGCAGGTCGACGTCGCTGCAAGTTAATACGACGCCCTCGTCGTCGTCGTCGTCGTCGTCTCGCGTGTTATTCTTTCGCCGGAAGCGGGCAGAGCTGCCGTCTGGACAGCGGGTGTCCCTGTACGCAGAAGTGTCTAGTTACTATCGGTAACCAGAGACAATACGATAACACGATATTGCGATCGTCGAACCCGTTGTATCCGAGGCTAGTGGAAAAGCGCGTTTTCCAGAGAAAGTAGTCGGCCATGCAATCGGTGGTCGATGCGAGAAAGCGTCGCAAGTATTCGTTTACAATGTTTCGCGATGATCCACGCTTCCGCGTCTTACCATTAACCCTTTCTTCAATAAAAATTGTTCGACGACTTTATGCAGAAATTATTAAAAATTCTAGGATACGAGTCTCTGTACTCTTCGTACTCGCTCGAACACACTTTAGCCAATAATTCGGCTAGAACCGAAAGTGCGTGTGCAATGACCCAATCGGATGGCTTGCTGCATTCCTTTCGAATTCCTGCCAGGAGACTTCTTATTTATTTATTTATAGTTTATTTTAACGTGGTCGTCTTAACAGCAAGGTCATTAGCGACCACATGGTTTGCACTTGGTTATAACATGTTTAACTTGTAATTTGTAAAATGGTCTATAGTTAACATTGACATTAGGATGAGAAACAATAACATTTATAGAACAGGAGGACGTTCCTGATGTTGTCTTCGTTTAGATTCGACTTGAGGTCAGAAGACTTCTTGTGAGGCACGGAGAGTACTTCTGTTACCAATAAAAAATAAAAAATTTTACAGATTGAATTCGGGAAACGAAGGCCTCCCCTCCTTTCCCTCCGAAAGGATTCGAAAGAGAAATTTTTGCCTATAAACGGTCCAGTGGATCATACAGTAGACAAACATTCTTAAGGAGGATCGTAGCATGCTTTCTGGGCTCGAGGTACCTTTTAGAAGTTCGAAATAGTTCCGCGAGACTCTGTAAACGCTCGAAGTGCACCAGCCAGTTCCGAAATGAAGAAAATACCAGACCGAGGGAAGAGGGGTGCTCGTTGTTCAGACGGCGCGGCCGGAAATTGTGTCGCCGATATTTGCCGCAGAAGGAGCAAACGGTCCCTCTCAAAGGACGTCATTCGCGACAGGAAGTATTAACTTGCTCCAATTGGCTGATTGGCTCGACAATACGCGGGTGACGCATCTAATAAACATACGACCCGATGTAAATAACGCGCCGCCGACGAAAGGTCGCTCGGAAGAAGCCTGCGTGACCAGATTTCGAAATTCGTCAAGGAAACCATTACCTTCGCGATGCTACAAGAATATTGGCCACATTTCTTATCAATACACTGCGGACTCAATTACATTATTAAATATTGAACATTCGCAATAAAAATGGCCCGGTCAAATATAAAACTGTAAAGACATTAGAATGAATTGAATGATGTTTTTATATTATTTTGAACTTCTCCAAATTACTCAAAGAGGAAATACAGTTTTAAACATTAAGCATTCACAACAAAAATGGCCCGGTCAAATATAAAACTGTGAAGATTAGAAGAATTGAATGATGTTGTTATATTATTTTGAACTTCTTGAAATTATACTCAAAGAGGAAATACATTTTTATTTGTTCACATTCACAACAAAAATGGCCCGGTCAAATATGAAATTGTTACATGTTATTGTTATATTATTTTGAACTTGTTGAAATGATTACAAGAGGAAATACATTTTTTTTAAACATTAAGCATTCACAGCAAAAATGGTCCTGTTAAATATAAAACTGTGAAGATTAGAAGAATTGAATGATGTTGTTATATTATTTTGAACTTCTTGAAATTATACTCAAAGAGGAAATACATTTTTATTTGTTCACGTTCACAACAAAAATGGCTCGGTCAAATATAAAATTATTACATGTTATATTATTATATTGTTATATTGTTATATTATTTTGAACTTGTTGAAATTATTATAAGAGGAAAATACATTTTTATTTGTCATGTATTTTCACGAACGTCTTCAAATTCGATTTCAATGGCAAACTTACGTCCAACCCGATGACGCATTTCTAGTTTCGATGACACTGAACACCGTCTGATCCAGTTCTACTGTCACTGACAGTCCTGTTCCCAGTTCGGACCTCCATCGACCACATGTGGTTTCTAGTTCAATTTCAATTTTTTCCAGCCACCCAATAGAGCAGGAGAGAGTGAGAGAGGGAAATGGTGAGAGTGGGAGAGAGACAGAGAGATGAGAGGGTACCGCGCATCTGTTCGAATCGTGAGAAATACTGTTACCCGTCCTCGTCCCTCCCTGTACAATACATTATCTTGTCACGAAGCGTCTCGTGAATGAACCGGCAGCCAGGAATGCCACTTATTCCGAGGAAGATAGCATCTCGATACTCGGGTTCTCATAGGAAGACACTTATTTCGGAGCTAGATCTGCCGATAAACTACGAGAACTGGCGTCTCGATCACCTAGATCACCTCGATTACGTCGTCGGACTCGTCTTCGAGCGAAACTTGACTTAATGGAGTCGTTTGAGGATTCAAAGTCTTTCACGATTACAAAATCCTCTTAGCTAATAGAATTTACTGATTGGTCGACAGGCGTCTCTTGGCTCTAAAACGTTCTTCTAATACTTTATCTCCGTTCCGCACAACCTGGAGACACTCCATTTTAAACAAAACTATTATGTACACAAAATGTATAAAATGAAATGCTGTTTTTAAGAATCTCGAGATTCAGAAGTATCTTTGAATTAATAATACTTGCCAGCCCCGTTGCAAACAGGCAAATAAAATACGAATTTATGACAAGTCACGAATAAAATCTAAATGATCGGTTATTACGTTTATAGCGCACTAATAAAATCAAAGTTATCTAACAGCATCTCATTTATGCAAGTTTATGAACGAATATTAGAGAAGAATATTCTTTTTGCAGTGAATGGAAAGCTGCTGGGAAGCCCGCAGCATCCTAAAACCGTCGAATGCAAAATCCACGAGCAATTACACTCGAGCCGGCCTCGTAAACCAGTTAGCAGGCCGTGGAATGACTTCATTTCGCGTTTCTCTCGGATGACTATGGCAAAAAGTCGACGCGTGTTACGCGATCGAGTCTGGCGAAATTATATCGAACGCGTGGCGAATCACTCTTCGCGCGCGTTCCTTTGGTTTTTTCGCGAGTCCGGGTAATTTTGTAACAGTCGTTCAAGACGAATGAGTTAACTGGTCGTCTGCAAAAAGGTTTATTGCTCTTCTCGTGATTTCAAGTGTCTGTAAAAATTGCAGAGCCTTGAAAAAGTCGATCAAAAAAAAAAGATGTTTGTGATCTAGGAAATTTTTAGGGTTAGACCTAGGGGTTAGAAAAATTTGGGGGCCCGAGAAACATGAATTAAAAAGTTGTATACGGCTAAAAGAATTTCGAGGAAGAGGCGAGAAGTGATTTCAAGGATCTAAGAAAGATTGTAAGGCCTTAAAAAATTGTACCAAGCATCTAAACGCTGTCTGAGGAACAGGTGCACAGATCGATGAGCAACAAGATCCCATAGAAAATCATCGTCGGAATGACGAGTGACGAAATCAGCACCGGATCGGTCGTTAAAGAAAATCGTCCTGTTCTCACGGCTTCGGAAAAATAGTGATTGTTACCACCGGCTAATTTCCGCCGAGGAATCCGTAATTACTCGGCCTCTCGGCAACAACGAAAGGCGATTTGCCTTCGCACGTGATCCCCGTGGAATTTCACAAGCAATTATGTGTTACCGCGGGGACCGCTCGTCGGCCAGCGAGAAGGACACGCGAAAATTCGCGAGATAAATCATGCGTCGCGAGGCTAATGATCGTCTTGTGCAACCGGAGACCGCCTAACCTATTCTCACGAGAAGTGCGTTAATTAGAATGCCGCGAAAAATCGCACGCAGTTACACCGGGATTAATTGACGAAGCTCTCACGTCGAACGGGACGCACGTTTCGCCGGGAGGAGCTCGAGGGAGTGTCCGCAATTAGGCGAATCTTTGCACAAAGGGTTGGCGAAATCGGCGGATTAGAAAATTGTCTGTGTTGGAAAATATCCGAAGAAATATCATTCAATCATAACAGTTCTTTCGCAATGTTCTATTCGAGTGTTTGTTAGTGCTCCGTTATTTCTACAGGCTTCGCGCTATTGATCACACCATTGGCGCGAGTAAAAAGCTTGATGTTTTCTTCGGTGAGCGGTAGACTGCGGATTTTCTGCAGCAAAAGTGATCGAGATAAACGCAAAGCAATAAAGAAAACATTTCGCATGAAGATCCGCGGTCTGTTCATAATTAACGTTGAATGGCGTCTGTCGGAGACAATTTAGCATTGAATAGAAAGTGGTGCGATGCGATTCTTCAAACGAGCTGGAATCACTCAATGAAGTCGTAGGAAGTCGAGATTGTACGAACTAAACTAATACGTACGAATTACGTGGTCCCTTCGGCGATGATTGCGGTGTGAAAAATGTTTCTCGGCCGCTCGATCGATGGATCCAGAGACGAACAAGCGGAGATTTGTCACGGAAACTGGAAGCTCTCGCTTTCACTGGACCCGGTCCCGAAAATCTGCAGTAATCGTTACGCAACTGTACGCGCGAAAAAAGACTCGCGAGATCGTCCTCTCTCGAGGGAAAGGGAGATTCGCGAAAGGGAGAAGACGTCACCGACGCTTTCACAGACCGATTCGCAACTGGCTTCACCTCCGTAACGAGCAATTGGTCGCCGCCGGCACTCGGAATGCACTTGTGGCACAATGAACTCCGACCCCAGTCGACAAACGACAACTGCAACGGGAAGAAGGTGGGGTCAGGAGATCCCAGAAGGGGACGGGGCCCTTTCAAACCATGAGAGACAGAGAGAGAGTAAAAGAGTGGACGACTGTCACGCGAGAGCTAACGGAGTCTCGTAGTTACCGAGGATATCCTGCGGAGACATTGACATTGCCCGACAACTGTGAACCTTCGACGAACCATAACGAAGTTCACGACCTAGGTGCATCCATCGTCCCTGGTCCTTAAGGACCCAACAACTCGAAGATTCTCCAGCTTGGTTGATCCCGGTAGGCCAATTTGCATGGGGTCTGGGTCAACTCGCTTCGGGGAATCTCGCTAATTGGCGGAATTGATGAAGGAGGCTTGTTTTTCGGGCCTGGACCTTGGGGATTGAGTTTATCGAATTTTTTGGAACTTCGTTGATGAACAACCTCCCGGCGGAGGATGCCAACAATGGCACGGAATCGAGCTACAATCGACGAGCAAGAGTCGTTAATAGAGAATTAATATTTTTCTTAATAATTTTGACAAGAGTAATCGACCAATATTTATAAACAGTTTAAACACTGTTGTACAAGTACGTCGGACCCTGAAGAGTTAAGCTGAGATTACATTGATGTTTTTTATTTACGAATCGTTTCAACAAAATCGTCTATTAATCACTCTGAATGTTCAGCATCTGTTAAAATTCGTGAGCCTAGCTCCGCGGGTTGATTCCGAGGAAAAAACGATCGATGTCGTAGACAGGAACAGTTCGTCCTAGTCGCAGATTGATTCTGTTGGCGGAGGTCGGCTTAGCATACGCGTCTGATAATGAACCTATGAATAATGCAGCCGGCCACGGTTTCAAGTAATGCACGTAATTTCGCGCGGCGAAGAGTGGGCGTCGGGAGGAGATTGGTCCGACTCGACATTGAGAGACCCTGAGTGTGCTGGCCTAAATTAAAACGAACAGTCTTCTCGTAATTACTAGTTCACCGGCGAAGAAGGAGAGATCTCGCGACAGGAGGCCGTCCTGGAAAATTGAAACGGCCCGGCGTTACTTTCCGCGCGCGCGACGGGTAATTGAAACGATTTTACGGAGAGAGACTCTCGGCCAATTGATTTCAATTATTCGCCGAGATTCTATGGAATTGTTTAGACGAACGTGTTCCGGGTCTCTGATATTTTCCGATGTCCGAGATAACGCTTTCCAGCGAAATCCGAAAGACCGAACACCGTGGTCAGTCGCCGGCAATGTTGGAGAGCACCGGGCTCGCATAATAGGATGATTGGTTAGGGCAATTCGCCGCGTTCCCTCTTGTTCTCCCAGCACGCAATAGAACAGACCTAGTCTCGTTTAATCCCGTGACGAACAACATCCGATGAAACTCCGAGTAATTAACAATTACCGACCGGGAAAAATTCGAGCTTTCGAACCGCGTACCCCTGGACCGGAAGCGGAGGCTTCGCTGGTTAAAACTACCGCCATTTCCTAGCTCACAAAACTTTATCCTTATCTTTAATTAATCGAGCCCGAGCCCAAAGTTTTTCGCCGAATTTATAGCTCACGCGGAGAGGCTGCGCGAAGGGAAGCTTCCCAAATGAGATTTAAAATAAAAATGGTTAGGTCTTTATCTTTTGGGTTTATCTCCAAATACATGTAAGTAATATAACTGAGATAGAAAGAAAAAATTTTTACAGTTGCTATATTGCTTTTCAATAGAAATATCTTGGGAAGCGGTGGGAAGATTAAAAGAATTACAGTGCCAGTAAGATTATTAAAGCTCGGAAGCAATTTCCGAGTGGTTTCCGTTCCTCGCAGCGGACGCAGAAAATTCCTCGCATAAAGATCTCCTAATTACTCATCTGGGGAGCATCCTGGCGAGATGAAAACAAGATGGCGTCGCCGTAGTAGCTCGTCCGTGAGATTTTCTATCCAACGGCGACGGTGTTTCGAAAAATAGTCGCCACCTCTGAAAATAGAGAGAATTGAATTTCCGGGGAGCGGCGACGACGTAATACGTTCGCCGACGTAATTAACAGTTTTAATAACCCACGGGACGCTTGATGAGACTCGGGCAGCCAATGCCGACTCGTCCAAGAGTGACAGTGCGTTCAACAACAGATTGGTTTATCAATATCGCGACAATATTCTGAATAATTGTCCGGTTATCGTTTCCGTCGCACGCGATGTCTAATTAACGACGTCGTTCCAGCGGCGCGGTGCTGTTTCAATTAACGTTACACGTAATTCGCGCGAACAGTGACGCTTCGTTATCGCTCTCGCAAATGACGGGAGATCCGATCGTGGCTGCCGGATGCAGGATACTTGGAATTATTGCCATTCATCGGTGGGTATCTGGGCCAAGAAGCGAGCTCGCGATTTAGCTGTCCCCGGCAAGATCCACGACGATAAACAACCTCTGGAGGAGGCCGCCATCTTGCATTCTTCCTTTATAACGTCCTTAGACCATATACACTGTATACCTATAGACCCGGCATAGGTATAGTATGTGTATAGGAAAACCGAGAGTGCAGCTCGGCAAAGATAACGTACCGCGTGACGTCACAAGATAAGTCTTAAGATAATTTCAAAATGGCTAAAACGGCAGACCGACGCCGACACTACGCCATTATACACCTGGACCATAACCTGAACAAGTTCGTTTGCTCCAGTTTGCTCAAATACAGTTTATAATTGATTATTTCATGATACATACAATGCCAAATTCTTTGAAATTATCCTGTTTATTCTTTCCGCGTACTGGGTAGATGGCGCATCCGCTGATCCCCCTCACCCCCCATATAAGCCAAGCGTAGGCACTGTCGATGAGCATAGCTTATACATTTTTCGAGAATGTGACGTCACGCGGTACTTCATCTAAATTCATCTTTGCCGAGGGGAAAATTATCTGCGCCGGGTCTACAGGTATATATGGTCTAAGATAGCGTCCCCCAGATCGGATACCATCTTCCCGCTAAGCGTCGTAGACCTAATTTCATTGAGACCGAGCGGTCGTAAAGTTTTGAACGTTCGACGATCTACTTTAGCGTATTTTATCATTACAAATATAGTCAAAAAATAATATTTTTTAGCATTGTGGGGAAGGAAATGGGTATGGTGATGAAAGAGAGGAGGTAAAGGAAAGGAGCGTTTCGTCCTAGACCCGCTAGAGGACTCATCAGTAAGGCTAACTAGTGGGCCCTGCCTTGGGTGAGATATTGGTAGGCGGTTGAGGACGATATATATGCATACATGAGGAATCAGGTACTAGCGAGAAAGGATAGAGATAGACTTGACTGTCTGTCTATCTTGTGGCAAGCGTCGGAAGTTAAGCGACGCCACAGCATTATTACTGCAATAATATTCTCGAAATTTTGTATGCATATAAAACACTGTTCGAGCTACCCGTTGAAAAAGTTACAGCGAAAAATAATGACTACGAATGTGTTTGAAAAATGATCCGTACTCACAGTGACGCAACAAACTGCAATCGTTATCAGCCGAACGACAAGTGAAAGAGTTACTGAGAGGCGTAGATCGTTAATAAAAATTATCTTCCCGAGCCCCGTTCATCGATTTTCGCGAGCAGAAGGTTCGCAAGCGTGCAGAAAAATAGAAAACGACGGCCCCGAAGCGGTCGTTGGCTATCTTCGATCGGACATTCGGTCCACAGGAGAGAGAAATAACTTCTCTCGAGGGAAAACCGCGGAGAGGGACACGCGCTAATGTTGCCCGGCGATATTAGCTTCTGCAAGCAACGGCCACTTATTCACGGTCTATTGTTCTCGACAGCAGCGGGGCGGTTGGTTACGGCCGGTAAAGCGTTAATCGATACACCGAGAGCCGTCTCCTCGTTTGTACCAGGTATCGGAATAAACAGTTGTTTCTCCTTCCGAAAATAATTCTGTTCTGAACCATTCCTTACGTTTCACCCCTTGTAATTCTCGATTCCGCACTTTTATTTCAGAATTTGCCACGTCGCATGATTTTTAAAAGCGTTCGTCTTCGACTTCGTTGCAGAAATTCGTTTCCATTTACAATTTCCTCGAAACGAATAAAGAACAGCACGCGAATTAAATTGCCTGAATAAATACACAGCGGAATTGAATGGGGAATTGTCAATGAAACTGCCAACGAAGTTTATGTCCAGACTACGAAATGTCAAGGAGCTCGCTGCATTTTATGGGCGGTCTGCGCATTGTTGCTCGACAACATCTGTTCGGTGAGAAACGTTCGTCTCTGCTCGTTTAGCAAAAATAATCGGGACCGCGGGTACGCGCGATTAGGCCAATTAGTATGCCGGTGTCTGCCGCTTTTACGACCACAGCAAGGTTGCCCTGAATAGTTTCTGGCTTAGTTCCCGCGTCCGAGTGTCTCTCTCTTTCCCTCTTTGCTAAACCGGATCGACGCGTTCGGATCGGTTACGTTCGACCATAAATTCTCCCGCGATCCCGTGAAAGTTCCGGCCTTCCTGTTTGGACGTGTGGAAAACCCCCCTTTCTCTCCCTCTCTCTTTCTTCTTCTCTCCCTACGAAAATCGTCTGCGATTCAATTTATGGGAATTTCCTCCATTCTTCGCGATTTAGTGCACGTTCAAGCACGGCGTCTTACATTTAGGGTAATGGGAAGTAGGGAACGGGGTGGAGGCTCTTCTCTAATACCTTGACACATTATCTTGAAATGTATGCACCGTTCTTGGTCGCCGAATTGATTTTTAAACTTGCCTCCAGTCGATTATCAAGAAAATTCTGAGTTCGTAGAAAATTCAACTTTTATATAATTTATTTTCTTTTTAAACTTCATCATACACTCTTCAGGATAAAAATGCGTTCATCTTCTCTTCTTCAATATAACAAATTACATCGCATTCAACCAGTTTGATTAATGTACGAATAAAATATTAAGTGTGAAATAAAAGTGACCAAGGCAGCCCTCGAAATGAAATTGTATAGAACATAATCTGAAGATCGTTTAAAAAATTATGTAATTGTGAGGACCGCATAAGAGTTAAAGTGTGTCAGCACGCCCCAAGAATTCGCTTCACTCTCGTAAAAAAATCGCGTTACCTTAAGAGGTAAAGTAAAAGCGTCAGAAATAATAACTCACCCTACAAAAAGAAAGTGTGTGATTGAATGTGGGAGTCCATTTCATCGAAACCGATAGATCACCGATACAACGAGTCGAATTAACGTGGCTGCGCTACTTTCAAAGAAAACACTGCGAGGAGAACTGCACGATTCACACTGATCACGTCTTTTTGCAAGAATCGCAATGCTGAAGGAAGTACGTGTACGGACATTTGTGGCATTCTTCGCGTTTTGTGACAGTACGCGAAATATTTCTGATGGATTTCGATGCATCGTAACGCATATGGAACTCGGTAGTTGTAGCTGCGTTTCTGCAAAGTGTTTTTGGTAGCGAGCGAGGCGTGTTACGTGCAGCGATCAGTGAGCGCCATTCAACAATTAAAATAAAGGCGTTGAACTTCGATAAAAACAAGTGAGACACAAAAATGTGGAGCTACCGATTAAATACAAAAATTTAGGTCGTCCTAATTTGCAGACAAAAACCGAAGAATATTGAAATTGAGCCATTTCTTCTTGACCAAAGTTCGAAGTACCATTTTTATAAAAATCTCGAGGTACCGATTAAGTACAAAAATCTGCTAGATTTATTTGGGCCGTCCTAATTTGCAGACAAACCGAAGAATATTGAAATTGAGCCACTTCTTCTTGACCAGACTTCGAACTGCCATTTTCATAAAAATCTCGAGGTACCGATTAAGTACAAAAATCTGGTAGATTTATTTGGGCCGTCCTAATTTGTGCAGACAAACCGAAAAATATTGAAATCGAGCCATTTCTTCTTGACCAAAGTTCGAAGTACCATTTTTATAAAAATGTCAATTATCGATCAAGGCTGCCTCAAGTTTTTATAAAATTTTGCAATGAGCACCTAGGAGAGAAAAATAACATTGAAAAATTGGAAGTACATAAAGAGGATCAAGATATAAATCGGTGAAAATGGGCCACCGGGCGTAAATAGGATAAATGAGGATGTTCCGTAGGACCAGCAGGAGGGAAATGGGTAGTCGTATGGGCGTCGGGCCTCGTTTTTCCCGAAAATGACGTAAGCCTTTGTAATCCGGCCGGATCATGAGATTATGAGCCGCGAGTCAACGGAACGTGGAAGTACAAGACGCATTGCATAACGATTGCGGCAATGCACGCCGCGTTGTTTACCGTCCGCATGAACATCGAGAAACGTTCAATTAATGTCCCCGAGCGTCACGGGTCGTACGGTTTTGACATAGGGAATAGAAAGTGGCCGGGGTTGCATAAATTCGGACAGGCGCGATATTTTTTCTCTAAACTTATCGATCTCGTGTTTCAATTAATAGCACCAGTCCCTCTAGAAATTAACCAAACCGATTCCTGGCCCTTGAATATTATCTCCGGATTACTACAAATCCACTTCGAAGTGCAATATTTATTTAAAATGCAGTGCAATATAAAATGCATCATAGTAAAAACAAGTTGGTGCAATTTGGTCAAGATTGCCAATACATTTCTTTCAACTTACTAAGTTCATTAAGAAAGACGAGAAACAGTTTTTATATAGTATAAAATCAGCAGTCATGAGATCGCATTGCACATTTTATGCATTTATGTTGAAGATATGAAAATCGAGAGAATGTAAGGTTACTTCTTGCAATTGACACAGAAAATATCCATTTTGCATGAGGATCGATCGTCAAATTATACAATTATAGCACCGATCAGGATTGTGCAATGTCCCCCACCTTCTTCTTCTGGCGAACCGCAGAAAAACAACCTCCTCGTTACACAAGATTATCGACATTTTCATTCATAACGGTAATTTTCTTGCACGACCGTTCTCGTGAACTTTCGTAGAGACACGTTCCGATCGAGAATCAAGCAGTAAAAACAAGATTGTTCGTCGGTCTAGAACGATCTTTTTAAGCGTGAAAAAAAGTGACCGACGCGGCGCGGACAGCGACGTCACAGACGCTAGCCAATTTCACAAGACAGTGACATTGGAGCCGCGTTTTATCGTGCCGGTTGCGCAAGGAGGCCATTGTTCTGCGCTGATACTAATTACCGTCATTAGGCTCGCGCCAGGTATTATTCTTGGGTATCGTTGACCCTTCATTTTCCGCTGCTCGGTCTTTTACGATCTCGCTGACGGACGCGCAACCTGGAAAATCGCTTCACCGTGTCCGAGAACGGTGTCGAAAATGAATAAATTCGATCTAGTTATCCGTAAACGATGTTAACCCCTTTATTGAGTTACACTCTTCATAAAGATTTTAAAAACAAAGTCTAACAAATATTAATGTTACGTCTTTCTTTTCAAATGAAATAAAATTTGATTCGTTTGTAATTAACCCCTTCCCCTACAATATCGTGTTCTGACTCGTGATGAAGAACAGAGTTTAATAAATATGTATGCTACTAATTTCCTTTAAACCGAAATAACATTCTACTTTGGTTTTGTTAATGTATAGCTATTGAAGAATATATAAGCATACAATGCATAAAAAGTTTTTCCTTTTTAGGAAACTATACGAACTACAAGAAAGTTCTAATCACTGAAACCGTAAAATAAATCGTAGGGTAAGTTAATATTTAAGTATTAAAAAATTATTATAAATTTTCTTTTCTCTTCTACGATATTTTTCGGAATATAACTGCAATGTAATGTAACTGCAAAGAAAATGTTACGGCAAGGGGTTAATCCGTGTTCACAATTGGTTTTACGATTATTGAGGTTGCAAGGACAATTCTCCAGAATTCTTGGGACAGCCACCTTTCTCCAGAAGCTATGAAAATTTCCTTGGAACAATCCGAGAGCCTACGGGAATTCCTGACCGCATCCAGGCTGATTACGCCTCGACCGGGGTTGCGTCACCGTTTCCTCGTCACTCGATCTTTTTCTCCCGTTTCCGTCTCGTTTTGCTTTCACTCGTGTCGAACGCAATCCTTATATCCGACTCGGCTCGGGCCCGATGGATTCTGTCATCTCTGCGGCGAGCACAGCTAGAAGCTTCGAGCGAACCGCAGTAACGGCAGTCGAGAGTTTGAAGGATGTTGTACAAGACAATTGATTTTTATTGCCGCGTCGTAAAACGGTTTGCTCGGTGCCGGGAGAGTTCATTGATTATGAGAGGTATATACTTACACCTCTTTACTGGAAGGAGATACCATACTCGGCGGAGAACGATCGTTGCGAAAGCGATTACCGATATTTGCAAGCTGCTGCGGAATATTGGCTCGTAAACTAAATCTTTACAATTTTCTGCCGTGTTTGTACGTCGTTATTTCTGATCTATGGTCGAAGCTAGCACGATGCTTGTGTTTTTAATCGATCCTTTCTAAGTGATCCTGTTGGGAAAAAGAATGTAGGCGGTGACAGGTGATTCTGCATGCTTGAGATGAATGAACACGATTACAGGTGACTCTGAATGATCATAAGTGATCATCAAGGACAACTAGGAATGACCACAGGTGAACAAGAATGACCACGAATTAAAGATTACCACAAGTGATCATAGATGGTCACGGATGACCAAAACGGTCAGGCGAGGAGCTCCGAGTTCATCGCAACTCGGCCGGAAACTAAGAATTTTTGATTAGGTTGCTGCGATTTATACCCACGATCGCATCCCCTCTCTCAGCTTCTTAAATCTGGCCGTCTGTTGCAAGATATATTTCCCCAAAGCAAAGTGAAAAATCGACACGAAAGCGAGCCGTTATCTCGCGATCTTTCTGCGGCCGCTTCCAAGAAACATTGCAACACTCGCGAAACACGCTATTAACAATTATCACCGACAGATTTCACTCGCTCGAAGCTTCCCGAAGCTGTTCCCCCGGTTCCAGAAGGTTAAGTAAATAAATAATCCGCGGGAGAGTTTCCTTTCTCCGCGGGTTTCCGCGATCGAGGGGAAAGAAAAAATCGTCGTTTCCCCGAACCTCCTCGCCGATCCCCTCGGTCCCGGTCTCCCCGGAATTTCCGGCGGCGTGGCGCCGCGTCGGTTTCTCGATCGAATTTCAACGACGCAGGCGTCTCTCGTCGCGTCGCATTACCGACATACGTTGCGCTGCGTTCGGTTTATGCGAACGGGGGCCGGTGCGTGCGTATGGCCACGGTGAAAGTGGACGAGAGCCATTGTACGGACGTTTCGCGGAAAGAACTGAACTTCCCGGTCTTCCGATTGCGCAACCAGACGGACCAGTTTTTGGCGAGCGGTCAGACGATCCACGGGCCCCATGAAATCGAAAGCGAAAGGGGGACGGACCAGACCCGTCTCTCCCGATCGCAGACACCGACACGGTAGATCCAAGAAAAATGACCCCACAACCCTTTCACATAGCCCCCGGCGACCAAAACCAATCCAGATCGACGACCGGGCCCGACTTCTCCATTTTTTTCTTCCTCTCTCTCTTACCTGAGACTCACTCGAACAATACCAACTTCCATTGTCTCCGTGTAAGGACGATTTCGTGGGAATTTAAGGCTGGAGATGCTGCAGGTCCTGACGGACAAGTTACAGTAATGTGTGCGTACATTTTGTACCAGGATTGAATTTAAATTAAGAGTATGTATTTCTTGGATTTTTATTGTTGTGCTTGGGGCCTCTTGTGCGTCTTGCATTTTTGTCTGTTTTACTAAATTATTCGATTTATTTGCGATTTTATATGATCCTAATTGAACAGGATTTTATAGATGCATGTAACTTCGAACAATGAAATGGTTACAGGATCTTAATTATCAATACATTTCTTACAACTTGATAAAACCACTACAAAACGAGAACGAGACACAAGCCGCGTACAGTAAATGAACGCCGGTTAATTAGGAAGTTCATTGCAAGATTGCATAAGGAGCTCGATTAACCGATCGCCGTTAATCCACACGACTCCGCGTTCCTTCGATCAAGTTCTTCGTGTTACACGATCGAATAAATCATATCGAAGCTCTTTACACATCCAGGAAGTTCGCATTTTGACTAATGCCTGCACATGTTGCGCAAGAAAGAAAGAAATTCGCGTTTGAAAGCAGTCTGGATCGATGCGCAGAATTCGATTAGTTTTAATTTACTCAGGCCGCGAGAACGCGTGTGCAATTTATGCTCTGCGAATATCCCGCGCGTGGAATCTAATATCGATTTACCGCCTAGGAAACGATTTTACTGTAAGTTAGCTTATCGAAAGCTGAATTAAAGTAGTCCGCTCTATCACATTCACACGGAGGACAGAAAAATTTGATATATTCTCCCTGATACAAGGTGGCCCAAAAATGTTGTACCTCCTTGACGGGGGGGATTCCGCTTGCACCCGGAGGTCATTTGAATGAAAATGTGTTTCTCATTAATAACTCCTTAACGAAGCCGCGGAGAATATTTTCGCAAATGAAAAAGTTAGTTCGAATGACCTTGGGAATCACGCCTTTGAAGGAAGCGCAACACTTGTTTAAGATTGCACTCTTCCACCATTTTTCTTCCTGCCTTCGTACTTTCTCCGACACAAAATCTGCAGTACAACCACGTCCGGTATTACAAATTGACAGTACAGTATGATCAACTTCATCATTTCTCCTCGCGTATTCACTTAGTACAGACTCGAAGGCAATTTCCAAGGAATCCTACATAACGAATCGGTAAAATTGAGAATGCCATCTAGAAACGAGCGCAACAATCTCGCTGACGAGATAATAACTTGCAGTTTCTTGGTTGCAACGGTGATTTCCGGAGATTGGGTTTGTGTCAGAGATCGCGAACGATGGCTGATCCGGATTAGCTGGATATAATGGCCGGAGGATAGGCAGGTTTGATTTATAACGAATGCTTATTAGTCAACGGTTGGACAGATCTGGATCGGGTCTGAGTTTGACCCTACTTACCGATCCTGTTCCGCTTTGCCGTACATACGTGTTTGCATGTATATGTATATCGGAGAATGCGAACGCCGTGCAGCAGGTTCGGAATATTCGAGACGCATCGTGCACGATAAGATCGGACACGTTCCGAGTCGCATAAACGCGTCCGCGAGCACGTCCGTGCACCTCTGATGCAACCTGGTCCCTCGAAACGCGGTTTCCGCATCTTCGTCGTTGCGCAACCAGGTGAACCAGTTTCTGGACAGGCCACCTTTGTGCGATTACGCTTGTGCAGCTGGCCCGCCAAGAACAATACCTTCTCCTGTGTTCGGGCTGCCGTGAAAGCTGTCGTCCTACGCGCTGTCAACGGACGAAAGTTCCCGTCGATTGTCCTGATTCCAAACGAATTCCTCCTCGCTGCCAATCCCGACCAAATTATCGCACTGATTCGGAACAGAAATTTTTAATCACAATTTCCAATCACGACTTCCATCCGACTGTTCAAAATCGATCAAATTGAAATCTCCGTCGCGAAATTTCACCCTTTGATCAAATACAATGAAGCTTTACAATTTTTGCGCAAAATATTCTTCTGCAGATCTTTATGCGGAATAAAAATCAAACAGGAATTTATTTCTTTTTCAGTGATCCTCTGAGTCCACATTCCAGAAATTGTGATGAAAATATCGGTGACGATTTCCCGAAGAAAACCGTTGTACTTTGACTTTGCTTTCTTCGAAAGTTTCGGGCATTTGTGATCGGAATAAATTTCGAAAATTCCGCGGTGGTTTCCGTCGGCTCGTCTGCATATAGACGCGGCTTAAGCAAAGAGATCGCCGAACGTGGAATTACAATTCCTCGTGCAACGATATACGGATATGGACGGGACTCGACCTCGCGCAGGTCCTTCGATTGCATAACCAGCTCGGCCAATTTTGGCTGGTCCGATGGCTTTTGTTGGACGAGAAAGTCCCGAATAATGGTCTCTCTCTCTCTCTCTTTGTGCGCGGACACCGATCGAAAATGTTCATCGCGAACATGCGGGATTTCGGAGATTCTTGCGACACTATACTCGAGGTTCACAAGATATTTATTTCTCTTACGGTGATTACAATCGTTGCGATTACAATCCTTATCGTACTTACAACTAACAGGTTCTTGAAAGTTTGTGCGTGAAAATTGGTGCAACGTGCCAAAATGTTCACAGAATTTCTTTCCTAATTTTACACAGACAATCTTGAGGTATCTATTGCAACTGAGGGCATGATTGTTTTGCGTGAATATTTTTATTAAAATTGAAGGACTACACTAATGTACAAAATACCAAATTCTTTAAAAAATTGAGAAAATGGTAATAGAAAAAAATTTTTTAATTGAAAACACCGTATGTATGCACTCGACGTACCAATTATCACGAACAGAATAATTATACAGTACAAAACATCCATGGATCAGTAACATAAAACGCGTATAGCTCGCGAAAACTGTAACCATGATGGGCTCGGCTTCATGTTCGACGTCTGAAGCTTCGTCCATTACGATATAATAACGCTAGAAACTGTATGTACACTATGGACAAGTCAATCAAAATTCCCGAGACTGTCGTCAGCGAGCCGCGCTCGGCTACTTTTCTTGCAGCATTGTTCCGAATCGCGCGGGTACATCTGTTTTCTGGGAAAACGTTGGGTTTCTCGGCGATTACAAGGCGCCGCGCCGCAGTGGGACGGGCCCCGACCGCCCCGTCCAAACTCGACAATTTACGGTTAAACTAATAATGGATACTTGCGGCAACAATAGCTCGCTCGTCGCTTAGCGCAGCCACGCGAACTCGACGCGTACCCGCTCGATCGGAATGGATCCGCTTCGGGACATTGACAGAGATTTCTTAATCGCTTGTTGATCCTCCTGGAATTTCGCTGATCACCGAGGAAAACGTTTCCTGGAATTAATACCGCTCAACGCCTCGCCGAACGATCTTTCTCACCGCGCGATTCAATTATTTTTCGTCTCTCGTGTGATCATATTGGGACATTGCAGAAATTGATCAATTTCAAGAAAAATCCTGCAAAATGTTGCGAAATAATTCTAGAAAACCCTAGTCGCTATAAAATTGTTATTTTTAGTACGAATTTTTGCAATCGATCAATATTCACTCCACTAATTAAATATTCGTATCGGAAGGCTAGAATTCTATTTCGATGCAAGATAAGCTAATAATGTATATTCTAGGTCGAGTAAGAAATAATGTCGAATTGCTCTTATCGGCAAATACAGTCGACATATCAAACGAGAAATAATTGGTGACTCATATTTTCGGTAGATTCTCCGACGGCGAACGGGCTCGATATCAACTGAAACCGGGCTGGGGACCAAGATTGCAAATTTTTGCGGACTCACGCAGGAAAGCAAAGAGACGCGATCCTTCATCGTAGAAATTTATAATGAATTGCTACCTCCTATTTCATCTCCTGGCAATTTCCGATTCAGCTGGCGTTGGCATCGATCATTCGTTAAACGGTTCCGATTTGCATAAAGATCGTTCTAGGTGTCGTTGAAATTAAAACAGGCGATACGTATCAATCGAACGGGGCGTCCGAGGCAACCATAATTTATTACGGGCCATTATTTCTGCAGGATGTTTGATCGTTCTCCGCTCCTGGAGAAAGGCGATGACAAAACGCCTGCGAACTGCTTCTTAGCGGCTAGCGAATATGGTCAGCAGCGTGGCAACGATCCATGGTAGTATAGTGGTCGAACAGGTGTTGCCGGCGCCATTGTAGAACCCGCTCCCGTAGACCTGCAACCCGGCTGTCTCGATACTGCGCTTGCAGTAATCCCCATCTGGAATTGCAACCGGCGATTCATGGTATCCCGGGGTGAGATCCGGTGTTATCGGCACACGGTTATCGTTATTACGCCAATGAACGGTTTTACAATGATGATGGCCGCGTGGGAGGGACGCTGATAGCAAAGCTGGTGCGAATTACAGAGCCGTGAGCCTTCGATGGGGATGATTGTGCGGGACAATGAGCGTGAGAAGCGGTACGAGGGCATCCTGCAACATTCGACAATAATCTGATGGAAAAATTAGAGGCGTGGAACGGTCAGCGCAGCTTCCAATGTGTGGGATAATATTTTGGGAAATCACGTTTAAAAAATTTATTTTGGGATTTTTTATGTTGATCGCAATCCTGAGACGTTGGATCCTGATCTTTTGGTCCTGAAACTTTCAGGAAACATTTCTGCACGCGATGGGAAAAACAACATTGGATATTGAAAAATAATTACACAGCAATTAAAATGGAAAAATTAGAGGCGTGGAATGTTCAGCGAAGCTTCCGATGCGTGGGAGAATTTTTTTGGGAACGGGGATTCACGTTTAAAAAATTTATTTTGAGATTTCTTTTATGTTGATCGCAGTCCTGAGACGTTGGATCCTGATCTTTTGGTTCTGAAACTTTCAGGAAACATTTCCGCACGCGATGGGGAAAACAACATTGGATATTGAAAAATAATTACACTGCCATTAGAATGGAAAAATTAGAGGCGTGGAATGTTCAGCGCAGCTTCCGATGCGTGGGAGAATTTTTTTGGGAACGGGGATTCACGTTTAAAAAATTTATTTTGAGATTTCTTTTATGTTGATCGCAGTCCTGAGACGTTGGATCCTGATCTTTTGGTCCTGAAACTTTCAGGAAACATTTCTGCACGCGATGGGAAAAACAACATTGGATATTGAAAAATAATTATACAGCCATTAGAATGGAAAAATTAGAGGCGTGGAATGTTCAGCGCAGCTTCCGATGCGTGGGAGAACTGTTTTGGGAACGGGGATTCACGTTTAAAAAATTTATTTTGGGATTTTTTATGTTGATCGCAGTCCTGAGACGTTGGATCCTGATCTTTAAGAAACTTGAAAGATATTTCCCTAACAGAAGGAACATAAAGAGGAAACGTTTCTGCACGCGATGGGAGAAAGAACGTTGGATATTGAAACATGTTACACAGCCATTAGAATAGCCAGCAAGAACCCCCATTCGCAGAACGAACCCGAACGAGCAAAACTCGGTGCACCAAACGTTCTCCATTTACTTCCCCTTACTCGCAAATAGTTATGTTACTGTCTCTCGGCGGACCAAAAGAACAGGCCGCAGAGATCGAGAGATCGTTTACGCTGTAGGGCTATGCATAGCAAACCATTCTAAAATCCCGCGATTTCAGATCAGTAAAAACGGAAGGCGTTTCATGTCCAGGGTATCGGACAACCATAAAGGAGAGAAACCGAATCGTTTTCACTTTCGATCATGTGGTCCCTTACGTCACGGAATGCTCGGAGAGAAGATTTCCGATCCATGAAGAAGATATCCCATTCATATAATTTAAGCCGGAGATGGCATCAATGATTCACCATTCTCTACAGGAGAGGATTGTTCGAAGAAATAAATCGTGCGGAGATCGTTGAAAAGCTGGAGCGGATAAAAAGGATCGTACGGATCGATGAGAGGATGATCAACGAAAACGGATTACGGGACAGTGTTATTGATATATTATCGGTGCGGAGTGGGGCCCCGTGAAAGGTCGAGACCTCGATTCGTCCCAGAAGTAACGAAATGGAAATGTGTACAACGGTGTACCGCGACCGAAAGAGAAATTATACAACCGGCCGCTCGCGATTTCTTTCTGCTCGGCTTCGTCACGTACATCTGGGCTTTCCATCGCGATCGGCTTCTCGGAAGCGATTCATTTTTCCCGGCCAGTGTCGCCGAAACGATTTCCTTTCACACTGAGCCAATCGCCGCGGCACTCTCGATTTCACACTAGCCATTTCTATGACGATCGCGCCCGTTGCATAAATTTCTCGCCTCTTCCGTTTTCCATTCAAGCGAGACAAGATATTTCGTTCGAACGTGAAAAAAATTTATTTTATATTTCCCTCCTAAGGAAATCATTCTCATGTTCGACCGAAAGATCTTGTCTCCCTTGAGTTTTTCGTATAATTATACGAAAAACGATTCTTCATCAAAGTCGTAAAATAAATTGTATAATTTTTTGCAGTTGAGTGGTTGAACAATGAAAATCGTGCCCGCTGCAAATACCCAAAAGGAAAAATTTGCTTTTACGTCCGACGAGAACGTACCCTAAGGAGATCGCGAGTCGCTTTGCGAAATGGCCGTTAATAGGCCCACAGGATTATCTAACGACTCGGAGATTAAATCGATCGATCGATCTCGTTCGTTGCCCGCGAAGTCTGCTTCTCCGGGGCGGAAGTACCGGTCAACATTTTTCAAAGGGTCTTACTGTGTCTCGAGGATCCCAGCAAGGGGTCGACGTAACGCGTCATTATTTCTACCATAAAACGCAAAATGCTCCTCGACAGGCGTTCGCTCCGCGAAGCTCCGGCCCCGTGGGACTGGCGAATTGCGAAATCAGAGTGAAACGAACGCGAGCATGACGGAGAGAGAGAGATATCGCAGGATCGGGAGAGAGAAAACGGCATCGTGAGACACGTTCGGCGATTCGACTCTGTTTCCACCGTGCACTGACACATGCAGTTGCCTGCACACACGCAGTAGATCGAAAAATTATTTGATCATTTATTTCTTTATTCATTTATATATGTTAATTTTCCATTCAATGGTCCAGGACGAATGATGAAAATAAATCACCTTTGATTGGACGTTCTGAAGCGATGAATCAAAATAAATCATCTGTGGTACGCTTTCGAATGAAGATCTGTTCTCCTCGATGAGCCGGAATAAATGTTAAAAATGAGTGTTCTATTATTCGATGGTCCAGAATAAATGGCAAGAGTGAGTCCTCGTTTACTCGACGATCCAGAATAATGTTCTCTTTTGCCCTCCGCGGCGCGACGGTCCAGAACAAATGGTAAAATCGTGCCGTTCGAGTTTTCCGCGCGCTCGAATTTGGCAAGCGGAGAAGACGCGGATCGTAAGTCAAGCCGAATGTCGTCACACAATGAATATTTGTAGCGCTCGACGGTAACTGGCACGTGGGAACTGCAACCTTCAATCTGTTACGGTAGGAAGTTGCATAATTTGTAACGAGTTACGATGAAAGGCGGGCGCGCGCGAGTAGGTACAGTCCGCCGCCGCGCGAGTACTCTCTCTCTCTCTCTTTCTCTCTGCTCTTACCGATCGCCACGGTGTCACGTGAATCGGTTCCTTGTTTGCGTCTAATTGCCCGGGGAAAAAATCGCTTGTCTCGAACGAGAATCAGACCGCTCGCCTGGAAATGGCACTCGGAGACGGAATTCGAAAGCAACCGCGTTACACGGAGAAGAACGAAAGCGAGAACTCCGCGATCATGTTATTAACTTGTGTTTATTCTGCATCTTTGTCGCAAAGTTGCGCAGACTGGTCAAAATAAATCCCTCGGGACTGATTCTTCCGCGGTGATTCTCAGCTGATCGTTAGGGAAGGAGCTTCGCGAATTTGTGTTCATACAAGGCACGTTTCTTGAATAGTACAATTTTATAAAATGAAGCACTGATGAAATAAAATTACGCAGATTTGTGTTCATTCAGGCGAACACAAGGAACGTTTTTCTCGAATGATACAATTTTTTAAAATGGAGCACTGATGAAATTTATATATTGTCAATGCGTTGTATGAATTTGTGACAATTCTGTGCACGTCCATAAATATTTGAAAGAAGTCGGAGAAGGTCGTTAGAAAAATATCTTGATGACGCAGAAGCTGAAGAAGCGGAATAAAAATGGCACCGAAGCAAATTCCCAGTAGAACCTCCACCGAAGTGTTCGTTCAGTAGCGTTTCCCTGAAAGGCATCGTGCAAAGCGACAAATGTCAGCGAATCCGAGCGGAACGGTTCGTCAATTGGCCGTGACCCCAGGACGATCGGCCGAAAGTCTCGCGAAAATACTCGTGAAAAGGGAGCAGGTCAGAATGTTCGTCGGTAGTTTCGCGCGAGTGGGATCGAATCGTGCCAGGGAGTCGCTAAAAATAATCCGCGGATAGGGGTTGTGTTTCTCACCGTAAGACCATCCGACGATGTCGCCGGTTCTCAGGTTCTCTGTTCTCAGCCAATCTTCGAGAGGCCTGAAGTACTCCCTGAGCGCGGACGCGTCCAATCTGCTCTCGCCGATGGCTTCTTGAAGCGTCTCCTGCCAGGGTGCTGAGGACCCTTTCTCCATCATTCTTCTGCGATTGAAAGACAATAGAGTTAGAGACTTTTCCTTAGCACTGTCAACCGGAGAAACCACTGGCAACCCGCAGAAAAATTTATCCAATTTTACCAAACTAACCAATTTACATTTACAATAGATATTTCATTTGATATTGAATACAATTTTTTGTATAATATACGAGTAGTGTCCCTCGCAAGGTAAGGTCTAATAACACATAAATTGTAAGGTGGGGTCTCGTAGACCCCGACAAATGAATTTCATAAATTTTTCGTTTTTAATAAATTTGGGCTAAAGAATAACACAGGATAAAAAGTAAACAAACAGATTTAATTTTATTCGTATAAAAATTCTTTTCAAAAATCTGAAGCTGGGGTCTCTGAGGCCCCACATTACCTTGCGAAGAGTATAATTATCAATGAAGTTTCTTTTGGTGTGTCGTCAAATGTCACTAAGTCTTACCACACTCGCAAGAAGACTCGCAAGAAGACTCGCAAGAAGACTCGCAAGAAGTCCTCGCGAAAGAAATGCGGAGCTGATTGGTTAGGGTGGATGGGGCACGCCTCCTTTCGCACGCATTTTCGGTCGGGTCACACTCGTAGCGTGTGACGTCAAAGTGTAAACATTGGGACTACGGTAGCGTCAACAGTGGAAATAGGCAGAGTGAGAGCGAGGACCCATTCGTCCTTTGGTTGTCCCGCGAGACTTCTTACGTCGCACGGATAGCACTTAATAAAAAAACTGAATAGCGGAGATGATCTATCCGTAACGAAGCACTACTGTATGTATTTAACAACACTGTTCTGCTTCGGAAGAGACGACTGGATTAATCGAGATTCCACTGTATTGCGAAATGCAATGTCAAATGTTATCCGAATTTTTCATAGTTACGTATGTATATGTGTCACTTGATCCTCACTATGTACTATTCTGCCTAATCATTTTCTCAACAGCGATCGAAAGACAATACCGGCTTGCGTTAGCGGCTTTTCCGTGGCAGTGGCAACCAGACCGGAGAAAAACGGAGAACGGCATATTCAAATGCGAAACGCCTCGCGTTTCTCGAGCGTTGTTAGGGCTAACGAGATCGCGCGAGGTTGCGACAACGCCTCCTCACGCAACAATGAAAAACCCAAGGAAAATTAGAAGCGGGAGGAGGGGGAACGGGAACAAGAGAAAAATAAAGAGCCGTAACGAGCTTCTCTTCCCTTTCTTCCGCGGCGATGCTAATTAGGCTATCTTTGGCAATCGGCCGTGCTTCGGAGGCGTTCGAGCGCGGCACGTATCCGCGATTTCTCGCTCCGGGTGTGTCACAACTCCCGTTTCCATGCTGATTTAATGTCGAGGCTCGGGAGCCCATCGTGCATAGATTAGATCGATCCGCGATGCACGCTACCTAGTATGTATACTCTTTCTTCGACTCGCCGCTTCTCGCCATGGGAGGATCCTACATTCTTTTGTTCGCTGTTTCGTGTCGTTTCTGAGATTTGCTGCTCGATTGCCGCGGACTCCTGCAGAAGCTAACAACCCTACGATCTTTATCAGTTACCAACTCGCGGTTTGACAGATTATCGAGGCTCCTGAGGAATTGCGTGAGAATCGGTTCTGCGTTCTTTTATTAGCCTTTCAGCTGGATTTAAGCATCCTTTAGGAGATCATTGTGGCCTCTGTGGGTTAGGGAAATTCAGGAGTCTCCCACGTTGAAGAGGAATATTAAAAAGTTTATTAAGTCATCCTAATTACCGAGTGGGGCTCGAGAAGTTTTCTAGATGTAATAATTGCTCGGTTGCTGTTCGAGATACTTGACCGAAATAAAATGGAGATAGCGAGTGCAAGTCAGCTGTACGTCGTAGAATTTTTTTCAAAATTTTCGGTCGTTCCTTAATGGTAGAAAAAAAATGATTTTCCTGAATCTCTGTTGTCTCTGATTGCAATCAACCTGCAACCACTGGATGCTCGAAGCGCCTCTGTTCCTCTTTCCTTGTAACAAGGCTGATTACACCGAGTGTGGGACGTTTGTTGTCCTGACTAATTTCCACATCGATCGGTGCGTAATTCCATTAGTGTCCCAGCCGCAAGCGCACCGAGTAGCAATCTCGTCGGACTGCCTCGAAGATAATGTTCGCTTTGATTCCAGAGCCTGGCTACTCCCACGTGAAGACTATGGTTCGCGTAGCCGCCGGAGCCTCGGTCGACTGTCGTGTCGGTGTTGTTATGGCCATCACACTGTCGTCATCGTCGGTGAAACTCGCTCGCGAGCCTTTTCCAGTCCTCGGCAACGGGACGAGCTCTGCTCCGATGACGATGGGCGTGTGATCGGTCCCACTTCTATCGCTTCTAATTATGTCTTTGTTGCATCTTGCCCAACGGTTCCGACGCGAACAATCGAGGAAACTGGATTGAATTATTCGGTTCTCACTGTTCAAGCCGGCGGGCGTAGGCTCTTGTTCAAAAAATCGCCGCAATCTGGCAGTTTCGCGTGAGAATCGGTCGCCATCGGATGGGCTGGGAAAATCGTCTTGAAACTTCCTCGTTTTTTCTGCCATTGCTCGACAATGTTCACGGTAGCTGCAATTCGGTCAACCAGGAAAATGGTCCTCCCCAAAATTGCTGCCATTTTGGTCAACGGTCCTACGAAGACTGATAAATCATCACAGATGATAATGCAACAATTTAAAGTGTCATGGTGCTATCCAATTAATGGTAATCATTGCACAAGTCACCTACAATTTACCACCAAGACGATAATGCGACGGTTTAGACTCTCAAAGCTTGCCTCAATTAATGCAAATCACAGCAGAAATTACAACTCACTTGCAATTTAAATAATTTCCCCATGAAAACGTCTCCCAACATCGTTGCAATTTTACCATCACCTCGTTGCCAACTATCCAACCATTCCCGTAATCATGCCACCAATCTGAAAGCCGAAAGTCTTCCTGAATGAATTTTAATCACGTCGGAACTTAGCTCCAGTTGCAACAGACTTAATCTCGCTTCGAGAAAATAGTTCTCCGTCATCCTCCCGGTCGGTGCTGCCATTTTTGTCAACGATTCGCCGACGGCTGCCAGTCGATCGCTACCATTCCCGGCAGCGATCGAACGACGAAAAGCCTGAAAGGTCCCGTCAATTAAATTCCATCGGTATAGAAGCCAGAGGATCGAGAGTGAACGTGAACAGGAAAGGTCGTTGACGCGGTAGATCGCTCGGAACGATCGAGGAACCAGATCGAAAATAGCCGACTACGGGGGAGAGAAATAGGGGCCCCGCGGAGGAATTGATCGCACGAACATGGAAACGTTTAGGCTAAGAAAACGGCCAGCTGGGAGCAATAAAGAAGTTCGTTACGCGGTCCCCGCTGGATCGGCGGAGATCACCTGGCGGCCGATCGTTCCCGATCGTTCTCGATCTCTCGTTATGCCGTCGAACGGCATGGCGTGGAACCTTCGTCAGAGATTTTACAGCGGAAACTGCGTCGCAAGAAAAATCGTAAGCGGTGGCCCATTACGTGATTCGGTTTACGTCCTCGTTTCACCGTTATCCGAGCTTCTTTCTCCGCGAGACGTAACCTCTTTCCATTTTCTCGTTTACGCTCGCCTTCCCTCGTGCTCGTTGATTGCATCGAGTGATACACCGCGGAGGATCCATGATCTCTGCGTGAACCGTTGCGCAATCGAATTGATCCTGCGTCGAGATTTGTCCCTCCGTTCGAACGGCCGAAATCGGTTTCGAATTCTTGAAACTCAGGTGTCCCGTGGAATTATGCACCATCATGGCAAGGAGCTGCAGGTGATTAACTGATGGCTCATCAATGTCATTAAGCAAATGATAGCGTGCTGGATTAATATTTGCTCAATTAACGCAGAGTCGCTTCGACCAAACACTGATGCAATCACCAGTGTACTCAATTAAAACTTTTATCGTTTCAACGTTTCAGTAGTTTAGGCATGAACAAAATAGAGCTCTCTTCAACGTTCGTTGCATAATGCTATTGTCTTCTCATTTGCCAGCTTTACTCATAAGGGAGATCTTTGAAAGTAACCTTCCCTTTCAATTTCCCCGGGCGCCGGCGAGTTTTTTGCGCACATTACGCAACGGGCCTCCCTTAATTATAGAAAGACCGTAACTAATTTGACACGCTGTGCGTCGGTTAATGGCTTATCGAGAACGATAATTGGCCGTCATGGGTATCGGTCATTGGCGGTGACGCAACCGATTTTTTGGGAAAGTGAAATAGAGTACCTCTTTCCCCTGTCACTTCCGGTTCCTATGTTAGCAAGTTGTAGGCGATCAGGCCTCGTGGGAATTGCCTCGGACAAGGCAAAAACATTTCGGTATGCCCCCGATTTATATATCGGGGCCGGACAATTTCCGGTCGGCGAAATCGCCACTTTCCTGCCCCGAGCGCCGATATTTCGCAACGCGGGATGCTGGCCGACCGATTCTACGCTCCTAACGCGTTCCCGTGGTCCAGTCGACTTTGTTGGCCACGGCGAAAGCGACCGACAATGCCGTGTTACACAGCCCAGTTCTCAGGGTTGCGATTTTCGGACCAGTCCTACAATGTTGCTACCAGTTTCTCCACCCTGAATATCTCTTTTGCTTCATATGGGCGCCGTGGGTCGAGGAGCTCTCGCTCTTTTTGCGTCGGCCAAGTAGAACAACCTAGAATCTGCTTCTTGTTTTATCCATTTGCGTGCAAGTATTTGTGGTAATTGAGTTGTGGACGATTTCCAGCAGAAAAATTTATCATTCTGGTACTATACCTTTCATCGCGTGCCATATTTTTCCAGATTGCAATAACTCTGGAAACCTTAAGGACGAAGTTTCACGGTGTTATGTCAGCGCAAGGCGCCTGAGGAACGCCTGAAACAATAGATAGCATATTTCGTTCGGCGTTTTCGCTGTTCTTAGCCGGCGTAATTACAGTTTTACAATTTTACGACTTTGCTCGTCAAGTTTCTGCGATTTCGCAGCGGCGCGGCGGCGGCGGCAGTGCGGCGCACCTATCATCCATCATTCCTCGAAGCGTTCCACGGCTTTCAATTTACGGAGAGAGGCAGTCAATAGAGACGACGACGATGCATCTTGCCCAACTTAGCACTCGACGCGCGAACCCGTCGTGCTCCATTGTTTAGCGTCGGATCACGAGAGAGCCTTCTCAGTTAAGTTTGCAGCAAAATCCGCGTCTCGAATAGGCTCCCATTCGCCAGCAAGCGCGCGGTAGAAGTCACGAGGCCGCGTCTACGAGACCAAGTTCTACGGTGGTTTTTTAAGGGTGAACCCCTGACTCATTACGACGGTCCCGTGTCTACTGTGGGAAACGCGTGTCATTTGACTAGAGGGGTACGGTTTTGCACGACGCTGAATCGGTTGTTGGCTGACTCGTTACACGATAGAGACCTTGAGGGGCCCGTCAACCGGCGCGAACCGCGATCGTTCCTATTATTATTGGAAAAACGCCCGTGTCGATTTCCTCGTGCCCCTCCGAGCAGGCCAATGTTGCCCAACACACACCGACGAGGCACTTTCGAAAGACGACGCTGGTCGATTCCCGCTCCAAGGACGGGGACGACGTTTGCATGAATTTCAGCCGGGTCCCAGTTAATCGCCGTGGTTTAACGCCGATCGGGTCGGTATCTCGCATCTACCTCGATTTATGCGGACTCGATCCCCCAATGAAATTCCCACCGGTCCTTGGATCGCATTCGGTCGCGATATATGTATGCTCCCGCAACCTTGGACCCACGGATACTGTATATTTTTTTATGTCTTCTCATGGATCCCCGCGTAAAATCTCCAGAAGCTTCTGATTGATTGTGGGGGTAAACCTTCCTAAACGGTTTTCTTCGCTACCGTTCGAGATATGTGAACGAAATAAAATGGAGACGGTGGGTGCACGTGAGCTCTATATCCTTGATTTTCCTCAAAATTTTTGCTCTCTCGATTCGGATAGAAAAAAAATGATTTTCCGCAGGTAGTTCACTTGAGAGTTCAATTTCACTTGAAGTACTTGAGTAATTTTCTCAAAATTTTTGGTTGCTTTATGGGTGGAAAGAAATCATTTTTTCGGAAAGCGAGCCCCAAGATCGTTTAGTAACGGTGACCAAACAATCGAGGCTATTACATGGCTATCGAGCCGGTAGAACAAAACAGGAGCAACAAGATTATGCAGGCGAGGCGGATGGAAAACTCGGTCGACCCGTATAATCGTTGGAAAACACGATTATCCGTTTCATTCAGAGTCAGGAATTAATCGAGCTGCAGTTAATCAAACGGAGAGTGAATGAAAAACATTTGCATGGAAATCCCCGTTCCGCTCGAATTCCACCGGGACGAATAACGACGGGGCGCGCGCGTTAACACGGCCATTATTCTCGAATCATTGCGGCCCGCGAAAAACCAGCCGGATAGAAAGATGGAATTAGCATTCGCTCGAAATGCTAATGGGGCCGAGAGCGTTGTGTTCCAGGAAGCTGAAATCGTATCGACAAACCTCTCTTTCGCCTCTCTTTCTCCCTGGTTTGCTGGCAACGTCGTTTCTCAACTCTCGTCGCTGCTTTTTCCCCGGGCCCGCGAGTAAAGTTACACGGTTCGCGAAACGGAAGTGCGACGCGTAACAAGCCGGCGCGGCGTGAGTTTCTTCTGCGACACACAAGCGCGTTCTTGCGGTCCCCGATCGCTTTCGTAACCGTGTGTCCGAGGCGAACGGAGGCCTAGAACCTAACCCAGATCGCAGGAAGTTATCCGTTTTGGACAAGCGCCAGACAGATTGCGATCCATCGATCCGCACGAGCCCCGGCTCGCCGCGATTCGATCCGTTCCTCATCGATCCACACGCTCTTTCACCCTTCGCGATTTCTCGTCACCCTCAACTACTGCTCGAATCATTTCTTAAGGGGGTAGACTCGTTTCCAGGATTGCAAGGGTGCGGGATCCGCCTTTTCAATAGTCAAAAGCGCTACATAAAAGATTATTCTAGGCCGCTATCGCCCTCGAAAGTCCGATTTCTACGTTTACGAGGCGTAATTTCCACTATTTGGAAGCATAAAGCTGCGAACAATACAAATTACGTAAAAATAGAACTTTCGAGTACTGAAAAACCCCATCTTTGGGAATTTAGAAGCTTAGAAACGAGTCTACCCCCTTAAATCCTTCAAAAATTTCCCATGTCCAAAATAAAAAATAAACTTATTTTTTAAGCTCATGACTCCTTTAGCGATCGCATGCATTTTAACAATTTCAGTAGAATTATTTCCCAAGTCTATAAGCATGTTAGAAAACTACTGTGCCATTTCAGCGGAAATGATTTTTCTTTCCTATGACCGATTTAGTAATTGCTTGTCTGAACACGTCGTAAAGTGGCCTATAACTTTAACGTCCCAAGAAACGTCTTAATTAAAAATTGTTTCCTACAGTCTAGCCGGCTAAAATTTTTGCAAATTTCACGCACAACATGTAATAATAAGCGATGTGTGTCTACTACCTACGCAGACTGTCGAGATCTGCGACCAAGCGATCATAAATCGTCCCTATCAGACGATCTCGCGTAGAATTCCTAATGCGGAGAAATGACACACATACTATGTTCGATTATCCAACACCGTCTGCAGCAGAGAAGTCTTCCGATGGTCCAAGCTCGACTATTCTTCATCCCTGTCTTCGCGCCTTGTTTCACAGTTTCGTAATGTGCATAATGATCGTAATCAAAGGACACTAGGACATGTAGCGCGAGAATCCTGTGCTCGATAATGTTACAAACCCAGGTTGAAATATATAGTCAGCGACGCAAAGGCGTGTTTTCGATTACAAAATTCTGAATTGCCGAAATTCCGGTTAGGTAATCCTTTCGCACTCACTAGATTTCATTAAACAATCTCTTCGTTGGATATATGGACGCCGTTCATAAATATTTGGGGAGTTATGACTTCAGAAAAAGATGTAAAAGAATCTTCTGACGAAATCGTTCCTGTGGATTTTGCCTCGCAGTCACACAGATTTAATATTGAACAATAAAATCGTGTATAATGTCGTTTATAGCACACACGAAATGCTTCGTAGTATAAAATTGCGTGAATAATAATAGATGTAAGAAAAATGATCTCTCGATTAGGATCTAGAATAATATTCCCGAAACACCTGGCGAACTTTCGCCAATCATTGCTCAACCCTCGTATAAGCAACCATAAATAATTTTCAAGATTCGACATATTCGAATCGACAAGATTCTGTGCATAAATTTTCACTTTCAAACTATAAATCGATGTGCTAGCCGAAGAACGTAAACAACTTGAACGAAATCAAATGGATACTAGTAGTAGTATAGTAGATTTTTTTCAGAATTTTTGGTCCTTCGAAAAGGGTAGGAAGAAATGATTTTCCAAAGATAGTTTTTCAAATCCATTGTGTAACACCTGTCAGATAAATCAGAATTTAGTAAGTGAGTTTCTCGATTGTTACACAAGATATTCGAACAAATCAAAATGCATGTAGTAACTACACATTTGCTCTACTTCGTGGAATTCTTTCAAAATTTTTCACCAGCGGATAGGGGCAGGGAAAAGTTCATTGTCGAGAATAGTTGAAATCGGAGAAAAATGAAGATACTAATAGACAGTGTTCCTGCTGGAAATCGCTCGTTTCTCGCAGTTGATTGAAGCGAGTTGAAGAGTGAGAGAGAGAGGGGAGGATCGTGACGATTTAATCGAACGAGATTTTCCGGTCGACTCGCGATTTTAATTAAATCGCATCGCGAGAACGGAGCCAATGATATCGATATCCGGCGGATCGGCGTTGCGCCGCGTCGACCGTGTGGGAGGGCCCCGTCAGAAAATCGAGGAGACGGACGGCAGATTGGCAAGAGAAATTGCGGAACCGAACAAAGGTTTCCCTCTCGTTGACCCAGATAGCAGAGACTACCGGAGATTGTCAAGGGAGGCGATCGGATCGTCACGGGATCGATATAATACGTCTCAGACCCCTCGACCCAATCGTGAATACCGTATTTTCAATCGGCTTCGCGACCACTGTTTGCCTTGTATTCGTCTCAACGTTCCTCGAAGGATATCCTTCACTCGAAAATATTCCGGGAACCTTGGGAATTCCCTTTGTCGACTCTTGATCCCCCGCAAGACCAAGTCCACGTCCAACCTCCGCGATCTACAATTACTTGCATCAGAACCCACGTCATTTATTGCAACGCAAGCTTTCACCTGCATTTCGTTAATTACCCAAGAAAAAAAAATCCACGAGAAAGATTGACACACGCCATTAACTCTTGCACCGATATTTTATACACTAAACGATCCTTTTTTATCTTCCATGCCCCACATACAGGGCCACAGCCTTTGCAAACCTGTCTTTATACGAATCAGAAATTCAATGAAATTTGTTAATTTATTCTTTTTCGGCGATTTTAATCCACGCTGTAACGCGGTTTTCATTTACAAGTATTTTCCCCTTGTTAATCATCTGCACATTTATTTAAGGAAAAAGAATTAAAATAAAGAGAGATTGGGGGTTAGGTAATCGGATATAAAATTTTTACTTTCTAATTGTTATTATGCCCACCGGTAAATCCGTCGAAAAAATTTTACCTGGGAAGAATGAAATAAATATTGAAATTTATGTGATACGGATTATAAATTCTTTTCTGAAAATATCACAAAACTGGTTTCGCTATCTAGTCTTTGCAGACTGGTCCATCAATTTATATTTCCAATACAACATTTTTTGCAAAGCATCTAAAAGCTTTCAAGTTGTCTAGACATTCTAATTACTCTTTTCCTTTAGATTAAATGAACACATTATTACGAAACCTATAAATTCATAAATATAAATATAAAAAAAAATACCTCGAATGACTCACCACAAGAGGGTCCGGATTGAAGCTAATTAAAATCCGCACGGCTAAATTTACAACTCTGAGTTTCCCTCCAGAAATGTAATTCGCAAGTGACAGCAGACAGGCCCGGAGAAAATTAAAAATATTTATTTTATTTAGTGCCCACGGATCGGCGCATCGTGAGGCCCATCGCGAATCGTGATTTACGACGGTTGCGGTTATATTACGCACGAATCTCGCTTTCCTTGGGGCCCCACGATGTCACTGACGCGTAACCGATGCTCGAGCGTGAAAAAAAACTTTACTGCTGATTACAGCTCTATTTTCTTCGCCTTCTTCGGTTTAACACCGTTTACGTAACCGCGAGAAATTCTAACAGGTGTTCGCCTGTTTCAGCAACCTTTACGATCACAATAAAATTCTTCGGCTCCGGTTTCCGATCGTCTCACCTTGATTTCGACCGGTCGGGCGCTATCTAAACATTGTCTACCACAATTTTTTTACGAATTTCGTTCTCGACACGAATTTGGAATCACCGTTTGCGTCACCGCATCCGGCTCCACTTTTACAAAAGGATTCGAACTGGACACATTTCGGGCCAGATAATGCGGGGACCAAATCGACAACTTTTTTCCTGGTTCTCGTAAATGGCCTTTGAAATTCTTTCTGGTCCCAGTTTTTTTCACGCGATCTTTTCAGACATATTTTTATTATTCCTACATCATTTATTTTAGAATTGTTTGAATTGTAAAGACTCTAGTGTCCTTCTTGCATTCAATTGCACAACTTCCGGTTGAAAGCCATCTCCAATAGCTAGGTGGAAATGGACCCAGGTCCCGCCATCCAAGTGTCAATTACGGCCATGTCCTTCCCCAAGACAATTCCGCGGGATCACCAGCAGAGCTAGTGTCCGAAAATAACGAAGACACCTGATCGTTCCATCATCGAGCCATAAAAGCGACGGTAGGAAATTCTGAGTTCCACTTTTTTTAAAAAAAAGGTCGGATTGTGCATTCGTGACAGAAGTAGAGGACGCGTCCGCCATTTGCCTATCACCTTGAATATATAATCGGAATCCATAATCAGGGATCCATGATCAGCCTCTCCCCCATTCGGTGTTCCTGTTCTCTTCCCTTTTTCGTCGCGGCACACTAAATTCGCGTTTTTTGCCTAACATTTTGCAAAACTAGCTGCGCCAGCGATCGATAAATAATCCTCAGGTATCGTTAAAACGTCGGCCTGGTGAATCTAACTGCATTCAGCCGAGATCCCGGTTCCCGGGGTACCGGTTCCCAACACCGAGGGGGAATGCATAGTTTTTGCCGGAATGCATATATTCAAATGCGAAAGATAAAAATGATAACGAAAATGGGCTGACGGGGATTTTGGAATGCGGTTGAAATGTTCGTTTCTCAATAGCAACATGGCCGACCATTCTGAACTGTAGGAGAAACCTCGATTTGCCTAACTCGAGTCCATCAGGCAGTTCTTGTCAAATACATCGATTATTTAGAGGCTCGTCACAATTATCGACTTTCTATCGATATCGCCGCCGTATTCGTGTCTCGAAGAAATTGACAGCGGTTTTGGGCGATCCTCCTTCCGTGCTACCACCTCGTCTAGCGGAATTACGCTAGTTTTACGACACTTTAACGCCGCATTAGCCGACTTAGTGGCACGGCGACGCTTTTTGCCGTTTGTTAACATGCTGGTACGTTTCGCTGATCGGTGAAAAAAAAAGTCTCAGACAGTTCGGGAACATTTGTCATCCCGTTTAGAAAGTCCTCGACACTAGGGTCCAGCAAAACGAAATCCATGAAGGGATTTAGCTGTAGCTCGCTTTCTTTAGGCTGTAAATTAGGCTCATGAATAATCTATATTAGACGATGGATCGTTATACTCTCTGGACTCTAATCTTAGACGTTCTTATTTGCATGCCGACGCAAAGTGCTTCAAAATCAATGCTTTCAGATATTGTGGAATGTTAATTCGAAAAATTCCCCGAAAGATTCCCCAAGAAACTAATTTAATCAGTGAAAATGAAACACTCCATGTAAAGGTGATTATATTCGACAAATAGTAAAATGGATTTACGCAAAATATGTCGCAACAACGAATTGATAGAGGACGAAGAGTTACGAGATCTATGTGTGACCACTTACTTGCTGTACTTTCTTTCGAAATAAACTTCGGTTGGAAAAAATTGAATTATTCATTTGTACGCCTAATACGAATAAAAGAAAGTCTACAGAAAAGAAATGGCTATATCCAGGAGAAACGTGAACACATCAATTCTAGTTTAACAGAAATTCAAAATTTATATAGCGAACATCTTTATCGCCGAATAGTTTCCCAGTTCTAATAATGATCAAATTAGGATTAGAACAATCACTCACCCCAGGATCCGGCCAGCCTCGGGGCTCCTGTAGAAATCGCACCTGTGCAAGGGTCTCCTGGGATCGTCCAAGAACCTCTGTCCAGCAGCGTTGCACATCGCTCGATACAGTTGAAACTGTAGAACACCGGCGACGAAATTCCTGGAAAAACGTAGGAGAAAGTGAATTAGGTATACGGGGACATCTGGCAGGCATCGATCTCCGATCCGACCGGATCCCATCGATCCCTGGATCCGGCCGATCGATCTCGAACAATGGAAGCGGGTACAGTTGCGCTTGAAGAGCAGGACAATCGACGCGAGAGTCAACGGAACCGCGACCGGGTGAGAAGAGATTAATTGCCGGAGAGCGTTTAATGACCCCCCCGTAACGTCTCGCGAGCCATGAAGAAACTTCAGAGACTACGTTCTCAAGGCCAGTGTCAACGAGGTCGATCCGCTAGCTATTCCTTTGAAGACTCGTCACGAGGTCGAGCTCTCTTCTTCCCTGAATAGATCGCGAGACGCGGAGGAGACTGAGAGAGAGTGAAAACATGTGGTTTCGACGCAGGACTCTTCATCGGCGACGACCTTTACGTAATATCAGGGTGTTCGCGATCGTTCTACGTGTTACGTCCGCCTTTACTTTCCATCGAAATAAGGCCGGCATCCAGAAGAGCTCGAAAGCATGGAATGTCGCTGTTTCTCGGATCATCGTTTCATAACGAGCCAATTTCGTTTTCGTGCGTCAGCTTTCGCGAAATTCTGCCGGGGTTAACACGGAGAAATTGAGCGGAGCAAAATGGACGATCACACCTGCCATCGTCCCTTTTACCGCCGGAGCCCTTCGTTGATGATTCATTCTTTCAAATAAATTGACTTATGATGAACACGAGTAGCTGCAATTTGAAACAAACGAATTGGAGGATTCATTAATTCCGACCTACTAAAATGATCGAAGGTCGAATGATTTTGCATAAAGAGTCGCAGTCTACTCGTAAAATTGTTTCCGTAGCTGCTTTCTCGAAATACGTATTTTTCGTGACGGTAGACGTAGAATTTTTTTTTTAACAATCTTCTGAACAATCATTACTGCCGCATAAAATACATATATATGCTGCAGAACTTGCTACAGACAGGCTTCGATATTATTGAACGACGAAAATTGAGGACTTCTAAAAATAAACGAATGAATGTATATTCTCTATTTTTTGGCTTGATAAACCAGCTACAACAGGTATAATGAATGTGCATACATTTCAGCGACATATTCGTCGTATTTTCCCCGTGCTATTTTTAAATCTTTTCTGAATCGAAGGAATTTTGAAAATTGAATCGAGATAATCTGACCAATTTTGTCAGAAATGCATTAAATCCGCAGTCTAGTCTCATATTTTATCTTTCGTACCAAGCCTTTTTTAAATTCTCACTTGCACTGCGGATTTGAGAAGATTAAAGATCGTTATAGTGATCGAGATGAAACGAAGAGCACTGACCCCGGCAATGATGAAGCAGGATTTCTCGGGATAGATCTCCGATTGTTTTGGCATTATTTATGAATCAATTCGCGGGGTCTAGCGCCGACGGCGGAGTAATGCGGAGCTAATTAATGCGAACGAAGGTGAAACCGAACGGGTTGGCTAGGGTCAGCGATTACGGCCGGCTAAGAATAATCCTGCAGGCAAATTTTATCGATTGACCTTTAAGATCTACCCACGTGGATAGGCGAATCGCGTGTCTCTAGTCGGGCGCCGCGACGCGAAAAACCGATCGAACACGTCGTTTCATTATGTTTCGTCCTGATACGAATGGTGGCTCTCCTCCATGTATCGATATTCAAGGGAAGGGAAACAGCTTTGACAATAATTGGGAGCAAGGCGAGACCTTCTCCGTGAACGGCGCGAGAGAGCCCCGGTGATTCATGGATCCGCGTTCTGCTCGCGTTTTTCCAGCCGGATTTATCGCCGACGATAAGCGGCTCCTGGCAATATTCATAGATCGTCGCCGGTGGGGTGAGAATTTTTGATTTATCGACGCTTCCCGCGGACCCGTTGAATAACTCCGCGTTCGGATGCTTGCGGAATCGACTTGCAAATCTCGTCCACCACCCTGATCCCCGCACAGATCGATTCCGCAGATTTTACGAGCCGCAAGAAGGAATTTCGGAAAAGAATTTCCTCCCCGCGACGATCCTCCTATTGCATATCCCATGAACACATTCTGTCAACGAATTACGAAAATCAATTTTTTGGTCACCATCTCCGTTTTGAATTCGCGGACTTCTATGCACTCCCGAAAGCAGTCACTTTCTAATATGCAAAAAAGTGTTCAGCTGTCTCATCTTGAAGACTGCAATGTTATTTTCTTCCAGTTTGATATCATGTTATAATTATGGAATGGATGTATACGTTAATATTCAGACACCACGTCGATCAATGACAATAACGTTCGTCGTCGAGTAAAAAATTGATCAAGCCGAATAGAATTGCGAACGACACAAACGCGAAGTGACTGTAGTCCCATTATACGGTCCGACTCCTCGCGATTTTAATATAATTAGTTTCGGGTCGATCCCTCGGGCGCATTCTGTCGATATCTCTACCACGTAAATTCCCCAATCCGTAATAAACGAATGGCTGAAAAATTCGATAGAGCGTTCCGCGAAATCGAATAGCTATAATTGTTCCACCGCGGCGTTCTTAAATTAAATTGGAGCTTTCGGAAGTATTTCAAGAACGTTTTTAAAAATCGTACAGGTAGAGTCCAGAGTCTTGACATCATCCATAAAACTCAATTTAATTCACCGCAGTCCTGCTAAATAAATTGTATCCTTTTTTAAACGGTCTAACATTAAAAAATGCCCTGGGAAATAATGTCAGGAGAACACAGCTGCATCTAGAAGCCGATTATCACCAGCAATAAGGTGCCATTATCCGTAAAACGATTTCCCTTTCCATCGACCGAGGTCCTACCATCGGCACCATTTAATTTACCTAAATAATTTAGCTAAACAAATTGTATTCTTTTTGTAAATGTTCTAACATCAAAAATGCCTTGATGAATCATGTCAGGAGAGAAAAACCTGTACAGGTTTTACAAGTTTTTCTAACATTAAAAATGCCTTGAAGAATCGTGTCAGGAGAGCACAGGTGCATCTGGAAACCGATTAGCGCAGTTCAATAAAGAGAGCGTCGTGCAAAAATATTCGCGCATTGAAAATGCCTTGAAGAACGATGTCAGGGGAGTCGGGATGCAACCAAAAAACAGCGTTTCCAGTAAACACCGAGCAAGGCTAAGTAGGCGTCCGCGTGGAAGAAAACGGAACCGCGGAGCCGCCGCCGCGTGCCTAGTGAGGGAAATCGTGACGTAGGACCGCGTGTCTCATGAAAGGGAGTAAATGGTTGCACCCACGAGATTGGCGGCAGATAAATCCTACGAGAGAGTCTTACGCTACACGTGAACACGTAACACACCGTCGAGGTTGCCTCGAGGAGAAGGACGAGGAGAACGACGGAGAAAGGGAGGAGAGGAGATCGAGAGAGTCCAAACGAGAAGAGATTCTTCTCTCTCGTTGCAGCGACATCCGACCCGATCTCCGGTACAGACCCGAAATCGGCAAAAAGCAAAAAGACGATCGCGTTCCCGCGTGGCTCAAGGCACCGCAAACACAATTTTCGGCGCCGGGACCCGAACCCGGATGCTCTCGCAGTTAACGGACCTTTCCCTTTCACTCGGAATCGTTAACGGCACAGGGAGCAGCTGGCTCTTCGGGAAATTGATCAAGAAACTCTGCAATTAATGCAGATATTTTATCCGACGCGACGTCCGCCTGGAATGCAAATTCCTCTGCGAGCACGTAATTCCGTCCGACCGAAAACGCCTCCCAGCTTTTTCGGACGTTGCGTCACACACGCGATGCTAGCCTGCCGATTTATGCGCGGATTTTCGCTAATTTTTATGGGAATACCTATATTTTATGGGAAATTACTACATTTCGTTGAAATTACATCAGACTCCTAGCATATTTGCAATCAAACGAATTTATGCGACAACCCAATGGGCTCTAAATTATTTTAAGCAGGAGAGAGTTGACCATTTTTACATTTTATGTCTTCAATCCTTTCGGGATCGAACAGGAAAAATTCAAATGAAGTCTTTTAATTCATGAGACTTCTTAAAATCCATCTAACTTAGAATGCAACAGGCATGGAGAATCTGTTAGAAACATAGAGAAGTGTTGGAGACTACATATCTCTTTCTTCCAACACATTTTTACAATGTGTCGTAACGTTAACGTAAAATTTATAGTTGTATATAACAATTCGTATAATAAAATGCAACAGTTTCTCCCAAGATTGAGATACTTCGGCCAATTTTGCTTCTAAGTCTGATATGTCCCAGAGCAACAGATATACATTGCTGAGTTCTGTACTTCCTACTTTAAGAGCTAACTTTAAAACCTGATGAACATTCTTCCAGCTAATAGGAAGGCAGCGACTTGTACAGACTTCCGAGTGCATCGAAATCGCGGGAGAAGTGCAGGACGTGGTCGAAACAGGGTCAAACACCAGGCGTCGAACCGAAGAAACGACTCCCGCTTGTCGGGCCATCATCGTTGTTCGCGTAACAGGTAAGTCCCGGCGTTGGGTCTCCTCGACGAAGGAAGAAGAAAACGAAACCGTGTTGTCGTCGAACGGAGAGGGACGGTGTTTTCGAGAGAGGCGTGGGGGGACAAGGAGGCGAGTCGGTGTGTGCCCCAAAGGGGAGTGGTAGCGGATCGTGGTCGTTCGTTCGACGCGAACAAAGAGGTGTAACGTGGGGGGTACGCGAGTTGGGCCCGGGTGGCGAAGGCGAAAGTATGCCGCGTATATAAGGGGACGAACCGCCGGCAATCAGCATCCAGTTCACTTCTGGACGCACCTGGAATATCTCGAGAGCAAAAATGAGAATCCTGGTACGTGGAGACGTGTGGCGAGCCTCTCGCTAAACTTCGACGAAACTCGAGACACAGTGACGGCTTCGGGGAAACATTGAGCTTTGGAGAAACGCTTAGCGTAACCGACCGTTCGACACTTTGGGGACCTAGTGAACAAATCGCGGGGGTGTTCGGATATAGTGTCCACGATTGGAGGATGTCATGAATCGACTGAATGTACACAGAAAAATTAAAATCACGCTTCGGGATCGGTTCAATCGAGTTTCCCTTTCGTATAACGGGAGAGTACGACGTCGGAAGTACGACATCGAAATTTCCTAGGAAATTAGTCTCGCTATCTGGAACTGTTTAAACGGATTTCCTCGAGTTTCCCTCTGCTTGTGTCTTCAGAAAATTCAAGTCTCGCGAATGGTTTAATCGGGTCTCTCCGAGTTTCCCTTTCGAATCGCGTCGGACGTGTTCCAGTGTCTAAAATCGTCTCCGGTCCTGTTCATTCGAATTTCCCTTTCGATTTCGTTAGCGGGGTGTCTGACGAGTTTGCTGTGTTCGTTGCAGGTTTACACGGCGGCGATCGCCCTGCTGATATCGGCGGTCTGGGCGGAGGAGAAGGTTGTCGAGAAAGTGGAGGCGCCGTTGGAGGACAAGACAACGAAGAAGCAGGAGAAACGCGGGCTGTTGGGTCTCGGCTACGGTTACAGCTACGACGGCGGCTACGACATCGGAGCTGGTGGCCACGGTGGTCTGGAACTCGGCCACGGATACGGAAACCTGGGTCTGTCGGGTGGTTACGGCGGTCATGTCCTCGATCATGGTCACCAAGAGCACATCAAGACGGTCACCGTGGTGAAGAACGTCGCGGTACCTTATCCCGTTGAGAAGCACGTGCCGTACCCGGTAGAGAAGCCGGTGCCCGTCCCCGTGAAGGTCCCGGTGCCTCAACCGTACCCGGTGGAGAAGCCTTATCCAGTTAAGGTGTTGGTGAAGGTTCCGGTGCACATCCCGCAGCCGTACCCGGTTGAGAAGAAGGTGCCGTACCCGGTTCACGTGCCGGTCGACCGTCCTTACCCCGTCAAGGTCTATGTGCCGCAGCCGTACCCAGTTGAGAAGCACATCCACGTCCCTGTCAAAGTACCAGTGCCACAGCCGTACCCGGTCGAGAAGCCAGTCCCAGTGCCAGTCAAGGTACCCGTCCACATCCCGCAGCCGTACCCGGTCGAGAAGATAGTGCACGTCAAGGTTCCAGTCGACCGTCCGATCCACGTGCCCGTGCCAAAACCATACCCAGTGCACGTAGAGAAGCCTGTGCCCTACCCAGTCGAGAAGCCAGTCCCATACCCGGTCAAGGTACCCGTCGACAGACCGTACCCGGTCCCAGTCGACAGGCCGTACGCCGTTCCAGTGAAGGTACCCGTACCGCAACCGTACCCGGTCGAGAAGCCAGTCCCATACCCGGTTGAGAGGCCCGTACCCGTCGAGGTCAAGGTACCCGTCGACAGACCGTACCCCGTGCACGTCGAAAGACCCGTGCCCTACCCGGTCGAGAAACCCGTCCCATACCCAGTCAAAGTACCCGTAGCGGTGCCAGTACATCACGAACACGATCACGGCTACAGCACCGGCTACAGCTCCGGCTATAGCGCCGACTGGGCCGGCGGTCACGGAGGTTACCACTAAACAACGAACGATGTCGGTTCCGGGTAGCTTCCGCTAGAGGGTACGCTACAATAATGTACCCGACACCGGAAACAACTCGGCCAATCGATGATCTTCTAGGTTACGCGCAAGGGAGAAGAACGAATTGATCGGACGTTGTCGTGGCACGCGACACCCCATCTACACACACACACCTCTCTGTCTTCGTGTACCCGGATCACAGACGCGGAGGAATTCCGATTACGCTAGAGGATGATCGGACACAGACGGTCGCTTTCAACTTCCTCGATGTCTCTATCTCTGAGCGCGAACACGATCAAGGAGATCTGGGCGGCGCGTGCCACCGATACGGATGAAAGGGAGATACTCATAGGTGTGGAGACTGTCTTTTGGTGGACTTCGCTCGAGAACAGCCCGCTTATCTCACCTTTTTCTACATCGACATAGCAGAATATGTATTTTTTTTACGAAATATAAATGTTAGTAATTGTGAACCCCGCTCTGTTGTACAGATACCGCACCCACTGACTTCCTATCGTCTTTCTTTGCAATCGTTACAACTTCCTTGTTTACAGTTTCGTAGAAGAAGTTTATTTCAATTTAACGGAAACAAGTCACTACTTCGAATAATGTAGGACAAGGGGTCGATTGAAGTAACCTAGTCACATTAACACGTTCGCTACCAGTGTCATAGATAGGTGATGTGCACAACCTCGCAGCGTACTTAAAGCTAGTCAAATCAATTTTATGCACTTTCTTGATTAAAGTACACATCGTAATATTCAGTTAATCCATGACTATCTCCTGCTGAATTGTTTCAACACATTACCTACCAGCGATTATTTCATAACTTTTAAAAGCCCATGGCTGAGGACTTGTCAGTGGATTTTTCAACAGGAACAACAATTGAAATTGAAGAATTAAGAATTCCGTTCCAGATTATAGTGTAGAAGAAGATTTCTAAGGGATAGTTTTGGATAGTAACTCTTAAGGATCGGGATATTATTTTTGTCCGGATCCAATACCTTGGTGGAAGACTCGGTTCCCGGCGACCTTCCGCGTTTCCCGACGCCGTCACGACTTGTTAAACAATTTCCACTTTCATTTTCCGCATGCCCGGCTCGGCCGCGAGCGTCCTCGTCATTAAGCGGCTTATAACGATGCTCAGGGCAGCCGATGTTCCGGAAACGAGCGGTGATCGTCGTTTAGTCGCGTCACGATCGGATGCTCGGCCCTTAGAGAACCACTACGGGTTATTGTACTGTTTGAGAAATCGCTAGGCGATTACAGTAATCGGTGGAAAACCCAGCGTCGTTCGATTTCTGCGGGGAAAGTTTCCTGGTCGGGCCCGGCCGGCACGGCGCACGCCTGTGTCCACCCAGATGGCGATGCACCCGATGCACCGATGCAACGAACGAGGCAACCGCGACCCAGTTCGCCCGCTGCCAAGGCGGCCCTGCCAAATCGATGCTCTTGATCACCCCTCGCGTCCACGTGCCCTCGTAATTCGCCATGACGTACCGCCGCTCGACGGCTCGCCACTTTTCAACCCAATTCTATTTTCCCTGGGATGATGCAGGCGTAAATTTCACACCCAACCCCTCCCGCCGGGTCATTCGCGGACCTACGCCGGTGACGGATATCCTGCAGCTTTTTTTCTGCTATTTATTGGCGAATTTCTACGCAAACGCTAATTTCATCCCTTAACACTTCCAATGGCCATTCAGCAGAAAATTTCATTCAATCGCAGTAATTTATTTAACGACGCGGAAATTAATTTGGAAATCGGGAGAAATAATTCCGTAAAAGAATCGTCAAGAAGTTATACAATTTTTCTCTTTATTCAACGCGAACATTCGCGTGTGTTCGCATGAAACGATCCAACAAAAAAGTAGCAAAGAGGATTGAGGAGACCAGCAATCAGCATAAGCCAGCGAAGAGGCCAGCAAACGCGCCTCCGGATAATTACCGATCGGAGAGGAGTATACAACAGTCCCCTGACATTTTCGAGCTGAAGATGGAGTTGCGACTGGAAGAGCGTTTATCAAGACGGCGGGATCGGAGCCCGTGGTTCCGGAGCCGCCGGAAACTTTAGCAACCGAGAGAAGCACCGTTCAATTACCTTGGTTGCAGCGTTCGTTGGGCAACCGCGTGGACGCTCCTCGATTTCGATTCTCGCGAGGAGTTGTGCTGAACAGTTGCCCAACGACTACGGGAAAACAGAAATTGAGGAAGGAAGCCTTGAAGGAGCCGAAACTGCCACGGGAGCTTTGTACAATTTTTATTTTGCATGAAGATCCGCGGTCTAGCGATGACCACCACGACCAAAGTGGAACGTGTCGACGACCTTCGATCGACTTCGAAGCTGCCGGACAGTGAAAGAAGAAGATCGCTGGCTAGTAGTTAATTCGTCCAAGTTCCTTGCTCGGTTCGACCCACTTCGGGGCCGTGCCCAAGCCACTTGACTCAAGAACGACTTACGTGCCTGTCCATTGGACGAGCAGAGAGCCGGTCGTTGCGCAATCCTCTCGCAGCCGCACGCGACTACGAGCCTGAAAGCGAGAGACCGACGACGAAATGATCGCCCCCGGCACGAGACTCAGCTCTCCGCTGCTGATCGATCCTTTTCACTTTTCACGACTTTTTCACCTGTCTGCCTGCTTCCATAACCCCGTTTCAACAGTGCAAATCATTTTCCTCGAGTTTTTTATCGACAACAATTTTTATTTTGCTCTCCTTGTTCTCTAACCCCCTTTGATCTGAAAAAATTTGCTTGAATATGATCTTGGTGGTTTGATTCGCTAGTAAGATTTATTTCAAGTGAGTTAGAGAGATTTAGAAACACTAGAAGAAACATTTAAGATGATGGCTGTTGTAGAGCAAAGATTAGCAAAGATGATTTAAAAGAATAGTTCAAGAAGAGAATTTTTATAAAAGTGGCTACCAGAAAAATTGTTTGTTTCGACCACTTTGTTTCTTCGTTTGAGGCTTCGCCGCGCTTTCTGTTCGCTAGTAACCATTTTACAGAACCCTTTCACTCGACGTTCGTTGGTAAGCTAGTCATACGACGTTCTCAACTGTTGATACATTCAACATTGCTCACATTTATACAAGCTTATACAATGTATGTCACAAATATGAACGCTGCATTATCAGGGAGAAATGAAATGAAACGATTCAGAGCGACAATCGGTCCGATAAAACAATTTTTCTGAGGAACAAGGACGTATTACCTACTGTTGAAAGAAGTATTGATCTAGGAACGATCTATGAAACGTTACCAACATGGAGTACACTACCTATATATACCTTTTACTTTTTCATTATTTTTTTAATAGATATAATAATATCGACACGTAAATAATAAAAAGTTTATTAAAAAAAAGTGAAAACACCAAATTAATTTTTTATCAAAAAATTTGAGTTGGAAACCGCTGCTCTAAATAGAAAATCGAAGTTCAAATTCATTTAATCACACCGTCCCTACGAATGGATGTTTAAGAAATCTCGAAACACAAGTAGAAATCGAAAGCGGGGACCTTATAGTTTGTTAAAGTTCTGAAAAATACATGGAATCGGACTAATTATGCAGCATGTCCATTAATAGTAGCCGAACCATTTATCTTCAGGCTCATCAGAACCACGTCGCGTGTCTTTCCCCCGTTGCTCAACTTCGAGCATTTAACTATCTCGTTCACGATAAAAAATCGATCAAAAGTAACAGGATTGAGCATTCACGGACCATAACCATCGCGTGTCGGTCGCGAAATTCGAGTAGGATAGTCTCTGTTAACGCGATCGTCGGTTTCTCTCGTTGTTACGTTTGTTGGCACGAGCTGTCCACCTCACTTCGAGAGAACTACAAATCCAAATCGCGTCGCGATTTCCGTGAACACAGTTCACGTCCGTGAAAGTATGGTTTTGTGCAGAGTGTGAACAACTGTTCTTAACCTTCTCTCTATGTATGGCGTGCAAATGCACCCCAGGCTGACAAAAACGGAAATAAAAAGTGGACGAATGGAAAATTTCTAAGAATGAATCAAAAATATTCTAAGAATGCTATCTGTGATAAGCTTGAAATTTTTTAAGTTCTGTATACTTATCTTTTAAAAATCAATAAAATTTCACAAATACTTCTGCGGATAAATTTATTCGTTCATTTTGCTCCAAAAATGTATGGGGTCCAATTACCCTTCTGTACACGGTTGAAAAATTTATATAAAATTTTTACTAAATTATATTAAAGTATATTTAACGAAAATAAAAATTAAAGGATTTTTACTTATTAGAACAGCAGTACACAGAGAGAAGATTAAAAGCGATCAGATTGTAGTACGCTAATTTTCTGCGGGTCACGATGCATTGGAGTCAATGTCCGACTAGTGTAAACGTAAACTTGTCACTAGAATCGGTACAGTTCATTCTGATCAGCCGAGAATGCGGATTTTATGCGTTCACGATGACAGCGAAAATAAAAAAGAATTTATATGAATGTTGGTATATCACTTTCAAAATTTACACAATGTTTCAAAGTACAGTGAACAGTTCCGCTATCCCGCAGCGTCCGTAGACTTTCATTATTCTTTGCACAGTTCCAGCAAAAAGCTCTCCTATAATAGTTCTGATGCTCAGAAAGTGAAGACGTTGCAAAAAGAACGACTCGCATCGATTCCTTGGAGGAACACACCCGATTCGAGACACGTACGGTCAATTATTAAAACAATACATGCCTTTCGCTTTCACCGACAGCTCCAACAAGATTATTCTCCATTTTAATCGTACAATAAGCAAATTTAAATAGAAATCACAAGATCCGATGAATCAAGTAACTCCGATCTTTCGCTTTCGTTTTACGTGTGACTGGGATCGAGATCGACCATGCTGCCCTCATTCTTGTTTTTCAAGGTCGCGCGAGATGACCGCGGAATCGTGATCTCTGGAATCGCGTATCACTCCGTTTATGGATCGTCGATCATCGGGGCTCGTTTCGAGGGATAAGGTTCCGGAGACTGTGAACCAGAATAGTTTCACTATCTACAGGTGTGGGAAAGCGATCTTCCCCCCTTGAAGAGGCTGCGCACGGTGCTAGAGAAACGCTTGTATATAAGCTGGTCATTCCTCGTCGCCGATTTACTCGCTTTCGGTTTCGATCGCTCGACGTTCGATCATTTAAACCGGATCGACACACCTTGACCCTGATCCGTCGGTTCGCCAAGGCTCGCAGGATGAATTGCACGGTACGTCTCTCCGGTCGCGGAGAACCGGAGGAATCCAGTGGTCCTTGCGTCAACAGTGTGATAGTGATCGTGTGCAGTGTTTTCGTTGAATGGTTAAATGTTCAGTATTTGGAGAAGTTGGCAGCTAGGAAGTTGGTAGCTAGAAGAAGGAGGATGTGACTGCTATAAGTAGAGAGTGTTTGATAATTGATGCTTGATAATATTTTTCACGACTGTGTTATGTTGTAGAGAAGCTCGAAAATCCTCTTTCAGTTCTAGAAGAAATTGAAGTAGTCTCTGTTGGGTAACGTGGTAATGATATCTGTTACAGAGGAACATCATGGTGATTCTTCTGGTCTTCGCCGCGACTTCGTCGTGTTTCGCTGCGCAGCAGAAGAAGAACCAACAACAGGCTGTCAAGCCGAGGACACGGGGACCTCCAAACAGCGTGCAATGTGTTTCTTGGCAGATGAGAACTAATGGCACTGCACAGAGAAACATTAAGGGATCGATGAGACCCGTTGGGAAACGCGGTGCGTAGATAGAGTAGCCCTCGAAGAGGCTAACATATTTCTAGATTTTCCTCCACCGCTTCATACTGACTGATCCACTAAATCTTTCAGGGGACCAGTACAACGAGCCTCTAGAGCTGTCCCACCTGGATGTGGGTCCGCTAGAAGGCGACTCCCTAAAATCCCAATACCTGGACGGAAACTACGAATCCTCCCTTTCAGACCACGAAGCAGGAATATCCCTGGACGTTCCCCACGAGGTCCAGGTCCTAGGTCACCACGTACAAGAAGACGTGCACAAGCTGGTAACCGTTGTGAAGAAGGTAGCAGTGCCGTACCCAGTCATCAAGAACGTCCCGTACCCGGTGGTGAAGAACATCCCCTACCCCGTGAAAGTACCGGTACCACAACCGTACCCAGTAGAAAAGAAGGTCCCTTATCCAGTGAAAGTTTTCGTGAAGATACCAGTAAAGATTCCCAAGCCTGTGCCCGTGATCAAGGAAGTCCCGTACCCGGTGCAGGTCCCAGTCGACCGTCCCGTACCCTTCAAGGTTTACGTTCCAGACCCGTATCCAGTCGAAAAGAAGGTTCACTATGAAGTCAAGGTACCGGTACCCGAGCCGTTCCCCATTGAACGCAAGATCCCGGTACCGGTAAAGGTAGCAGTGCACGTTTCGCAGCCGTACCCGGTCGAGAAGATTGTACACTACCCGCTGAAGATCGAAGTTGAGCAACCGGTGCCAGTTCCGGTGGCGAAACCTTACCCGGTTCCCATTGCGAAACCCGTGCCCTACCCGGTCGACAATCCCGTCCCTGTACCCGTCAAGGTCGAGGTGCCGAGACCAGTACCTGTACCCGTCGATAAACCCGTACCCGTTAGGATCAAAGTCGCGGTTCCTGCGCCCTATCCCGTCGAAAAGGAAGTCCCTTATTCTGTGGAGAAGCCGATACCCGTGCCGGTGAAAATACCCGTCGACAGACCAGTACCGGTACACGTGACCAGACCCATTGCTTACCCGGTCGAAAAACCCGTACCCTTCCCCGTAAGAGTACCCGTCCCCATTCCAGATCATGAGGGTGATTCAGCGATCGAATCTTCCGCGGTCGAGTACCATGAATTCGCGCGATGAATAGCTTAATTTGCAGCGTGATGGGGAAACGCGTGATTTCTTGCGATGGATCCATGGCAGAAGATCTAGCTGCTGGGATGGCTATGGAAGATGTATATTATGGTAGGTTCTCGCTCGTTCCACTCTCGATGAAATGCCTGTGATCAAGAGACGAAACATTTTGTTCGCGCAAGATGGGGGATATAGTTTAGTGGAATTGCTAGTTTAGTGGGGATGTTACAGGTAGTAAATCTTATGCGATTGATTGGAATTCCTGAAATTCTGTTTCGGTTTCCGTGTCCTGAGCGAGTACCTACTGTAGATGTACAGTGTTCTCCGATCGACGACGCGGCGGTTGTTAATGTTGTTCGCTGCGATCACCGGTTATTTATATACTGCGAATTTTGTATGCATTTATAGTAAGAACGAAGAAACGAGATATCGAGTAAGACACCATAAGTATTTAAGAATATAGTTGCATTGTTTGGTATTTATAAAAGCTATCAAACGAAGAAATATATTTTTACTTAAACCCTTGTTCCCAATATTTATTCACTTTAGGAGTTAGTAACGCCATCTGAGTGACGTTGAAACCAGCTGCGGTGAAATGCATCTGTACAGAGAATTGCAGCGAACTGCAGCCAATATCGACTGCGAAAGTTCCCGTTCTAGTGTGCGGGAACTCCGCGAGAGGTTGTACAATGTGGAAATAAATGCCTTTCGCAGAAATCGAAAGGAGCCATTATTTCTTGTAATTTAATCCATCTGTCTGCTTTGATCCATTCTTGATCGGAAAGGTTAAGAAAGCTCTGGATGAAGGGGCGTCTAATATGGCGATGATCGAAAGGAAAAATCATAGAACACTGTAGAAACTTGATGTTCCCGGAATGTGCAACTGAGATTGAGGAGCACGGCGAAACCGAAGAGCCACATTCCAGTCACGTTTCTCCTCGACCCGGTCGTAATTGCGTCGCGACAGATCGTTCCGTAATTGATTCTGGCAACACAGACGCATCAGGGCGACGTGTCTTCTAGCCTTGATCCTGACTTTCTACATAATCGATTCTAGCTCTCCAGAACGCGGACAATTAATTTTTTAACGCGATTTTAGCTATTAACACGAATTTAGATAGGTACATTCACATTCACATTTATTTCGTTGTTGGTGGTTCAAATACCAATTTAGGTGCTCTATGGAGATTTAAAATAAATAATTTAGTGTGATAAAATATTAACAGAGTTATGAATTTTATTCGGTATAGGAATCGCGTGACACCGCTTATGCGAGCGTTCAAGTCTCCAGCGCCGCACGACATCGCTTATGCGAGCGTTGAAATCTCCGGGCTCTTGTAACCTAACCAAACACACTATCACTATGCAATTTTCTCAGGTCTTCTACACTTTACCCACTTTCTATTACCCGTTACTTCCCCTGAACTTCCAAAAATTAATCTCGTACAATATCAAAAAATGTCTCTTGGTATCTTTATTGTTTTATGATAGTTGTTTTCAATTTGACGAGTTGAATACTGACAACACAGTTTCCTCACAGCTTCGCACAGCCCTCGAGACCCGTATCTCGTTTGTTACTTAATAATCCAATTAATTTATTCCACTCGCGGTATCTGGTTCTTCGGCTTTTTTTCCTCGAAACCGTGTCACTGTGCAAATAGAAAACCGCGAACTGGATGTAACAGTTTCGGACCGGACTGGCAAACTCTAGGAAGAAAGTGGCAAATTCGAAAATGGCAAAACCGCTGTAGAGAACTTTTACACCGGTCTCGTTTTCACTGAACTTACACGAGAAACTGGGCGACTCTCGGGTGATCGACGAGGAATTAGATCAAGCGATGCTGCGTGAGAAGATTTCATGGTCGATGTTTATTTACTAACTAGAAACAAATTGTCAGGAGAAACAAGACTTGTATCCGGCAGGCGGTTCGTTTGCGATTCCACGAAGGAACTTTGAATTGTTCGAGAACAAACGTTTCCCACGAAAAACGCGTCCCCGTGGTGGTGCGAGGTCCGCCTGGTTTTACGATTGCCTATGGAAAGTGGCCATTCGCTTTCATCTGTCAAACGTACACAGAGTCGCTGTTCCAGCAGGCTTTTCATAAAATTAATGGACTAGAACCAAGTGGCAACCGATGGTTGTCCGTGAAATACGCTTAAACGCGATTGTCCGCGGTTTTGCCGAGTTCATGGACACCTGGAGATGTCGAAATCCTGAAATGGGCCAGTTCTTCTCCGAATTCTATTCCTGAACTAATTCCAGAACTAATTCCTGGATTCAATTAATGTAGAACATTTTTATTTTGCATAAAGATCCGCGGTCTATTGATTAGCGTATCCCGGTATGCGTTGATTGCTCAACAAAAGCCATAAGTTCGTCCAGCCAAGCGGTTCGACGGACTGCGTGAAACTAGAAGTTTCTTCGAGACTGTTTTACGAGTCGAATAATGAATGGTCCAGGTTGTCGCTTCCGTGGTGGAGAGCCTTAAGCCAATTATCCGTGAAAAACAATGACCGTTCGGTTGACCGTGGATAATTGTCGCGAAGTAGGCGGCGCACGCCTATAAAGGTCCAAGCTGGTTGTACAGGCGAAAGTCGTCCACGGTATATAAATAATACTGGTGCACCTATCCGTTTGGTTTCAGTGCATCTTGATCCATCGTCTGGCAACATCTCGCCATGGGACGCCTGGTTGGTACCATAATACTTCAGAAATTCCCTAACTTTTATTTAACATCTTTCTCTGTCTCTCATCATCAGCAGGCCAGCATAATCGCCTTCCTCTGTCTCTCAATCGCCCTAACTTGCTCCGCAACGCGCAAAGAGGACCTAGAAAGGGCAGCAGAGCTAGCAGTAGAGAAAGCAGCGGAAAGGGCAGCAGAAAGGGCCGTGGAGAAAGCCTTAGAAAGTGGGAATACAACCACAGAGTCCAAAACAGTTCGCGATTCATACTCGAGCGTGCGGAAAACAGCTCAGCGAGAGAATTCGAGGGGCAACGAGAGATTCGCCGGTCGCTATTCCCCTTCAACGGACGACACGGATCAAGAAGATGACACTGACGATTGGCGAAGGTTCCCTAAACGTCACAGATCGAAACCATTCGGCTGGAGGAGCAAAGTGGATGATGACTGGAGAAGGTACCCTAGGAGCGACTGGGTGGCTGAGGCTCCATGGGAGAAGCCTAAGGTGGTGACTATAGAGAAGAAGGTTCCAGTGCCTGTCACCGTCGAGAAGAAGGTCCCCTATCCCGTGTACAGGCATGTTCCATGAATAAATTTCTATTTTGCATGAAGATCCACAGTCTAATGACAACCAAAAATTTCAGACACGTGCCCTACGAAGTGAAGGTCCCAGTGCCCCAGCCTTACACAGTTGAGAAAAAGGTGCCCTACCCGGTGAAGGTGTACGTCAACGTTCCTGTTGAGGTCCCGGAACCCTATACAGTGGAGAAGCAGGTGCCTTACGAGGTCAAGGTCGACCGGCCAGTACCGTACAAGGTGGAGGTCCCGGTCCCTCAGCCGTACACCGTTGAAAAGAAGATACCAGTCGAAGTCAAAGTACCTATACCCGAGCCCTACATGGTCGACAAGCACGTGCCCTACGAGGTGAAGGTCCCAGTAAAGGTGCCAGAGCCCTACGAGGTCGAGAAGAAGGTCCCAGTGCCTGTCAAGGTCGTCGTTCATCGACCTTACCCAGTCCCTGTGCCTAAACCGTATCCAGTGGAGGTTGCCAAACCTTATCCAGTCCCTATAGCCAAACCCTACCCTGTCAAGGTCAAGGTCCCAGTTGAAACGCCCTATCCTGTGCCTATAGAAAGACCTGTACCTGTTCCTGTTGAGGTAATTGAACCTGAACCTTACACTGTTGAGAAGCCTGTCGAGGTAGAAGTGAAGAGACCATACCCTGTGCCGGTTAGGGTTCAAGTAGATAGACCCTACGAGATTCTCATGCCTAAACCTGTGCCTATTCCTGTGGAAAAACCTTTCCCCTACTGGGTTCAGGTGCCGGTGGCTTTGGAGCAGGATTGGAACGGGATTGGCAATCAAGAGTTTTACGAGAGAAAGGATTCGAAGGCTGATAAGAAGACTGGAAACAGTGATAAGAAGAAGGTGACCAGCAGACCTCGCAGGAGACCTGTCAGGACCCGTCAGAAAGGGATCTAGAGTTTTTATAGAGACTGTTGCTACATATCGTCGGCTTCATATGAAAATTGTCTAAGACCAAAAGGAGGCGAAAGAAACGATTTAAAGCGAAACTATTTTGCTTTTCACGGAGATTTTTTCGAACTATATTTATATTTAGACAGTAATTAAAGCATATAACAAAAAAAATTACCTTCAAACCGTAGAAATTGAAGTACCTAACAAGGCGAAGCTGAGAACCCAATTTTCATAAAAAAAATGGACTTAGGCATTTCTTATACATGGCCGACGATATATTTATGTAGCGTTCGCATGATTGAATAAAGAGATTAAGGAAACTTTATCGGAAGCAATATAATTCCACTCGACCGCCTGTAATCATCTCATCGATCAATCGATTGTAAATCAAAGCTAGCAACAGCGGTTTCCGCGTGACAAAAATAAATCCATGTACATACCTCGGTAACCTGTCCGACACGTCCTTATTAACTCACCGATCGGTGATTAAGCGAGCGGTCGGATCGGCGCGTGCATTTCCCACGGAACCGATACAACAACCGTTCGCTCGTTTCGCAAAGAATTGCAGTGAATTGCGAGGAAGCGAAGCGGCTTCGAATTAATGGCCTCACGGTCAAGAATTCCTCGCGCGTTCTGCGTACGCGACCGGAAAAGATCAAATCCGCCGGCTTTCCCTGATCTTAGGAAGAGCAGAGCTCGCCGTTGATCGATTATCCGAGGATCAACCGACTCGAAGGCCATTCGTTTCACCGTCATTCCGTCATTCATAGAGCGGGCTATTTTTTGAAGCATTTTTATTTATGTATCTTTGTACCATAAAATAATAAACTTCTACAGCTAATGATTTTCTAGAAAAAAAAATGTTAAAATAGTCGATTTTTCTGCTTTATACGAGAATGCCCCTTTGAGCCGATTATCCGATCGCGAACGAATGCGAGCTCGCGATGAAAACATCTGGTTTCTCAGATTGGCATCGACTCGATTATTTATCGGCCGGGGAAACGACAGATCCCGACTTCCTGCCTCGAGGATCCTTTTCATCGTCGATTGAAATATCGCGGGCTAGCTAGAACGATCGCTACTCTCACTGGTATTCGCTACTTTCTCACGTTCAATAATTCCGCAACGATAATAATCATCCTCGAAACAGGTGTTCCATACTGCTAAACGATCGCTTATCCTCTGGATCCCGCGGATTCATAAATATTCGATCAGACAATTAAATTTCGACGTGACCTTTCAACGAGCTTTCCATCGAATCGATATCGTAACACGCATCGGCGAGCCACGTTCTCCACAGATAATGGATGCAGCAGCGAAACAATTAACATAACGACTGCATTAGAGCGATCTGCATAATCGGATGTATTACGGCACCAGATGGAATTCTGTGCCGTAATTACTGCACGGACGGGTGTTAACGATCGATCAGCTGGTCGAGAGCCAGCCCAATATTCGAGTGCAACATTACTCGTACAAAAAACACGCGCTTAACGACCCCGAAAGAAAACTGTGTTCGCGGCGGTAATGTTCCGGTGAGAACCGAGCTTAATCCATCCGGGCAATTAACGTTCGTCGACGCGTTGCCGCGGATCTACGCGATCGATCCCGAGCGCGGTTTCATCCGACACGGCAGATCGTATGTCCGAGCGCGTTCCCCCACCACGACACACTCTCCCTTCTTCTCTTTCACTCTCCGGTTTTCGTTTTCTTCCAACACCCTCCCACCTAGACTCTCTTCCTTCCTCTAGCTCTCTCCGTCGAACCAAAGGACTCTCGGTCGCGGACGAGAGGACTCGGGACTGGAAACGTCGTGGTCACGCGCGCCAAGTCCTTCCGTGGGGACCGGATGCGGAGGGGGCAATAGTCCTGCCGAGAAACTATGAAATATGGAAGGAGCCGAGAGAGAGAGCAGCCCCGGGGGCCCTGCGTGTGCAGGGCGCTCAGAATTTACCTGTGCAGTGGCGTAGAATCCGATTTTTCGAAATCCGCCTCCCGATTCTAATTTTTGCCCCTCGAGCAATTCCAGAACGTCCACTCAACTTATCATATACATGTCCTCTTAACTTAATCAACTTGCAGTATTATTTAACGTGTGGTGCTTTTACGTAACCCAATTCAGCGATATTGAAACTCGTCCGATTTTTGAATCGAATTTTTCGTATCTCGAGATTACCCAACGCAACGATATTACAACTTAAACAACTAGTAGTGTAACGTGTAGTACTTTTACGTAACCCAATACAACGATTTTGAAATCCCACCAATTTGAGCTTAGCTTTTAGTACTGGCACAAAATCTGCTGTCTGTTTATAAAAAACCACAAGATATTGTGTTACACTGTACTATACAGGACTATATTACGTATTGCGTTATGTTATATAAAATTGTATAAGAGGGAAGTCCTCGCCAAAGACGAGAGGGAAGGTGCTAATAAATAATAAATAATAAATAATAATAAATAGTACTTATAGATCACCTGATGCACCGATATCATCTCTGTGATTGTAAGGAAGAACACCGCATGTCACATACTTTCACTTTCGAGATGTTGTTTAAAATTTCGACCACTAATTCTTTTCATCGGACATCGGTAAAATTGCATTATGTTTTTGAGGTAACTTTTTTCTGGTAAATACGGCGTTTTTCTGTACAACCACAGACTAATTTTCTGGCTTGCAGTACCTTTGCACAACTCAGAGACTAATAACATCGAGAATAGCCTCCGACGCGAGTCCCGAATGAAAACAATGCTGGTTTCAGATGTGAAGTGATGCAACTGGCAGCGTGTTGGATCGATTCCTCGTCCCAATAGGGATCTATTAGCCGATCAATGTAACAACTCTCCGCGTTCCGACGCGTGAGTAACTCGCTGCGAGCTTCCGCCAGCAAAAGCCAGCGTTTTCCTTTCACCCTGGAAGAGGATTCGGGCGTCGTCTACGCCAGTGGGCCCGGTTATGGAACGAACGTGGACGTGGGGCACACACCGAGGCACATCGGATCCAGAAAAATGCAACAGCGTCGCGAGCGTGTTGATCGAACGGCCAAGACGCCTGTACGGCACACCGTGTTTCACTTTTCCGCGAACGTACACACAGGGGGGCTAGCTCGCTCGCTCGCTTGCTCACGATGAACCGACGGGGGAAAGCGGACTATAAAATCGGTGGCGTCTTGGGGGGAAGTATCCAGTAAAGTCTGGACTTCGGCCAGATATCGGAGTGCCTCTCTGACATGAAAATTTTGGTGAGTACCGACTCCGATCGAAGAAACCCTGAGCCATTCCGTTCGTTCCGCAAACGCGTTTCCGGGTCAGACACGTTTGTCAGCTACCGAGTAACGCGATCAAGTCGGCAGAATATTAGGAAATTGATACTTGTTGTTGAAAGGTAGCTGTGACGTTAGAGACGCCAAGATCAAGTTCTTCGTGGCAGGAATTTCTGCCGTTTCTGACGATTTCATTCAAGCCCTGACTAGATTCCTCGAATTCTTTCATACATTTTTGAAACTACTCCTTTGAGATAAATGTCGATCGTTTTATTGGAATTCATGTAAACAGTTTGCGTCTGTAACTCTGTGTTAAAGTAACGATAGAAGTCCTGGCAACTTTGTGTCGACATACTACATAATGGTTATTTAATAAAGTCGCATAATCCATGACTCGTAGTTTGTGAATTTCTTAATCAATCTATCAATAGCATTAACGTTTTAAGTCGTTCACCGACAGGCCAATTACTGCAACAGAGCCATTGAGACTTCTATCGATCCTTCGAATGTCACAATAACCTGAAAATGACAGTCTTCCTGATATTTTTCATAGTTGCCTTCCGTTCTGGAGGAATTTTCCCCGAAAGATTACTAAACTTCTCAAAAACGAAGTATCAAGCCCAATTGAAAAATTTTTATATATAGGAAGCTCGAGCCTAATCCGATTTCTTGCAGATTCCCTTGTTATTCCTGGGCCTGCTGGCCGCAGGGCACTGCGAGTCCGAGACCACTAAGTCAGCGGATTCGAAGGAAGAATCCACTGCCGAGAAAAAGCAGGAGAAACGCGGTCTCAGTGGCTTGGAGGGCAGCTACGAGGGCGGTGATTATGGTGGTGGCGGTGAAGAATACGGTGGGGGCGGTGGAGGCGGCGGTGGCGGCGATTACGGTGGTGGATACGGCGGTGGGTACGAAGAGGGCCACGGCAAGGTGAAAATAATCACGATCGAGAAGAGCGTGAAGGTACCGTACCCAGTGGAGAAGAAGGTCCACTACCCAGTGGAGAAGGAAATACCGTACCCGGTCAAAGTAGCCGTTCCTCAACCGTACCCGGTGGAGAAGAAGATACCGGTGCCCGTGAAGGTGTTGGTCAAAGTACCCGTCCATATACCACAACCGTACCCAGTTGAGAAGAAGATTCCATACCCAGTGCAAGTTCCAGTGGAGCGGCCAGTTCCTTACAAGGTCTACGTGCCTCAGCCGTACCCGGTGGAGAAGAAGGTCCCGTACCCGGTGAAGGTACCCGTCCCACAGCCGTACCCGATCGAGAAGCCTGTTCCCTACCCAGTGAAGGTCTTGGAACACGTTCCACAACCGTTCCCAGTGGAGAAACCGGTCCCGTACCCGGTGAACGTACCCGTCGAGCGACCTTACCCGGTCCACGTACCGAAACCTTACCCGGTTCCGGTCGAGAAACACGTTCCGGTACCTGTGGAGAAGCCGGTGCCCTACCCAGTAAAGGTCCACGTGGAGAGGCCGGTCGGCGTACCCGTCGAGAAGCCGGTGCCCGTTGAAGTCAAGGTGCCCGTACCCGCTCCGTACCCGGTCGAGAAGCACGTACCCGTCCCGGTCGAGCATCCGGTGCCGTACGCGGTCAAAGTTCCCGTAGAGCGGCCCGTACCCGTCTCGGTCGCGAAACCTGTACCCTACCCAGTCGCTAAACCCGTACCCTACCCGGTCAAAGTACCCGTACCCGTTCACATCCACAGCGACCACGGCGGCGGCGGCGGTGGAGGCGGGTACGAAGGGGGTGATTACGGCGGGTCCAGTTACGGAGAGCATTATTAAATACCCGCGACCCTGCTTGACGGCTACCCGACCGTGCTGGCCCACATAGGGCCTCCTCCTTCGCTCCTGACGCAGCCGGAGGACGTATTCGTTCGCATGATCGTATACTCGAAGACAATCGCTGCACTGGGAAAACCGGGTGAGACGAACGATCTGCCACCGATCTTCTATCCTCGATGGCGGTCTGTCGGCCGGCGAATTAGATGCTAGTACCTTTTTGATACATTTTGATACCTGAGTACCTAAGAACCACTGTATACATGTACTGTACAAAGATCCGGTGTGACTCGTGGCGCGACGAGCACACCCAATGTACCATTGTGTCTTTCGCTTCTTTCTAATAAAACCAAAGAGCAAAATCCAGAAAAATTTCTTCTGAACACCTGGGTTATACCCCCCTCAATCCTGAACTCTACCCCGATCCTAATCTTCATCCCGATCCTGAGTCTGATCGCCCATAGGAGTTTCGTTCGTGGATTGCCGAGCTTCCGTGTTTCGTTTACTACTGTTCCCATAGCGTGTTCTATTCCGTTAGGTCGAATCAAGGCCACGAATCCGCTGTTCGATCGTTGTTTCGTAACGATTCCATACAGTCGCCACAGCTCGCCAAATAGCCGATTAAACGCGGTTTCGATATCATCTTCCATCGCGCCTTCCGCGATGTTACGGCGACGTTACGCCCGTGGCCAGCCGGCTTCCCGGGAAAATTCGAAAGTAAAGTAACGTGCGCGATCCGTAGCGCGCCGATTCCCTCGAATCCGCAAAACGCGGAAGCACGCTCCACCGTAATTAGCGCAACAAAAACCTGGCCGGCAATTAGCCGCCGACAGGGGAGAGAGAAAGAGAAAGAGAGAGAGGGTAACATTCATCCGATTCGTGCGCACGTAACGCATCCGATCCGATCTTATCGTAGCACCCGAAAAATTCGACGTCCTCGACTTCGGGAGGAAGAAGCTTTCTCCCTTGCTAGTTAATGATGGAAAGAGATGGCGTAATCTGGAGTGCTTATGTCATTTATCGACGAAGTTCGGGAGTACGATTTTATTCCAAATGAAAGTGGTATTACAGAGTGAGCGGTACATTCACGTTCAAAACTATTCGGTCGTTTATGAACGAAATTCGGCAGTCCAATTTTATTGCAAATGAAAGCGATAGGTACAGTGAGAGGTACATCGACGTTCAGAATTATCTAGACCCTCTTGCGCTTAATCACAACCAAATAAATAAACTACATCCATACCTCAGCATCATAATCTGCATAAAACACTAAAGTTCTAATTTCGTTAAGAAAAATAGTACTTATTTTAAAGCTTGAAGCCGCTTTTCATACACAGTACTGCGCACAGAACTGTCCGGGTGAAACCAGGATCTAGGATCGCGGTTAACGGAAAACCCGATCCATCGATCTCTCGAACACAAGCCAGCAGCCTAGAAAATACTCCCACATTCTTAGCACCGATAGAGCTATTCAAAGTCACTTGACCATTTTATGGCTTTCGCAAAAAATCAATTGGAAAATCATGGTATGCGATCAACGAGCCATAACGTTGAATATTCCAAGTGAAACACGGCTGGTTCCTCGTATTCACGGAATACGCAAATTCCTCCGAGTCTCTTCGAGCATGCTCGAAGAGAATTCTCCATCGAGATCCCTATAGAAACAGATGAATGTACTCACCGGATGTAGGGAATGTTCGCAGGGATGTGGTACTTGGATCCAGGATCGAAATCGTCTTCGGATCTAAGCACGGGAGGTTTGGTTCCAGCGTATTGCTCCATCAGACGATGCCAATGGCAATTATAGTCCTCTCTGTTGATGTAACCGCGGAATACGTCCCACCTCCATCTGTCCATGGCTATGCTGAATGGCAGCATCACCAATTTATCCATCGCCAGGGTGAATAAATAATTAATGTCCGCTGTGGACTCGTCGATGTACTTGTTCCCTAATCCCAGAGTCTGCAGATGCTTAGGCGTGGCGACGCTTAGGGCAATTGCCTCGCCCACTGCCTCGTGGAAACCTGCGACATAATAATCGCCAATTAGAACAATAGAATCGGGTCCAGGGTCTCGGCTGCGTCGGCTAAAAACCGTTCGGAGCTTCGTTACATAATCGCAAGTGGAATCCGATCGATTATATCACGGGTCCTGGTAGTAAAATGCAATGAAGCGTGGTTGGACTACTGGACAGCCGCAAGAAAGGCGTACGTTCGCCTAACTCCGTGCGCTACACTTGTATCTGTCATCGAACCCTGGCATCGAACGGGGAAAGTAATTCGCTAATTAAACGGACGAATTCGATCGGACTCGCGGAAGCAGAAGGCATATAGCTCTTTCACGCCTGATGGATGAAACATGTGGTAGCAGCCTGTGCTCGCAGCCAGTTGCTAAAAACCTGATGATCGTGTAACTTCGTTCAATCAGTTTCGAAACGGCACAGCAAGAAAACCAGACCCCGGCGTAATTACTGCCTGAAGACCGATGGTAAGAAAAATCGTCTATACTACGGGAAAGGGTGACTGGATTAGCATCTGTCCGCGTGCATAATCGCTTTCTTTTCTTGCGAGGATCAATTCGAGTTTAGAGAACGTGGAGGAACTGGCTACACGAATTTCATTAACCTCGTAGCTGCGTAACTGTTTAAAGTGGATCGTGACTATTTTTCTTCCCTTCACTTTATGCGAAAAGAAAGTAGAAACGCATTATTTTAAATTTGGTCTGTTATTTTCCACGGAAAGATCGCTCCAACTTGAATCATTATGAAGTTGATTGTAATAAAAGCCAACCAATCGACGCGTAATGGTATGTTTAGCGTAACGATAGACGTTAGTTGGCATTCGGGAGATTCGTAGTTGCAGTAAAAGATAAAGGTCGGCAGTTTAATTGTTGTATGGTGCCCGGCAGCGTCTGGGAGCGTTTTCGCGGCCCCAGACGAGTGAAATGCGCCGTTTACGGCATTCCATAAAGTGCGCCCGGCAAGGTCGGATGCACCGGTCGGAGATTTGTTCATCTGGTTGCAAACTTCGTCGAGGCGAACGACCGGCGGCCGGCGCGGAACGGTGAAAGCGCGATTATACCATAATAAAAATATTTTAACGATCTCCCGTACGGCCTGTCGAGAGTACTCGCACATCCAGCTCGTACCCGCCGCGAATCCACCTGGAGCGTGTCGCTCTCGCTCTCACTCTCGCTTTCATGCTATTACCCGTAAAAGTCTCGCGGCTCGGACCGCCTACCGGAAGTCGGACGGGCACGCTTACGTAACCGGCGAACGTCGTCCATCGTTTCTTTCGCGTGCCAACTACGTTTTGTCCCGATGTTTCCATCAATCCAGGTGTCTTCCTTTTAATAAACCACTTTCTGATTTACACACGAACACGGTCTCCAATTAATTCTCCTCGGCTTGGCTGATTGTTAGAAAATATCCCGAGACCATTCTACAAGTCCGTTCTTTCAGTCTTTTTGTTCAAATGTCGTTTTTCATAATTTATCTATTTCTGCCAATTTTATTTGCGCCATTTTGTCGTGAATTAATATTTGGAAAGATCAGACGCGTCAGATTCCAGGAGTTTAGGGTATCCTCTATAAATTTTGTTCTTTTCAGACAAAAAAGTTAGAAGCTATTGCTGAATATGTGCTCTACAAGACTCAGTAAAATTTTTTAAAAACTCTCTACAAGTTTGCCTACAATAAATTGAAATATTTCAAAAGAACGATAATCTCGTGAACCACGTGTTAACCAACAATCCAGCAGACTTCCTTATTGGAACGATAAATTACCTCGGGAAAAATCGCAGACGGTATTTTCACGCTCTCATACCGCAGCCACTATGTTCGAAATGAAACACGAAAAAGAAACTTAATTTGATTTCATTACTAGTCGACGATAGCCATAAACAAACGGAATGCGTTGCCTGTGTTCCTAGCTTGAAGATCCTGTGAAAATTGATCCGTTATCTCCCGATCGTAGTTTCACTGTCATGGCGTCGTATTAGCATTATCACGAGGAGCCGACGCGCCGGAAGAGTTAATTAAATCCGAAGAAGCAGGTAGAGGGATTTTATATCATCGTACCTGGATTAGCGCCGTCCCTGAATTCCCGGGCATGACCACTGTACCGTAAGAAGTACTGAATGTGGGCCATCTCGTGGTGTACCGTGATCAAGTCCTTCATGGTGACCTTGGTACACATCTTGATCCTGCGCGCGAGAACCAGAGCCAATTAAGACGACCATTGGGAGAGGAGAGGGGCAGCCAATTATCTCGTCGTCTCGCGTGTAGAGGCTCGAGTAATTCGATTGCATGGTGTTACCTGTAATCTATGCGGTTGCAGAAGTCCCATGCGGAAGCTTGGCAGATCAGAGGCCGGTCGCCGGGGTCGGTGATTATGCTACCGCCCCAGAACTCCGGTGGCAGCACGCTCAGGTTCAAGGACAGGTAGAACTCCTCTGCTATCCTGAACATCTCGATCGGCGTGTAACCCTGTCATCGTTTACGTAAACGTTAACGACCCCTCGTCACTTTTAGATGAGTCAAAATTAATTCATTCAAACAAATTCTCAAACTCAGGCACTTCAGTATATCTAAAAAGATCACTTATTTTCTATCAAAAATTATTTGAATAGAAAATTGTAGAGACTCTGAAGAAGTGTTCTCACTAGTTTCTCTAAAGAATTCAGTTATTTTGTTCCCAAAATTGGATAGACAATTTTACAAGATGAATTCTTCAGTACTGAAGCGCCTGTTTCTTCGAAGAATTCAATTCGAATAGCAAAATTCTATATGCAAATTTATGAATAAGACATTGAGTGAAGTTTACGCTTCTCTAATATACTTTTCTTAGAACTTTAAGATTCCCCAGAGTCGAATGGAATACGCAAAGATAAAAATTCTTGAATATTTCAGCAGTTGATGAAGAGAAAGGCAGTAAAATACATGTAGTAGAATTGAACATGATGAGTTAATTGGATGGGTTTTGCGTGTGCGGATTTCGCCGATTAATAATCCCAAGGGTTCAAAGTTCCGTGTCGGTGCGTAATAAATTCCCCGCTCACAATGAACAATAAAGAGAAAGAAACAAGCGAGCGAAGCGTTTCAGTATTTCTCGAATCTTCTTCCCCTCGTAGCTTTCGAATAGTTATAACAACATTGTAACGCGTTACTTTCGATTCCATTTGGGAACAATGGTTATAAAGCGAGCTGCATTCATTAGTCTGTCGAAGGCACGTTCTCATGATAACGATTATATAATTTTGCTCCCTGGTACCTGCTGTTGCATTTCCTGCGTCACGTCCAGGTAAATCTTTCCTGGGTATGGCAGTGTCACGTCGATTATGTTCGTCCAGCTCTGGCCCCATACGTTCCCTATAAGAATCCGATTGAGGTACATTAAAAATAGCCAGTAAATATTTTCTACACAAATTCAGTGGTCTAGATTAAAAATTGACAGTAAATATTTTCTACACAAATTCGGTGCTCTAGATTAAAAGTTGACAGTAAATATTTTCTACACAAATTCAGTGTTCTAGATTAAAAATTGACAGTAAATATTTTTTACACAAATTCAGTGTTCTAGATTAAAAATTGGTAGTAAATATTTTCTACACAAATTCAGTGTCCTAGATTTTAAAATTGACACTAAACATTTTCTACACAAATTCAGTGTCCTAAAAAATTGACATTAAATATTTTCTACATAAATTGAGTGTCCTAGATTTTAAAATTGACACTAAACATTTTCTACACAAATTCAGTGTCCTAGATTTTAAAATTGACACTAAATATTTTCTACACAAATTCAGTGTTCTACATAGATTAAAAATTGACAGTAAATATTTTCTACAAAAATTCAGTGTTCTAGATTAAAAATTGACAGTAAATATTTTCTACGCAAATTCAGTGTTCTAGATTAGAGAATCAGATTGAATTTTTACCGAGAATGTGAGCCGGAAGTGGAGCATGAGCGCCGATCTTCTCAGGCCCATAGAGATCCCGCAACTTCCTTCTGACATACGCATGCAATTCCTCGTATAGTGGCCTTATCATTTCCCACACTTGTTCAACATCCTCCTGGAAGTTTGGACTCTCATAGGGGAACATCCAATATTCAGCTGCGTCCGTGAAATCTGTGAGAAAAATGATTCTCAGCGTCTTTTTGTCGAGTCTTTGAAAATTCGATTGAACCCTCGGACCACAATGAAACATACTGTTCAACCTCGCGGCTTCATTGTTCAAGGTAACAAGCTGCTGATAAAGATCCTTAATCCTCATCCCACTGCGTCGCCTCCACTCGGTCCAAACATACTGCAACTCGTCCCAGTTCCTGCTCCTCGCCATGATCTGCGAGACATCTACAAAAGAGACGTTTCCCTCTTAGTGATCAAGAATGCTGTTTCAATTTCCATCAGACCGCAAACGTCGACCATTCACGCGTCCAAGAAGACGTCGAACCAAATGTATTCTCGCTGGGGAACCGAGGGGAACGAGCGCACGTTCGAGCAGCTTTCACGTTGATCGCGCGATCAATTTGTCTCAACAGACGGTTTCTTGCGACACGTGTGATCTAAGCACCGCTCGGAGCGAGTTACCGCAGCGATTACGAGTTGAATCGACTGTTTCTCGATTCAATACCGCGGGAGGCCACGGAAGCCACCATGTCCACTTTTTTTTTAGTTCGTTAGGCTCGTAATGAGATCGAGTTACGGAACACCGATACGGAACTGAATGGGTTTACACTCGGAAAATCGGTTTCCTTTAGACAACTGTCTGGAACGCTGCGAGCACACCTAATCGGTCGTTATGCGTCATTCTAGGTGCACCGGATGGATAAAAATAACCAATTAACCCCGTGCTGTAACATTCTCTTTACAGTTACAGTGATTACAACGTCTTCATCTCCAAAAATGTGTTTGGAGAGAAAAGAAAATGTAAACTTTTCGTATGGCTACATTTATTTTAATGCTTAAATATTGATTACAAACCAATCAAATTTCATTTCATTTAAAAAGAAAGGTCTAACATTCATATTTGTTGGACTCTGTTTGAAATCTTCGTGACGAGTGTGACTCGTTAAAATACGGCAAGGAGTCAAAGCTTCTTTATCCTGAATATTTTGACAGAAGAGGAGAGACAATTTGTATTTGCTGCATGTGTACTGAATAATATCACAGAGACGTTTTTCGCAAAAAAAAAAATCCTGGAACTCACGATCGGTGGTTAAGCAAATATTCATAAAATTAGCATCGAGATCGCCGCGTTGAATAGATCGCGAACGAAGATAACAGAGGAGGATCCGGCGCGTTAGCTCCGATGCATTTTCATGAACGCGTTCCAACGTAGAATTCCGGTCCGATCTAGCATCGCGATCAGAGAGAGGCGCTTTCTTGCGCGTAACAGTCGAACACGATAATTTCCCCATGAAAATCGGATCGTTACGATTTCGTCCCGGGGATCCAGGTGGAGGGACGTCGATCGTTACCTGGATACAGGCGCAGTCCACACCGGAACGGGTCGTTGTACGCGCAAATGCTAGCCTCGTTGTAGACCGCCAGCATGTCGTTGATCACACGATTGTACTGGAACACACAGAATCGCATAACGACAGTTTACGATCGTTTCCGTAACAGGGCAAAAAGGATCCGCGAAGTCTGCTTGCTTCCTGCACGCACGCTCGCCGTTCTTTTCTCATTATCGCTTCCGCAAGCGTTCCTCCGAGGAAATGTGTTCTCGAAACGAAACGCGGCACTTTTTATGCTGTTTTTTGTACTATCGAGGTTCGTAGATATCGATAGCAGCGAAACGGAAGCTCAAAGTCGCTGCGCAACCGGTAATAATTCTTCATTTCGCATTTTCCTGCGCGAACGCTCGGAGACTTCAACGCTTGGGAAGCAGTGTCCGTATCAATGATCTCTTTCAAGTGTGATTAATCGTGAATGTAAATTAAATGTTGAATTTCATTTGTACCGTGGATGATATCGGGGGTCTGTGATGACGGTGGAATAGCGTTTCTAATGTTTACACTGCCATAGAAAATATTATTTCGCATTTTCCTGCGCGAGCGCTCGGAGACTTGAACGCGTGGAAAGCTGTGCACGTGTCAATAAATCCTTTCAAGTGTTTTTAATCGTAGATGTAAATTATATTTTACAGTGTGTGCTTCCAATATTTATAAATTAAACTTTTCCTTCTCTTCGTAATCACTAGACAGCGAATCTTTATGCATTTATGAAGAAATACGAATGAAATATAAAACAGTAAAAGATTTTAAAAATTCGGGAATTTTGTAATATTGCTTTTAATGTAACAAAGTCGTTAAGGGATGAAGTCAATTTTTATGTTATTCCTGCTTCTCACGATCAATGCAAAACATTTTTATTTTGCATATAGATGCGCTGTCTATTAATCACATATCGATACAAATTACATTGAATCGACGTAGATTACGACAAAGTTCTTGTTACGTTAATTTTCTCTGTCTTCCGTTACACTTTCGCGAGCATTCCTAATTGAATGTTCGCGCGATCGAAGCGCCGAAGAATGCAGAAAGTCGCCGGTGTGTGACACGTGAATATAAATAAGGGATTGTATAATTTTGAAACACTATCGTTACCCTGTCCAACTGATCCGGCGGAAGTGCAGAAGGCCCCACCACCGACAAGTATCTCAAACGTCGTCTCGTCAATGGATCTCGAATGTTGTTCATGTCGATCCTCGAGATCAACAACCAAGCCTGGTTCTGGAAGTCCGCATAGATCCTTTGCGACTCCAACTAAAAAGAAAATTCATCGCTCGTGTTATAACACCGATTTATTAATGGTAAAGCTCCGCGGTTACTATATGGGTAAACATGTTCTTCTGGGGTAAAGCAATCAGCTGTAAGGCGAGCACCGGTGCGGAACAGGTTGCAAATCGTCGAACGACGGGTTTACCGTTACCGATAAAACGTATCTATGTTTCTTCCTCGAGATAGAAGCCTGGCGAAAGGAAGTGCTTTGGAAAGTGCAAGGAACACTGCAACATAGTAATGTAGAAACACTTTCCATATCACTTGGCGCATTTTCCCAGGAAATGAAAATAATTATCGGTCCTTCCCGAAGTCTGGAACTTGAACGTCGTTTGAAGGAATTGAACGATTCAGTAACAGGATGTGTAGATTGCTAATCGCTGCTTTCAGTTGACAACACCAGCTGAATATTTAATCGAAGGTGATTCATGGGCTGCAATTTAACTCTCGGCTGTGTCATTAAATAGAGGATTCAGCTGTACTCTGTTTCATCGAGTTACGATCTCGACGAAATTCTGTATTCAAGATATACAGTTTAAGGTGATAAAATTGGAATATTGGAAAGGAGCCAAAATTTTACTGGGCTTGTAAGACAAGGTGCCATTATTGGGTTAATTACGCTGTTGCATCGTTTGTGACCTGCAGATTTATTAAATATTGCTACAGGATTAACTTCAACCAATTCTGATTGACTCAATTATTGATTCAAGCTTGATTAAGACGAGGTGCCCTTTAAGGGACGTTATTAGGATGAGATTTACGGTGAAACGAGCCTGGATAAACGTGATATTAAGTAACACGGAGGAATCCGCGGAGGGTGGGGTGTCTTACGGAACGAAAAAGACAGAAACGAGGCTCAACGATTGTCATTAGCATCACGCGACCCGCTCCGCGGATTTCGCGTTGAAGGCTGAAAATTTCCGTTCTCGTCAGACGGCTGGATTACGAAATCGTTCGGGACGTCGTCACAATGGCACTAGCTGGGAACATTTCCCGCGGAGGTGTTCGGCCTCTTCGCGGACAATAATAAAGGCCGAGCCGCGACGGAGAAATCCACCTCGCACGCGAAATCGCGATTCCTGGAGGATAGATCCGCGACGTTCGACGGTCCCACGGGCCGGTTCGTAGAGGAGGTCGAGGTCTCGCCATCGGGACACATCGAACAACATTTACGACGTCACAGCAACAATTAAACAACAATTGCTCATCCCTCGGTCCATTCCGATCGCCATTCTTCCCCTTAAATCTAGCTACAAGCTGAAAATCGGGAGGTTAGGCCAGTTTTAAGGGTGATTTTAAAGTTGATAAAAATATTTTTATACTCTTCATTTGTTGTAATGAAGCTAATTTGTTTTATCAGACAAAGCTTAATTTTCTTTGGAGGAAATCATAATGGTCAGCCTCGAATACCTCCATAAATTGTCTGAATAAAGAGTAAGAAAAGACGACAAGATTGATACACAGAGATTAACAACATTTTTAAAAAATTATTTAAAGAAGCTGATACAATGAATGAAGTGATGCTAATTTGTTTTATCAGACAAAGCTTAATTTTCTTTGGAAAAAATCATGATGGTCAGCCTCGAACACCTCCATAAATTATCTCAATAAAGAGTAAG
>CM052244.1:1330879-1474386 GCA_028455795.1 Lasioglossum marginatum
ATTAGGATTCACTAAACAGTTACAGAGCAAAAAAATTATAAACTGTTACAAAACGTCAAATTTATCGTGTTGTCTCTCACTAGCATGGAAGCGCGACAAGCGTAGACCACTGAATATAGCTGCAGAGGGTACAGTATTCGCAAAAGTTTAATGCAAAATATACTCATGAATGGCTTTCATTGCCAATATATTGACGGATTTCGAATTTCTTGTAGTTTCGTCTCCCATTGTACCTCCAGAACATCCTTAAATTGAAATCAAAATTTTCCAAACTTTTCTTAAAAGTTTTAACACAGATAATATTGTAATTTTTTTGGCGAAAAATAAAGAACATTAGTTACAACAGTTAATGCGTCATTTTTTGCCCATCCTGTACGTGAATATTCGATAGAAGAATTAGGTTGTTCTTTGAAAATTTTGGATAGAGAAAAATTTTTCAAATTAGCGCCACCTCTTGCGATGTCACATTCTTCTAATACAAAAATCGATTTTCAAGATTTTCGAAAATATTCGGCGAGATGTCAAAAAAGGTGGCGTCAAATTTTCCTGCCACCTGCCACCTCTTTTACTATGATATTCTCTTAAAATACAAAACATACTTAGTCTCTAATCTGAAATTTTTTAAAAATAGGATGAAGGTAAAAAATCTCGATTACGGTGTGTATGTTTTTTTATTCGTGTCTGAAACTCGTCGCTTCGTACATCGGATAGCAACGCTGTAGCAGCCCGCGGCACTTGAACGTGCTACGCATCCGTCGCAGATGTTTTTAGTTTTTGTAGAAAATGAGGAATAAAAGGAAACAAAGACACTCGCGCGTAAGGTACTTTCATACTCCATGGGAAACGCCAACATCGTCGACCATCGGCTGCTCGCGTTTCTTTCGACGTATCGGGACGCGAATTCGAACGGTGAACTGAATAATCTATAAACGAGTTGGCACTTGGAAATTCGAAGTCTTCGTGGTCGCAATTGTCGGTTCCGGTTTATCGTAACAAAGTAGAACTCATCTTCGTTCGAATATTTTTGAAGGGCTGTTTCTGAAGATTTAAGAAAGCGACAGCAGCCCATACATCCAATCGTCACACACTCGAGAAATTGCCGAAGCTATTTTTCCAAAACATTGCTTCCCTTCTGCGTCGATATTAATTCCGCCCTCCGTCACTCGTATCAAATTGCTCGACGCGTTTTCACCGTCGGACCGAAACGGCTTCGTTGTACAGGGTTTTAGAAAATAATATGTAGTGACTCCAGCGTAATTCTCCATCTTTGGATTGGTGGAGATTTGTTAAAAAAACTTGCCGCAAAATTGAGCTCGACCTTGAATTCCACGGTCAAATTTTAACTTGAAAATTATACATTTCTTTCGACCTAGAATAACTCTATCCCTTATAATTTGAAAAATTTTATGGATACGAAATTGGTATAATAGCTCATACAATACTTAAATGTAATTGATTAGATACCAACATATTCAGTAATGTTGAATATTGGTACATCAATTTTTGATGACGCCTCAGAGTCACCATTCGAGTGCTAAGGGTTAACAAATCTCCACCGATCCAGAGATGGAGAAGTCACGACATATAATTTTGAGACATTCTGTGGAATAAGAGAGAAAGAAGAAGAGAATCAACAGGCTTTCGGTAGAACGTATAAAAATCGAACGCGATCACGGGAAACGTTCGTGTTGTTCGTCCAACGAGAATCTCTCGTACAACCGTAGCTTCCATTCGTCGTTTCAACTTTCTCCGAGTAAAGACAATCACAAGTCGAGGGGTGTGGATCAAATGGCGCGACACGGTTGGCATTAATCCTTTGCACTCGGAACTATTTTAACACGAAAACTGAATGTTTCTTCTGAGCTAGAATATTTTCATTCTGTACGATTTTTGTTTCATTTTATGCATATCAAACCGATGCAATTTACTCGGTTGTTATACTCGATTATTATAATAAGATATATAATAAGATCGGTTATTATAATACTCGAATGTTTAGTAATTTATTTGATATAAAACAATTGAATAACGTAACAATTATTTTACATTACTGATACATTGCTGTAGCATTATTTAAAATATTTTTTACATTATTAAATATATTGGTATCTAATCAATTATTAGACATTCCACCAAATTTTAAAAATCATAGAAAATAGAAATATTCTGGATCGGAAGAAATGTTTAATTTTCGAGTTAAAATATCTCCGCGCGCAAATGGTTAACAGCGACGACGGTCACAACAAATCAAACCCAAGGATATAGAAAAAGTGTGCACAACAATAGAGAAATGAAAGAATACTGCGTGTATTTCTCTACATGCTGGATTACATGTCCTTAGAAAAAAATGGGGTGAAACGAAATCAAAATACTGTCGTAGAATGCGTGGTTGTATTACAACGTGTAATACAACGAAAGGTTGTTTTTGTATTGTTCTTACGCTGCCGGTTATCATCAGATTTGTTTTCTTTTTATCGATAAAAAGGAACTTGAGTTAACATAAGAATTATAATAATAATCATAATAATAATAATAATAACAACGATGGTAATAATAATAATATTAATTAATGAATTAATTGTATAATAATAAGAATAATAGTAATAATAATCAAAACGCGTGTGGAGGAGTGAAGACAGAGCAAATTGACGAGGAAACGATCGTTCGTCGCGCAGTTCAAACATTTTGAAACTGTTCAACGCGAAGGAGGTTTCCATCGTTTCCCTGAAACTCTAAGGACCCGCTTGTAGCTGCGTTAGAGGTCTTACCGCATCGAGGACCGAAAGTTGAAGTAGAAAATTAGAGAGGCAGAAATTGTGCCAACAGGGTTTGTTCCGCGCTGACGCGGATCTGAAAATAACATCCCGTTCGGGATTACAAATCTTCTGTTCAACGATCTCGCATTAACAGAAAAACAACGTACATATGTACGCAATTCGTCGCGTAGTCTTGATACAATTTTTGATTGGCTCGAGAGAAGCGAGCACAAGAGAAGAATATTGATCCTCGATGCGTGAAGAACGTCTAAATGGAGAACGGTATGGATAAAGGGGTAAAAGGGTAAAGGGAAAAGTGGTCGCGGTGTCCGTTATTCAACGTTAGGGACGCGGGATTTAGAGCTCTTTTTCGATCTTGATCAGCTCGGCGATGCCGTCGTGCATCTCCTTCACAGCCTGGTACTCGGTCAGACCGAGACGTCGCTTGTTGGAAATGTCGTAGATACCGCCTTCCGCCTCGGTGTGCTCTCCGCGGGTACCACGGACCTGAAGATTGAATTTGGACGCAATCTCCTCCAGCTTCTCCCTTTTCGCGGCCAACTTCGGCACCTTGATGTGCACGGAGGCGCGCACGGTGGTACCCAAGTTCGTCGGGCAGAAAGTCAAGAAGCCCAGACGGTCGTTGTGAGAGAACGGGAGTCGCTTCTCGATGTCGTTCACCGCGCACACCAGACGCCGGTAGACCTGCGAAACATCAGACACGAATCAGACATCGATCGCAGAGCTTGGCGATTATACAGAGTTGTTGCTCTTTTTTAAGGAAAAATAGAAAAAAATTATAGAGGAAGAAATTATCTGTCAGAATACATAAAAAATAAGGTCACAGGAAGTTAGGATGTATTATCCTGTATGAGCAGGGCCGGATTAAGCCCAGTAGCAGGAGTAGCAAATGCTACGAGCCCCGGTCTTCTGGGGGGCCCCGCGCTTGCAGCAGAAAATGTGTAATAGCCCTGGCTACCGTTTACAGATATTTTTGCTTAAAAAAAAAGATCATTCACTTTTGTTTGTTTCTATGATATTATCATGCAAAAGCTGGGGCCTCCTGGTAACGTTTGCTACGGGCCCCGCGCTGGCTTAATCCGGCCCTGTGTATGAGAATCATCCTGTGTAGAAATGATGTTTACCTGTCCAAGGTCACCACCCATCTGCATGGAGATGATACGCAGATGATCTTCCTCGTTGCACCAGACCAAGAAGGTCTTGGCGTCGTTGTGGAAAATACCACGGCCAGTGGGCCAATAGCGGCAAGCATTAGCAGCCTGCAAGAAGCGGTCGCCCTCCTTGAAGAGGAAGTGATCGTCGATCAATTTCTGCTGTACCTCCTTGCTCATACCGGTCAACGGATAGAAGGTTCCTTTGAGCTCGCCTTCCAAGCCGGACAGAGTGCTGGAGACTTTCTCTTCCATCTCTTTGTACTGGGCTTCGGTCAGGCAGGGGTTGAAGGGGTAACCCTCCAAGGATCGACCGCATCTCACGCGAGTGGAAACCACGTACTCACCCTGGATAAAAAAGAATTATTGATATACATATAAACTATAGATTCCATATTAGACTAGCATTCTACCGGTTATCGAAACTCAAAACATTAGGTCGTTCGGAAAGTAATTTCGTTTTTCGTGTAGAGATGGCATTGCTTCCATTTGTTATTACTTAACGTCGTTTTAAATCGCAAAATCGTGGGGTTGACATTTCGGAGCCTTATAGTACTACCTAACCTTTGAATTTCTTTTTGTCATCGTCAAGAGAGGATGTACCATCGGAATACAATTTTTTTCGTTTTTCCGACATGTTTTCTGTAAGTTCTTTAAATTTCCTGAAAAATCGCAAGAGATCATGAAACAAAATGTCATAAAACTTATTCTAAATGCTAAAAAATTGGCTTTCATTTTTCCTTGAGAAAACGAAATTACTTTCCGAACAATCTAACAATTTAGTTTGAAATAATGTGATGTGAAATAACTGATAAACTCATTTCTTTTAAGAAAACTCATAATTATGGACACAATTGTCCCTGGCCGGAGCCGTGTTTTGGACAATTATCGAGAAAACACCATTTCTTCCCGATACTAACAGCAGGGTCAAGGTTTCCAAGAGTGTCGACATCGCCGAAATCTTTTGGCGGGTGCTTGTCAGTCTTCTTGAAGCCACCGTGGTAGTCCTCGATGATGGGGTCGAACAGATCGGCGAACACTGTGTAGGACTCGGCGTCGGGGGCGTAGATTCCAACGCCAGAGTCGGGGTTCTCCACTCCGGACTGGATCACGTCGAGTAAGCTGGCGCCCAATTGAGTTTTCTTTGTCTTCAGTTGATCGAAGATCTCCTTCGTCAGATACTTCTTCAGCAACGACTTGCTCTCAGTGCCGGACAGCTTGGTGAAGCCAGCCTCGAGCTTGTCTAGAGTTGCCTGGTCCACCATGTTACTGCTTTTCTTGCTGCAACGAACAATGGTGACTCGTTAATCAAACATGATCATTCGATACGTGTTTCAAAGTGGTTCAAGGTGGTTTAAAGTGATTCTTTGGACGGTAACACCTCGTTCAACGGCGTCAATTTCATCTCGAACATGTTACATTCTTGGGAATCCGTCGAACGAGGTGATACTGTACCTCGTACAGGATCGTAGCGGTTTCATTTTCTCCGGTTTCATTTTCTCCGTGAAGCAAAGGAAGAACACGGGAATAGATAGAAGTAGAATCACACGGTTCCTTCGACGAGCTACTAGGTGCATAATGGTACTCGTTGTGTCTAGGTGTCTAGGTGTCAAAGTGTCAAGGTGTCGATAGACGCGACGATTTGTTCGAGGTACTCGTTCGCATCTCTCTCTCTATCGCGGGACATCTTATCATTGACCGTTGAGCTGTTTACCCGTAGATATTGAGCAATAGATTATCGACTACGGTTCCTAAAGATAATTCCCCGTTATCGAGTTTTCATTAATCGCTATTTTCGCACGTTCCGAATCGCGCTCTTACAGATTTTAAGACTGGGATCGTTGACGTCAATCGGATACCGATAAGAATTATATAAAAATTATACACGATATCTACTTGAAGAGCCGATTGCAACTGGAATTGCACATTAGGGTGGCTCTTGTGTAAGCTTGTCAAAAATTTTTGTCATAATTTCTTTTTTAAAAAATCTGTGCGAAGTTTGAGCTCGATCGGATAAGGGAAAGCGTGTCCTTCCTCAATTTTTTCTAAGACCGTTTGTTTTACGGAAAAAAGTCCAGATCTATAGGTTTTGTTTAACATATTTTTGGACGGGATAAACAGTTTAGAAGATGTTCGAGTAAACGCGATCTTATAAGCATTAAATTAATTATTTTATTGCTTAATCCATTTGGGGCACGTTTTCCCGTTATCTGTGGTCACTTAAACTTTGCACAGATTGGTTTTGAATTATTTGGAACAACTCTGGGGAGCCACCCTATTGTACATACATACAATCGGACTGGATAGAGCATTGATAAAATCAATAAAAATCTAGATAAAAATCACGGAGTCGATATCAGAGGATCGGGGGGTGTTACTCACGTTTGGATCAGTCTGTACGGCAATCTTACGATACGACAGGCCAGAGATTGTGTCAGGACTTCGTTCGAGGCGCGGAGAACATTTAAAAGCTTACAGGGGAACATCGAGAGAGAACTGGTCGCGGCGATCGATCGATTCTTGACGAGAGGCCACCAACAGCAGCGGCAGCAATGGGCACGGCAACAGAAATAGCAACAGCAGACGGTAGCCGGCCGGTCCTCGGAAGCACGTGCTTCACCACCAAACGATGCATACCTCGTTATTCGCGAATCGACATTTAGTTTTCCTAACACGCGTCACCGGCAATCGACGAGAGACAGTTGAACTTGGCGCCGAAACGATCGATAGAAGCGAGAAGCATCGAACTAGTTATTTCAAGTTCCAATCGGAATTTAAATAGCAATGGAAACGAAAATTCGTGACGGTACCAGCCTGTCTTTTTTCCTGAGTCTTTTTTCCTGACTACGATAGCGGGACCCTGAATTATTCTCAATTAATAGACTGCGTACCTGCGAGCAGTTACAGCCGACACAGAAATGCCGAGTTCACGAAGCTTTAATAATACCGACACGATCGAATAACCGATGCGGATCACGAATCGCCTGCATTTTTAACTAGAATCTCGTACGGACGTCCGCAGTGTGTCGAGAGGACGTTGATATCGGATGCTCGACGAATCTTCAACATCGACAGCTTCGATAGTTAGAACGAGCGAACTGATTTCGGAACTGTTTTGAGCGGCATGTGCCGTGCGATGGGTGTCTAAAGGGGGGATCTCCTAAGCGCGTCATTTATCGTAACTTCCTGCTGTGCGTCCAGACGCATAAGTTAACGTCGCAATCAAGTTAGGATCGCAAAACTCTGCGTCCAGACGCGCTTAGGAGATCCCACCTTAAGGCGTGTCTCTCGTCGGTGCACTTGTTGAGGCGATACACTGACAAGTTGCAAGTGCTTCGCTCAAACTCAATCGAGTTTCATCCTTGAGCGGATATTCTCATTTCCCTGGCTCTCGAACGTATCGTCGGACTTTGTTCAAGCAGATGATTGAACTCCACGGAATCATTTGCTGGCGGTTCGACAAAGTTCCAGCTTGTAAAATTCGAAGCCGATAGGTCCGAGTAGTCCGCAACGTACGAAGACGAACGATGCATCGTGAGATTCGTGCAGCTTGAACACGCAACAACAAGTCTGCAAAGTTTCATCGAGATACGTTGCTAGATTCCGTGCGAACAACATTCCCACAGTATATCTTGGAAACGCGAATATCCTCTCAATCATGTTTTATTCGTGTCTAATTATGCTCGGACAACGAGTCACGGCGAGAGATTAATCATCGGATGATTAACAGGTCAATGAGTCATCAACTTGTTGCTTGAATTCCTTTCCGCGAGAATTCAGACCGACCCGCGACACTAAAATCTCGAACGCGGTAATTATCATCGTTTCCGAAGCAGAACGAATGTGTTTGAAAGGCGTAATTCTTGGTAGAACGCGTCCAGCGTCGACGATATTCTTCGCGCTTTTCTAGATATTAGAAAAAAAGTATCGATTTGAGTTTGCTGTTCGTGCCTGGCCACCAACGTTCAACAACAAGACAGAGAGAGAGACAGAGAGAACAACAGTGCGTGCCAATACGTACTCGTCCTCAACGGTGGTCTCATCCGCCGACTCGCATATGCCCATCGTTGACAATTACGCGTCGATTATGCCTCGATTATCGCCCTGGCGATTTATGCGTCTATTTGTAAGCGACAGAAACTGTTACGGCTAGGTCTCCTCTATTTCTTTCAGCGAGCATAGAGATGACACGCGACAGTGCATCGACCACTATTTCCCAAGTTTCATCGCGTTCGAAAGCTTCCTTTGGCCGGATTTGCTCTGTTCGTCTCGCCCCGTCTCGTCCTTCGGTTTCGAATCGATCTGATTAACATTCTCATCGCGACGAATCGCGCGTACACTCGCTTCCGGTTCTTATTCCTGTTCTTATACTTATCGTACGCGTTGCGCGATAATCAACGGTGCAAGATTCGCGAAAAAGTTTTCCCGTTCGTCGAGCAAACGTCAAGCGTTCTTAAATTTGATCGGCATACAGTGGAGTATTTGCCCCGAAAAGATAGCCAAAACTATTTTGCGACTCTCAGAGTCACCATTAAAAATTGCTGTGCCATTATTATACGTGTCTAATCAATTGCTAAACATTTAAGTATTGTATGTCAATTTCATGAAATAAAATGAAAAGAAGCATACAGAGTGGAATTATTCTAGGTCGGAAAAAATGTTTAATTTTCGAGTTAAAATAGCTTCGAGTGCAAAGAGTTAAGGCTTGCACGCATAGTGTCGTGAGTAATTGGATTTGTCTTGACGTCAGCTCAAACAGTGCGTAATAAAAAATACATAAAGGCATTTAAAAAATTAAGTCCATCGTAATCTTTTATAACACGTTCCGTTTTATGGACGTGTACCACTGGTGGTACAATTGTCGAGCAAAAACGGCTCGGCACGGAACATGTTAAAAAAAAGTTTTATAATTTTTTGTATAGGTGACTGTTTTTTATAGATTATTTATAGATGACTGAATACCGACTAACTTTATATATCATTTATCGTTATATATCAACGATCCTAACGATCCGAACGACAGTCCTTTGGTGATCGAGATAGAAGAAAAATGATCTTATGTTCACCTTTCATGAAAAACGTTTTTCCAAATCTGTAGATTACAAAAATATGAGAATGATTGGCAATTTCGTTTGCCTCGCCAGCGGGAATACATTCTCGTTGAATTGTACAAATTTATTCAGGGCAAACTATTCATTTTTACCGCAGTTATAGGTACATTTACCCAAGGTGTATTGTCGGTGGGACGTTTTCGAAGGTGCGCCACAGCGAGGGTGGTCGCACACGAGCGCCGAGTTCGACATACCGTGCGAAATGCAAATAAAATTCAGGTGACCTGCTTCTCCCGTCCACGCCCCTACGCAAGGGCGAAGGGTTAACCCTTCTGTGTGAGCGAACGGGCAGGGGTCGGTCTCCGGCTTGTGTAAACCCGGCACAGACCCTTCGTTGTGCCGTTCAGCTCGAGGGACCGGTGCTCGATATATTCCACCGTGTACTCAAATAACAGGAGAAAGTCATCGAGCCTCGTTCATCTTCGATTTAAACGAGATTCATTTCTGGCTTCAAGCATTACAGTGCACATATGACGTTCGTGTCTGAGCTACTTGTAGCTCACCGCTATGGACGCGACCAGGTTTTATCGCAGCTCTTGCATGAACATACATCTAGGGATGTTTTTTGATCCGGAGAAATCGAGATCGTGGAAACTCCTTGGTTTCCGTCTGAGGAGGATCTGTATCATTGAACCCTTCGCACTCGATCGCCCCCTCTAAGGAGACTATTCTAGTCGCGAATACTGATTATCGGGATTATTCCGAATAAAAGGAGAAGATGGTCGCGATAAGGGTCTCGAATTTCCTTATTGTTATCTCGTGGCTCCCCGATCTAGTTTAGCCACGAAGCGTGTCTCGAGCACTTCCGAATGTATCGTATTCCCCACGCGTCCGTCCCATCGTACTCCTGCATCACTGAACGCTGCGAACATCCCTTCGAGAACCATGTTGCACATACACACACATTCTACAGGATGCAACAGCGCCCCGGTTTCACCGTGATTGTTTTCTTTTTCTCTTACGTCTATGATTTTGAAACGAATATCAGTGTACTCTTCCAATGAAAATGATACGTATAGAATTGTTTTGAGTCAAACCCAAGCACGTTTCCCATTTCGAATACATACTCGTCGCTGGAGGTGGTATCCTTCGACGTACATCCACCCATGACGATGACAACGCCAACAACAACGGCGACGACGACAACGACGCCCTTACGCACGCGCTAGAGAGAGAAAAAGAGAGGAAGAGGGAACGAGGGCGCGAACCACCGGTACGTGCGTGTACGCGAGTACGTGTGCGTTCACCGTCGACGAATGAATTGCTTCGGTTGTCTCTCTCCCTCCGTCTTTGGTCGACACAGGGTCCACCGGAAGCAGGAAGCAATCCCACAGGGATCAAACAGGCTCGCGCCGTGGTCCTCGCGAGCCAAGATGGACGGAGAACGAAACGCGTGTTGCCCTTCGTCGACTATGCTCCGTATACTTGTATTCCCGTGTCACTTCCGGTTATGAGCGCAGCGAAAGAAGTAGGAGCGCACTCTCCCCCGCCGGTTTCAAAAAGAGAAACGTCTAACAAAATATCCTCGACGAAGTACCGGTCAAAGCAGCATCCCCTAAGGATCCTCTTCGCACGCTGAACCGATCGACGAGGTCTGACAATTTCGAAAATGGCCGATCATCGTTTTTCTCTCTCTTTCCGATGGAGCCAGACTCCCTGGAACACGCTGCTCTCGAACCGATTTCCGAAGAATATCTTCTCGGAAGAAGCTTAAGAGCAGCGTGTTCTCGGTTGCACCGATCGATCGGCGTTCATTCGGAACGGTTGGAACGGTGAACGATCGAGAAAACCGATTCGTCGATTCCCGACGAAAACGCGCGAGGGATGAACGAAAAAAAATCCGCGGAGGGAAACAGGTGGCGCCGGACCGGCCACCGACAATCGCGATCAATGTCGCGCGAGTATTATTACGGCGGTGTTTCCTGTTCGCTCGGTGAAAAACGAAAGCGAACCGGCGCGGCGCGCGTTCCGAGCAACTTCTCGAATCGATATCCCGGCGAAAGGTAAAAACGACCCTCGAAAAATCGCGCGAGCTCGATCGGCGTGACCGGGAGTCGTGGATCAAAGTTCCCCGCCTACTTACCAATCCGGGGAGCGAGTTAGAAAAACGAGGATCGTTCGGAGAACCTAGTAAAAAAATTCGAAATTCGATACGCGTGTCAGTCTCCTCGTTTCCCTCCTACCCGGTTCTCTCTCTCTCTTTCTCTCTAGTTTCGGAGACGTATCCCGGAACTCCCGCTTCGTTGACCACTCCACTCGCGTGTCTTTTCGCGAGTCACCGGTTGTTCGCCGATCTTCCTTCCTCGTCTTCTCCCGTGTTTTTCGAACAGTTTCGCGAACGGTTCGGGAGTTTTCTCCCGCGCGTCTCGTCTCCGGCCGAATCGATTGGGAAAACCCGCCGCGCGATCGAGACCCTTTTCCTTCGGAAAACGTAACCGTCCGCCGTGAACACGGTCCGCGCGCCGTCAGACAGATCCGAACACTACAGTCTCTACGCTATCACTAAGCAGCAGGCATTTCTGCGTGCCGTGATCTCTCTCCGACACTCTCTCTTACTCTCTCTATCTCTCGCTGGTCGTCTCGCTCGTCTCCCCCCTCCCTGACGAACAGCGCTCCTTCTCTTTCCGACTGTTACCGCTCGCACCAATTTTCCCTCTATCCTTGTTCGCCGCGCAGGACGCGGACCCGTTTCCTTTCGCTCCTTACTTCTCCCTCTCTTTTTCCACTAGACTTTCCCCCGTTTCGCGAATCCCCACTCTTTCTCTATCCGACCGTTACCGCTCGCACCAATTTTCCTCTGTCTCTGTTGATCACGCAGCACGTCTGTCTCCTTTCGCTCCGCGTACACACTTCTCTCTCTCTCTCGTTTTCCACTAGACTTTCCACCATTTCGCTGGTTCTCCCCACATCTCTCCCTCTCTTTCTCTCTCAAATAGAGTTTTCCCCGCGAGCTCTCTCTTTCTCTCCGTGTGTACGCGCCATAGTCGCCACGCGATCCTTTCTCGTCGCACTCTCGTTTTCCATCCTAAGCCTGTCTCGCTTTTTTAAAACGCCACCTCCTACCTCTCTCTACCGGCGCGCATCATTCCGATTGCTCGCGAAGCGGATATATCTCGTCTCTCTGTCGTTTCCCCGGACGCGTGTACGATTTTGCGCGCACTCTCTCTCTCTCTCATTCTTTCTTTCTCTCCCTCTCTGGCTTATGCTCGCCCCGACGGCATCAGGGTGGGGCACACCGGCGTCCAGCACGGAAGGATACCCGGTCGATAGCACGCACCTACACCGGCACCCACACATCCACGTACAGCAACACGCAAGTCGCAACACGCGCACACACGACAGACTACGTGCATGGAAAATCATACGCGCGCGCGCTCTCACCTTCGCGCCTGTCGTCTACCTATGCTTCAACCCGACTCTACCCGACTCTACCCGCTAGCTGCCGGAAGAGATCGTAGTTTTCGAGCCTCGATGCCGAACCCACCAACCCCCGCCACTCTATCTCGTTCGTCGTGGTCTCCTGCTCGGGATACCTGCCGGGAAAAGCCACCCGAAAGGATCCGCGCGCGCGCCGTTGCAATTTCCCGGTGCAACAGACAATTTTCCCAAAGGTGAACCTCTTTCCTAGCGAAACGCAAGATTCAGATCGTTCGATATATTGGGGCTATCCTCCTCCGCAAATTTTCTTCCATGTTTCTCGTTTGTCGATGGTGGATCTTATGCATTTACTAGCATAATTCTCTGATAGAAGCGAAGCGCAGAGAAGTTATGAATGAGCAATAGACCAAAGATATTCACGTGTAATGTAGGATAGGTGAAACAAAAATGTATATAGAGTTTGTAGGATATAGGAATATAGTTTGTATATGTGCGGTATGGAAATGAGTGAGTGTGTTAGCAATGTAAAACCAAGTCCATTTCTAGGCTGCGAAGCCGAAATAAATAAATAAATATCTACTAACATAATTCTCATTTCTCGAGGTATGCCACTAATTTTAGCAATTTATCCTGGAGGACTTCCCGGATAAAAACGTATTCGTGCACCTTTTTGTGCTATTGGCTTTATACGTCCTCTGTGTTTCGAGCTTTTTTACCGTTACAGAGAAACTTAAATAACGCTAATTTATTTTTAGCAACTAATCCTGAAGAATTTCCGGGATAAAAACGTTTGTGCACCTGTTTGGACTACCAGGCGTCTGTGTACCAAATTTCAACTTGCTATCTCTTCTGTGTTTCGAGATTTCTTTACCGTTAAGAGGATAGCGGAACTGGCAATTATGCATATAGATCACAGAAATGAGTAGGTGCAATTTGAAAACGTAAAAACATTAGAAATATTTTAAAATACTGTTCTATTATATTCAACCTACAATAGACTCCCATATAACGCGATGAAAAAATTGTTTAAAATTACTGTATACCTATATCTTCTTGGCAGCAAGTGTACAGTCGTCTCACGCAAAGGTTTGTACATGTACTGTACATTTACTGCAACATACAATACATATATACAGTCTTTTTAAACAATTTCCTGGTCGCGTTATACAGGAGTCATCTTGTTTGTTCTCGATCGACCCGTGATTTTGGAAGCACCGCGAATATAGCTACGGGATGAATGATACGCGAAAATACGTGCGCACCAATGTCTATTGCGACGCGGTCGCAGACCTTGTTCGAGAATTCGTTGCTGCTTTCAGAGATAATATCGTGCTGCCGAGATGATATTATCTCGATCTCGAGCGATGTCTAAGCGCTCCCGACATGCTCACAAGATATACACGCTGATTAGCCAGCACCCGATAGTTTGTTATTCTGTCGGGAGAGTCAAGTGCAGTTCTCTACAAATTGCTCGACTTCTGTGTTTCTCCCTTCTCGGCGAAGTTCGAACGGTTTCCGCGCAAACCGGCGAGCCCCGCAACTTTCTACATTTTTCACGGCGCGCGCCGCTAAACCGGTGTATCGAGAAATACTGCAGCAAGATTATTCGGCAACTGGGATTTCAGCGAGCTCAAACAATCTCGACAAGAAAATATCCTTCTAACAAGAAATGTTCTTTCGTACTTGCAACTTTACAGTAATTTCGAATTCGACGAGTCAATGGTTTCTGAAGGTACGATTTCTACGATTTTCTATCCATTCGATGACGATACGCGATTACGAGACACGAGACAGAGCTCGGAAGGACAGCGACGAGGAAAACCAATAACAGGAGAACCTGAATAATAAATGGTTCTGTCTACAGGAGTGCTTGGTAGTCGACGGGCTCGTTATGTGCGAAAACTCACGCACACCGTCTGCTCGATTTCGCCTCGTCGTGACTCCTACGAGAGTAACAGGTTCTTGAGCAAACGAGTGGCGAATCTATTCTGACGATCTGTCTCGGATTCTCGATAAATTCGTGGCTTGTGGTTCCGCTGCTAGATGATAGAATACTAATACTCTGTTACAACAAAAATATCAAGCCCCTGTCCCTGGCGAGACGAAGGGTGGTTCCCTCGTAGGAGGCATGGGGCGATGAATAGAACACCGAGAACAAGCTTTTCACGAGTTTCCCAGGACCATCGGCTGCTAAACGCGATCTAGGTCCCACGTACGAGCCTAAATCGGCTCATCATTGTTCATTGACAAAATTGTTTCGCCGATGGTGAATGCGTCGCGTCAAGGGGAACCAAGCGGGAACCAAAGGGGTCAAGGTGCGCGCACTTCTCTTTCCCGCTGGCGTCTATCTGTATCGCTCGCGAATACGCCATTTCGCCTGGCAACGATCGACGGGAAAACGTGTTATTTTCTTTCGTTCTAGAGAGTACACGCCTACTAATCATTTAATCCCTTGTCGTTATATTTTTTGTATGGCTTCATTTATTTGTAATGCTTAAATATTTCATTACAAACGAGTCTTTAATTTCATTTAAAAAGAAAGGCGTAACATTCATATTTGCTAAACTTCGTATCAAATCGTCATCACGGGTGGTGACCCGTTAAAATACGGCAAGGGTTAAACAGCACGGAACTACGCGCGTCCGATAAAAAAGATTGGCGGCGTTCCAAGGTCAGCTGTTCGAGGGAAAGACGTGAATGTTGGTTTTGAGAAGCAGTCGCGTGACTGAACGGGTTCAACGCGCGAAGTGGAATAGCCCTGTACAGGTCAGACATCGGGCCGCCGCCGATCCACCTCGGAGTTGTAACTTTGTAATCAGTCCGACGCACAGAATCCTCTTTATTTAACACTAAACCTACTGAGCGCTAAAAGCGATTAAAATTTTTCAGCTTACAAGAATGCAAAAGCTCTGTTTATTTAGATTTTGTGCAATTTGTATTACAATATACGCTCGGATAAAGAAATTTATGGAATCAATTTCCATGTAAACAACTTCATAATTTCGATGGTGGTAGGTTTAGTGCCGTCAAGAAAACTCTTTGGGTGACTTGGTCCTTCTCCAGCAATCCCTCGCGATATCTTGCTCACGGCTGTTCGGGGTAGCAGCAGCGAGGTAGATAGTTGCGAGGCAGCCTCGATATCAGTCCCGTTTAATTCCGAGAAGAGAGGAGCTCGTTACGAGGGCACGAACTGCGCTCGAGGCGAGCTTTAGAACCGGGGGAATGAAAGAGCAACGATTCGTCTCTTCGCTGCTCCCTCCAAGTTTTCGCGTTACCGTGAAAAGACGGGCTTTTTCTTTCGGTACACCGCGCACGGCGCACACAACGCGCACACGGCGCAACGTTCCCGAAGAGATGAAAGAGCGCGGCGTGAGGGTAGCGCACGAAACAACACGCGCCAGGGGTAAACGCAGACACTTTGTTTCCATTGTGTTCCGCTTTGTTCGCTGGTAACTGGGGTTCGGTCAACTTGCGGCCACTTGTACCCGCCACGGCGCTAATTATTTTTCCCTCTTCCAATTACTTGCGCCATCTTTCTTGATCGCGTTACCCACCTCGGGCTATCGTCGGACACGCTCAGGGACATTCCAGAAATTATAAAACTTTTACTTCTTTATCCTCTGGCATCGAAGGGTGCATAATTCGACGCTGGTAATTTTTGTATAGGCGGTAATTTTTGTATGGTAGGACGTACGACGGGATATACGAGGGAAGGAGGCATATAAAAGCGATTACGATCTGCCCGCTCGAGTTTCAAGAATGTCTCGACTCGACGATAGAATTATCGCGGCACCGTGCGTTATCGAGAGGCCTGATAAAACAGCACCGAGACTATTCATCTGCTTCTCGACCGTGCGCCCCATTCCCGTTCCTCCGCCGTCCGAAATTACGATTGAACGATAACTTGGATCGATAACCGAGATAATTTTTCTCCTATTTTCTCCTAATTTTTAACAAAATATTCTGCAAGACAAATTCGCTAAAGATATGCAAAGATTGCTGGCAAACACGGGAGCTCATTCGAGCTGGCCTTGTTTTATCGCGGCAGCTGTACTCGCAGAAATCCTAATAATCGCCTGGTATCTAACTGGGATTAACAATGATAAGCAAAGCGACTGATTGCCACTGATTACGACTGATTGCAACCACGGTCGCAAATTAAACCGCTAATCGTTTCGTCTGGGAATTAAATGTGCTCCAGACAATTTTTAAACGCAAGATTTTTCTTGTTCGAATAAAACACGGTAGAAATTGGTGTTTACGTTCGCGATCAACTCGCGGAGTAGGACGATGTTTCGCGAAAAGAAACGTCGCGGCGATTGGTTACGACGCAAATCGGGACGTGAACAATGATTCGAGACACGGCTCCAAGGCTCTCCGTCACGGTTACGAGCTCGGCAATGAGTAATCACGTTTAGAGATGGTAATTACGTATGCCGGAGTGGAATAGTTTCGCGGAAAGGAAAACTGCATCGGGTCCATTTTAGAAGGTCATCCCGCGCGAATAGAATCGTCGCTCGTCAACACGACGTTCCGCTCGAGCGAGCCTAATATTTGCCGACGATTATTACGTTCGCAAATATTACGTTGCCGTGACGATTCTTTCTGCGCTGTTCGAATCGCAGCGTCGGAAATTCTGCGATTCGAGTCACGCTCCGCGCGACAACATCGAACGCCACGAACACCATGCGAAATTCCCTGCAATTCGAAGGACAATCGAACAATCAGCGACGATCGAATGACCCGTTCGATCAATTCTCTGATTCGAATTTCCCTACATCGCCGGAGGTAGTAACTGTCTCTCTCTAACCGCAAGTTTCAGCGCGAACGCAGTTGGAAATGAACCGGATAAGTCGCGCGATTCGCCGGATGTAGTCGTTTCAGGCCGATCCGCCTGCTTCGCAGAAGGAATCGTGTCGAATTATGCGAATTCCAAGCAAGCCGAGTCGCAGTTTCCGTCGGCCGCGAAGCCATTATGAAATATGCGCGAAATTAACGAAATCGATCGGAAGACGAGGCAAGAAAATATTACATTTCAACATTGAACATTTATTGGAACATCTATCGCGTGGACCGGAAGTCCTTTTCACACATACGGACGGACCGTTTCGGGACAATCGGAAACCGCGTCAATGCGTGAAAAATGGCCACCCACGCGAGTGTCCGAATGTATTCTCCCGCTCGTTAGCGAGTGTCCGGTTGCAAGGTTCATGAGGATAAATTACATGCGACGTGAAAATGACCCCGTATCGCGCCACGTACAAAAGGCATAATCATTTCCAACGAGAAAGAGAGAAATATTCTTCTCAACCTATTCCATAATTGTGAAAATCTATTTACCGACTGTGTCGATTGTTCGCGCCGTTGCGTATCTAGGAACCTATTCTACCGACGGTCGGACGGGTAGATCGATTATCAGTCGAGCCGGATCGTGGCGCACCCTGTCGGCAACCGACGGAACCTACTTTGCCGGTAAACGTGAACGCGCGGGAGATCGATACCGTTTTAAAACGCGGAATACTTTTGTAATCGGTGATCATTTACAATGTCCATCTAAATTGATTGACAATGTCCATCTAAATTGATTAACGATGTCCCACCTGTACAACTCGAAGTTAATTCGAGAGCGCGATATATGGTAAATATCCGCTGAAAATTCTTCCGAGTCAACATTCTCGCGACGCGTGACACGTCGATCAACAATGTAAACCTGTATGGCAGTGACGGTAAGCAGATTTTCGTAACTTTTTTGGCAGGCTATCCGACGCAATTAATTGTGCAAGTGTTACGACAAAATTATTTCAAAATTATATTTCAACGAGATCGTTGAAACGCGCTAAGAATAGTTTAAAAAAGGATTTCTATGCGCGAGACAATTATATTACAACGCCGGAGTCGCGTTTTAACCGGCAAAACGATTTGAAGGTGGTCGCGTGTCTAAATGAAGAAGACAAACAAGTTGTCGCTGGCATCGGGTCAGCCAACTTATATTTTTAAGTCGCGTAACTTCGAGGCCAGTGCCAATTATTGGTCACTGAGCTTACATGTGCGTCATTACGACCGATCTATACCGCGCGCGGAGGCTGCGAATCATCGGTTCGGAATTTAAATGAACTCCATCTTTTTTAGTCTCTGCATCTGTTCAATGAAAGGAGTACAGCCAACAAGTCGCTATGTGTTTCTGGAAGTGTTTGCAGGTTTTTGAAATGCAATACCATCTTGGGTTCTCTTTATCTCGAAAAGAATGAATTTCGTTCTCAACGAAAATATCGCACGACTATTCCAACGAACTCTCTGTATCGCGATATGTAATTCCCACGAAAGAAATATGATATCAGAGTTCAGTCGGTGAACAGGTTGCTTTCGAAACATAGTTTAGGATAAATGTATCTATTACTGTGGGTGTACGTTTTACTACGGTATTATTTCCCGATGAGATTAGAATACGTAAAAATGAATATTTTGTCAATCATTTTCAAAAGGTAAAAATAAGACCATCTTTCTTCTATCTATTATTCTTTCTTAAAACGTTTACACATAATATTATTTCGTGATAAATAAGGAATAATATTAAAATAAAGTAGAATCGAAGCATGAAACCGCAGCAATCGGTGCAGTTACCCTACATAGCGGCAATGCCGAGGAGATCAAAGGAATATAAATTATTCGAGTGCATTATAGTCATCGAGAACCTTCGCGTATCTTTAGAGGACTGTGCAAAAGTACAGCTCGACGCAGGGTGTAAGGTGCAGGGTGCAAGGATTTGCTAAAGTATCGATGTAACCCAGGGTCGCTCGACAGATACAACTTTGCTGCAATTTACTCGGACTAAAATTAAAACGAGTGCGAAACTTTCGCTTTACTTACGCTGAAACGCAGCGCTAAGGGCAAAGACCCTGCTCGAACGGAAACCCACGCCGAACCCGTTTCTTCTCCTTAAGAATATGTCTATTAAAAATAGATCGATGGAGATTACTCGCCACATATGTGTCGAAGTCGTATATTTCTTCTTATTATTATTTATTTATTTGCAGTTTATTTTAACATGTTCGCATTCACTTGTTACAATATATTTGACATGTTGTAAAAAGGTCTAAGAAGAGGAGGACGTCCCTGATGCTTGTTTCGAGATATCTTTAAAGGAAAAGGATATTAATACTAAATGGATTCCATATAATGTTGAGCACTATCTAACGGTTCATTTTTGACAATATCGTAAAAATTAATATCTAGTTTAAAATAATGTGATGTGAAATAACGGATAAACCCATTCCTTTTAAATTTCGACTTAGACCACGTTCATAATTATGTGCACCTATATTGCTGACGGCAAACGTCACGGGTGAAGAGCTGCTCTTTCGTTAATCGTTCTGGAAAAATCATTAGCTCCGAGAATAAAGTGCTGTCGGACCTTTTCTAAACCCGGCTGATTACTGCAAGACCGACATCGGCCGACCGGCTCTCTAAATTTATCGCTAACATTTTCATTGATATTTCATTATCCCGTAATAGACGTTGCGAGAGAGTTTTCACCGAACAGCTTCGACGGAATGGACGGCCAGTTAAATATCACAGGTGCGACACACGCGACGAGGTAACGAGATGACGAGCAAACGCGACGCGGAGACGAACAAACGATATATAAATGGTATAAACGATCGATACAAACGAATGATACAAACTGTGAACGTCGCAACATCGCCCCAACAAATACAGCCCTTCGTCTGGTCTCAAGGTACATGTCGCGAAATATGTTACCCGACAGACCGACAGTCGGACACGTTGCGCACGTCGCGGTTTAAATTTAACCGAACGCATTATCGATCTCCGCAACCTCGGGGATGAGAATGAAAGTGTTCGTAAAAATAACACGCTCGTCTACGAAGTCCTACGATTATAATATTATAAAAATAACGATATGAATGGGCATCGAACAACGTTTCTTATCGCGTTCGAAAAGCAATGGTCTGCATAATTCATCGCGATCGCGTGAAGATAGCGAGACGGTGACCGGTTCTTCCAGCGAAAATCGATCAAGGGAAACACCATCGATGGCAGACAACGGCCGTGCATTCCGGTCTGCGGTTATACCCGTGTACAGTGTTATTCAAAAGTATGGTCGCGACAGCTAGTTGGAAATTATTAAAAGGAAATAACCGAATACCGCGGGCTCTATTTTTACTTTGTCGATTGTGTATTTAACCCCTTGAAGTATTTTAACGAGGCAGACTCGCGATGAAGATTTTAACAAAGTCTAACAAATGTAGGGCTTTTTAGAAAAGTTGTTTATTACTGCGAGGTACTGTCTTCTGTTTGTTAGCATGTCTTATCTTTAATGTCCTAATGGCTGTTGCCAGGATTTATAATAAACAAGTTTATAATAATAAACTATTATAGTTCGGCCAGCTTGGCAAAAGATCGTTCTCGTTACGTTACAACAAAAAACACTCATAACTAACAACCGACACTTACAACTAACATTAACGATGCACAATTCAAACAATTAGAAATATATTTCTTACAACGATTATAGAACAATTATTACTGAAATAAACACATAGAATTGTCTCCGTTCAAGTTTGATATTTTCCACGCATATTTTTCTGTAATAGTTTATAATCGAAGACAAGATGTTACAATGTTAACAAACAAAAGACAGTACTTCGCTGTAACCGAGCAACACGCACGTATAATAAACAAGTTTTATAAAAAATCCCTACAGAAATAGACTCGTGATGAAGATTTTAACAAAGTCTAACAAATAAATATGAATGTTACGCGTGCCTTTTTAGATGAAATAAAATTTGATTCGTTTGTAATTAATATTTAAGCATTAAAATAAATGTAGCCATACAAACAATACGAATTTTCTTTTCTCTTCTACGACATGATAAAGACGTTTTAATCATTGTAACTGTGAAGAACTAGACTAGACTGGATTGTCGTGATTGTGATGTGTATATATGAAAAATTCGGCAAAAATTCCAAGTGTCCAGATACTTTTGAGCGGCAGTGTACGGCGTGCCCGCACGTGAATGTGCACTTGTATGCGCGCGTCGCGTTCCACGCACGCAGAAGTGCAGAGTGTAGAGCGCAGAGCGCGCAAAGCCCCCCGCTATCGGGAGACCGCCAACTATCAATTTCCGTTTTGAATTACCAAACGCCAGAACACGCATGCACACGCGCCGCTCAAACGAATCTCCGGTTCTCGGCGGCCTAACGAGGCTCCTCCTAGAAGAAACGCATCGATGCACTCCTTCTCTCTCCTGTGCTAATAGCACGCCGCGCCGTTCGCATACATTTCGATCGGCGATAAATCGCTCGCCGGAACCGGAAGAGACCAAACCCCTCCCACAACCCTCGATCGATCGAAATATTCCAATTAGGCGGATCTTCTAATTTCTCTCTATCGAATTTCGAAGTTTCTGGGCGAGCAAGAAGTGCAACGCGTTGCAGTAACAACTGACCGGTTTCCTCAAATTGAAATCTTGGAACTGGTCCGAAGAACAATTGATTTTGGAAAATTTTTATCCACCTTTTAACACTAAAAACCTACCGCCTTTATATTTTTCATTTGACAATTATTGAAATGATGAAGTTGCTTATATGGAAATTGATTCGATAAAATTCTTCGTCCAAGCAAATATTGTGATAAAAATTGCACAAAATATAAATCAATCGAACCTTGTCATTTTTAGTGCTTGGTAGGTTTAATGTTAATAAATTTCAACAAATTAATCACTGGTGATATCGCCGATTCTGTAACGCGACGGAATTGTTAAATTGTCAGATGAATACGTCGGATAAGAAGGGACCTAATCGAGAGGCAGAGACGAACAAAATCAACGACGGGACAAACGTTTTTTCGTCGGCTGTACGTCGCAGAAAATTGGTGTGCGCGGCGAACAGTATGAGAAACACTGGGCATCCCCTGGCCTTACGTAATCAGACTGCACCCACTCTCTCGTTCCACTGTGCCACGTAGTCTGACCGTAATCTGTCAATTCACTTTTGACAGGATCCCCTGAACGGAAATCCGATGGTAGCGTTCCTCGCGAATTTGCATATTCGATACCGATTTTCCTCACAAATCGAATTCGATTGGAATCCGCCTAACGCCTCCTCTTTTATTCGTCTGCGCGCGCGCGCGATCCAAGGTGAACCAAAATGACGGTCACGAAAATTGCGTAACACAGTTTTAGCCGTTTCAGGACGAACCGGAAACTAGACGAGCGACGCGAACGAATCTTTTACACATTTTCCTTTTTTCGCGAAGCGTGCGACGGAAATTGAATCGATCGGATTCATGACCCAATCAAACAGAGACATTCTGTTATGCTAATCGAGAATCAGTTCAATGGATAATAACATAGTCTAAATTGCAACAAACTGGAGCGAAATAGAAATTGATTTTCTTTCTTAATACATTGAACAGGTCGAAAATGATATAACAATATTCTTAAATTCCTCCAATATTTTTACTGTTTTAAATTACATCTATCCATTTTTGTCAGAAATACATAAAATCCGCTGTCTAATAGTAACATAGACAGCGGATCCTTATGCGAAATAAAAATGTTCTACCTGCATTGTAATAAAGTGGAGCAAATTTGACATTTATTTTCTTTCAAAATATGTTGAATAGGTTGAAAACAATATCGCGCGCAATAGTTTTTCATTCTTCTAATGTTTCTAATGTTTTTACTATTTCCGTTCACACTTATTCATTTTGACCATAAATGTATAAAATCCGCAGTCCAATAATATTACTTTCCGAACGACCTAATAACTAGACTGCGAACGGCTATCCAGATATTCGCTGCACGAATTCGAATCAAAGAACAATTTGTCTCGACGGGATTCAATTTCTCTTCTTTTTTCTATTTAATAGGTTTCCTGATAGCGAGCGTCCGACGATCGTGCATGCTACGAGTGCATAAAGCCTACGATCTAATAGTACTCGTTGTCCGCAACCGTGTAAAAATTATTTGGTCGAACAAAGCGAACTGGCGGAAACTTTGATCTGTATATCGGGCTAGAAAACATTTCCGCGAATAGCCGAGTTAAACAAAGTTGTAACGGCAGTCTCGCCGGTGCAACGCTAAAATCAATAAGGCGGGCAAAAATGATTCAAGCTTCTCGTGAAAAGAAGAACTACGAAACACCGAAATCCGTGAATGACTCCGATGCCAACGGGACGTTTTTTACTTTCAGGTTCGAGCTTCGTTCGAACAACGAGTAAACGTGAATTCAATATAGCGTATTTTTAAATTCCAGATCGATACACACTTTGAATGAAACGCGGGGTGTATTTTTAACGTTTGAAATAACTCGTGGCCTTGGGACACACGAAAGAAGTGGTGTCTTTCTTTTTACGAGCTCCTTTGAAAGCGTAGGTTAACGATCCATTAAAATGTACGATCACGTGACCCGTAACCGCCATTTCCGCGATCGTCTTCACGAAGGACAGCCATAAATCTTACTTGAATAGTTTGGTTATTGTAAACGAAATTACAGGAATTATTTACCAATTTGTTGTTCTTTATCGATTTCACTACGAATTTAATGGTTTCCCTGTTGATCACGCGATCGAATGCGAAATTCGAATTACGGAAAGAAAGCACGATTTATTGCTGTTCGAATATTTTCGAAAAATCGTGTAAAAAGTTGAGCATAGAAGATCCAACGAGTGAAAGCGATCGAGACGATTATTCTTTCGATATCGATTCGAGATTCGAATCGCAGAGATTACAGATAATTGTGGTCGAATCGCTAGATTGGATACCTGGTCGGACGGACGCACCTGGTCGATAGCTAACCTAAAAACCGGCACCATCGACCGTTCGCGAACGGTATAATCGACGATCGACGCTGCTATGAATCATACCGCAAGTACGCGGCGTACGACAATCGGGCGTTTCTCTCACTTGTGCAACTCCAGCGCAGAACTAATAAGTCGTAAAATTGCTGCCGGTTCGAGTCACCGGCAATCTAGACTTATCGAAGTATACTTTCGTTTCGTGCACTAGCAGTGTTCGATGATCGAATCCGCGCGACTTTCGTCGAAATAATCGAGAAAGGAACACGCTAACGGTTTCTCGATTTCGGTTCGCATCGCTACGATCGAATTGTAGAAACTTATGCATTCACGCTGTCCCCTAACCTGCAAGGTGCAGCGAAAGAAAAATCTTCGCTGGACGTATGTAAATTTTCATAAATTTTCTCAGTCGACCACATAAATCGTTAACATTGGAATCGCCAGGCGAAAATCTCACGAAAATATCGACCGGCTTTGCCGAACAAATCTATCGAACGATTTCTAACGAAGAGCATTTCGAATTGCAATCTGCAATGGAAACTCCGAGGGTGTACTTTTCAAGATCCGGTTCTCGCAAGCGAATCGATTCGGCGATTTCCCACGAAGGAGGATAACGGACGAAATTTGAAATCGAAGCCTGGCTGTTCCAGTGTTAATTCGAGGGAAAAACCGTTGGCCTCGCGGACACAAGTATTCCGACGGTGATAAAAAGATTCTGTCGCTTACCGTTAGTAGACAAAGGAAAGTCGAAGGATGATTTTCTGCGTTAGTCCTCGGACACGTCGTACGTAGACACGAGTCGGAAACGAAGTGGCGCGGAATCAACTCGCCTCGCGACAGCCGAGAGAACCTCTCCTCTCTGCCTCAGCCAATCGCATCCCTCCTTTGTACGTACTCCCCCCGTTCACCTCGTTCCTCTATTCCTCTCCCCGGGACGGTATACGTATACGCCGTATACAGTGTACGGTTCGCGGTCCAGCCACGTTCCTCTGTTCCGTTGTTTCCACGAGGATTCTGCTGTTGCCTGGCGCTCCTGCCTTCACTATTTTTTCCTTTCGTCCTAATATTAACGATTACCCCTGGCCGCCACGTCTTTGTTGGGTCGATAACGAAACCCGCACAGCAACCGATAAATCTTAAGGGTCGTCAAAAATAGCGTTTTCGGTTCTTGAGACGGTTACGAAGGACCTTCGTTCCGAACAGCGGAACGAATTTTTACGGAACCCTTTGCACTTGAGATTGTATTAATTCGAGAACCAAACATTTCTTCCGACCTAGAATGGAAACGTTCTGTGTATATGATTTTTTGTGTACTTTACTAAATATGATCGAATTTAATCGTGTAAAAAATATTGTGGATAATGATGCAGCACTCGGAACTATTTTAACTGTCGAAAACCAAACATTTCTTCCGATCTAGAATGGAAACGTTCTTCTATGTATATGAGTTTTTTTATTTTATGCATATCGAACTGATGCAGTTTACTCGTGCAATACTTGAATATTTAGTAGTTTATTAAATATGATCGATTTTAATCGTGTAAAAAATCTTGTGGATGATGATGTAGCAATTTTTCGTGGCACCTCGTTCTTAATATATTTTTTGGAATATACAGTCTATGTACGTCCTCACCAAATTCATAGCAAATTTATACGAAATCGGACAAGACGATGCAATTTAGTACTTCATTAAATATGATCAAATTTAATCGTGTAAAAAATATTGTGGATAATGATGTAGCAATTTTTAGTGGTGCATTGTTCTTAATATACATATGTATGTTTTCTAGAATATACAACCCTTATGTACGCCCTCACCATATTCATAGCAAATTCATACATAATCGAACAAGACGATGCACAAGCTTAGTATGTACTTCATTAAATATGATCAAATTTAATTATGTAAATATATTGTGGTGCCTCGTTCTTAATATACGACATATGTACATCCTCAACAAATTCATAACAAATTCATATGTAATCGGACAAGGCGATACAAGCTCAGTATGTACTTCATTAAATATGATCAAATTTAATTATGTAAATATATTGTGGTGCCTCGTTCTTAATATACGACATATGTACATCCTCCCCAAATTCATAGCAAATTCATACTAAATCAAACAAGACGATGCACAAGCTTAGTATGTACTTTATTAAATATGATCAAATTTAATTATGTAAATAATATTGTGGTCCCTCGTTCTTAATATACGAAATATGTACATCCTCAACAAATTCATAGCAAATTCATACGTAATCGGACAAGACGATACAAGCTCAGTATATGTACTTCATTAAATATGATCAAATTTAATTATGTAAATAATATTGTCGTGCCTCGTTCTTAATATACAACATATGTAAGTACATCGTCGCCAAATTCATAGCAGATTCATCCGTAATCGGACAAGACGATACAAGCTCAGTATATGTACTTCATTAAATATGATTAAATTTAATTATGTAAATAATATTGTGGTACCTCGTTCTTAATATACGACATATGTACATCCTCCCCAAATTCATAGCAAATTCATACTAAATCAAACAAGACGATGCACAAGCTTAGTATGTACTTTATTAAATATGATCAAATTTAATTATGTAAATAATATTGTGGTGCCTCGTTCTTAATATACGACATATGTAAGTACATCGCCGCCAAATTCATAGCAGATTCATACATAATCGAACAAGACGATGCACAAGTTTAGTATGTACTTCATTAAATATGATCAAATTTAATTATGTAAATATATTGTGGTGCCTCGTTCTTAATATACGACATATGTACATCCTCACCAAATTCATAGCAAATTCACACGTAATCGGACAAGACGATACAAGCTACGTCACTATCGCGCATCTATGCATACTGCAAAAGCAGTAAATGTTAAGAATGATGCCAAGCCTCTAGATAATACGAAGGTAACGATTACCCTATCGCGACCGCGGCGCAAGGGTTGGACGGTAGTATACTGTGACGTCGCTACTAGAATAAGAAACCTTTTTGTATTCAAATTATACAATGGATAGTTATGTATCTTTTGTGTCTGCGACATTATGCCGAAGCAGCATTCACTCTTTGTCCTTCGGACGCGCGGCCGAGAAGTTATGTAAAATATTTGCCGCGTTTTTCAATCGATGTTACGAGACGATACGCGCGCGATCGATAAACGATCTGGTAACGCGATCGGACGTCAACGACCTCGAAACAAAGAGCCGTCGATGGAAGAACCAATCGATCGTCGCGTACAACCAGAAAACCATAACGAGAATGGTGTCCATTACTCTCTTTTTTTTCATCGTATTCTAACTAACTGTTGTGGCGAGTTATAGCGTAATTAGACCATTCTCGAATCGATCGAAAAAATTAATGCTACATACACATACGGAAGGTGTACAAGATAAATCGAGGCCAGCGAAGGCCCCGCTGGAGTTCAACGATCCGACGGGCCCTCGTAATTAATAGAGACCACGGATTATTTATGCAAATATGCGTGATGCGATTGATGAAACTTCATTAATTGGATGGAAGCTTCCTGTCTGGACGAACGTTTTCTTCCGGGCAAAGAAGAATTCGTTCGACGCTCGAGTCATTTTCGCAAACGAGCTACCGATTGCTGTATTCCGTTAATTGGTATTTTATTTGTAAAATACAACGGAATTTGGTCGAGAACACGTTGACAATAAATTAGCCGAATATGCAGTAGAACAGAGAATCGGCCCTGTCGAGGGAAAACATAGGTTCCAGCTTGAATGGTGGGGGTTTAGGAATTCTAAGGGCTAGAATGATAAGGTCAGAGTTTTGAAGGTGACGTCGAGGATGAGAGTTTGTATAATATTTTTTGTGAGAAACAGGAAGCCGGATATCTACATACATAGAATGAAATGACGTTGTTATATATAACACGATCCCAATCTATTCTCTCAGGGTTTCGGATATAGATTTATTTGTGTTTATCGGGGGACAGAGACTGTACAAGTGTACGAAGCGCGGACGTGCAGCGATCTATAAATAACGGACGCCATATCCACACCTGAGGTTCTTCGTTGGATCGTGACGTAGCTCACGTAGAGCGTCGCGTCGCGTCGTCTTTCGTGTTTCGTCTTTCCCGTTTGTCGATCGTGGCACGCGACTGTATACATATGTATGTACGCGGAAAGACGTAATCTGCTTTCGAAGTACTTATTCGTTTAATTCTGTCGGCCGCCGATGCTTCGCGAGACCTTAAAAACGATACCGTGCCGATAACAAGACCGGTCTGATCTCCGAATCAAATTGCCCGTTATCGCATTATCTTTCCTGCCTCGCACAGGCTCCATCCGATTTCAAGCAGTCTACTAAACAACTAGACTCTAGCGGATAGATTTACCGAGATTAGTGGCTAGATGTTCATACAATTGTTAATTTTTCCAGGCGAATTATGAGAAAGTGGAATCATGTAAAATCTGATTTTCAGTGGTAGCAGTCTTTGTGCTTCGACGGTAAATAAAAATCGTACAGTCTTTGAAAATTTTCGGGAGCCATGAATGCATAAAGATCCGCAGACTATTGATCACACAGTATGAATTTATGAAGAACATCATTCATCATTGATATACTAATCTTCTTCTATTTCCACCTCTTATTCTTCTTGTATATGTATAATTCATAATCACGTTGTACTTTGTGATTGTATTTCAATTGCAAAACTTTCGATTGCAAAAAAGAGATCAGAATTACAAATTAATTGAACGAAGCGGCTGAATTTCGAATCACGAAATAATCGAATACAATGTAATTATAATTCGTGAAGTAATTCAATTGTAACTCAACACAATTCTGACTATTAAAAAATGTAACAGCTCGAATGCAGTTCCGAATGCAGGTCCTCTCTGGAAGGAGGGTTGTTCCAGAGGGAGCCGTCGTGCATCTTGAAACCGGTAGTTCCGTGCAGTCGGTCCTGTTTCGCGCCGTTCCCCGAATTCCTAGGAATATATAGGTCATTGAGCGTTTCCGGAGAACGGTGGAACTCCGGGAGTGTCGGCTGGCTGTTACGAAATCAGCTGTGCGCCTGCCTCCGGTTGTTGTAGGTCGCGTCAGGACCCCTCACGGCCCACCCTTTTCCTCGTTCTCTCTCTGTTCCCGAGTCTCTTTCTCTCTCTCTCTCCCTCTCGCTCTCGCTCTCTCTAACCAACCGAGGAAGTAATGAAGGAGAGGGGATGTTAAAGGTCGCCTCAACGCGGTGATCAATACGAAGCCTACATACCCACCTCCCCTATCAGACCAATAGGAATGCCCGAAATGATCGTTCTCTCCAAACTGTTTAATTGCCTTCCTCTCGGCGATCGTTCCACCTCCAAACAGTAATCAAAGCACGGATCCACTGGAAAACCATTGTCATCGATGCCGACCAACGTTTTCTCGCGCACGGGATGGCTCGAGCACAGCTATTTTACAGGACGTTCCATTTCCGAGGAACCGAACGCTCCTGGAATCCCACGGAGCATCGATTTCTTTCGCTGCATACAAATGTGTACTCTCTTTACCCAAAACTTTTAACTCATTTTCTTCCTCTACGACGGATGTTGTATCGTGTTAGGGACGTTGCTGTAATCTGTTGGTGATTAACAGACTCTTCGATATTTTCCATAACCATGTTCGAATTCTAGAAAATGAATGATAAAGTATCGTGTCTAATAATTTGACCGTGTATAATCAATTTCAAAATATTCTTAGAGCCAGTATGATGTACTGATGTCGTCCCCGACTTGCTGGATATGCCCAGATAGCACGCAATATCTTAAAGACAATCTTTTTTACGTTCATTTTAGGTCTGAAAGTCTTACGTCCTAAAAAGTTGTCTTTAAGAATCGAATCTAAGAATTCGAAACGTCTTAAACCGTCTTAAAACGTCTTAAAGATGCACCGTTTTGTAACACAAGACGTCCAGAAGACGTTCAACAACAATGTCCAACAACAGACGTCTTTAAGACGCTTTTGTGCTATCTGCTAGGGTTTGTTTCGTCGATTAAAATTTTTTCGTGGGTTCAGAAACGGTGTCGCAGACCTCTCGATATCTTTCCAGTTCTCGTCCACTGCGTATCGCCAATGTTATTCGAAGAGTCCCGACGAATGGCAACCGAGCAAACGCTGATCGGTAGTGGACGCGTTCGAGGATCGATCCGTCCGCGAAGAATCCGTGCCGCGTGCAGAGGAAGCGCGCGCAATTTATCGAACTTATTCGCACCGCAGACATAAACAATGGGTGTGTGTAACGAAAGCACGGTATCGGAATCGAAAATATCGACGAAAGCTCGTTCCGTTCCGCGCGGTTCCTGGTTACGTAACGCAGCACGGGCTGGCTGGCATCAACCAAACGAGCGACGCTTGTGCCAATGGCCGGGAGAAATGACTTTTCCTCGCTTGTTTGTTATTTTTAACATCGCCCGCCTGTTTTATATTCTTCCCGACGCACTCCGAGTTTACGAACAGCCACGGCGAACATACTGAATCGAATCAAAGGATCCGCTTGTTGCTACTCGAACGATATTTATCGTTACGAGCGTACGGTCACTACTAAATTTTTCGATCAGAAAGCTTTCGAAAAATCATTCGGTGTCTCGCGGAAGAGATAGAGCTTTCTTTGGACTTCTAGGAACACGATCCAACGGCTTTAGAGTATCACGTGCAAACCATAGAGATCGGGGAGCAGAGAGCAGGGGACAGGCCTCGCGAGCGAGCGAGCATTCCAAGAGGATTTCGCGCGTCGCGTCTCGGCCCGGCAAACGAGAAAATTATCACCCGGAGATCGCAGCCTCTGAAACAACCGCTTTAAATACCACAATAAGCGTATCAAATGAACGGCTTAACTGGCTGGAGACCAGCGATTTTATCGCGTGACCAGCATCGTGGCCGCGGCGCGAGCACGGCAAATATTTGTCGTCCAGTTTCCCGGATGGTCGCGACGACAAGCGCGACGTTCCGAAACCGTAAAAACGCCGACTCAATCCATACCTCTGTTATTGATTTCAACGTTTCTGATTCTCCTGTTATTTTCTTAACCTTTCAATTGCTGTACCATTATTCAAAATATCTAATCAATTACTAGACATCTGGATAATGTATGAAGTATTACACCAATTTCATATCCATAACATAACAGTCAAATGTTTAATCTCCGAGTTAAAGGGATAAGCCTAAGGAGTATGAAAATACTATTGTTACAGTTATACACTCTTGATATCGCGATAGCATTGTACCGAAAAGTTTATCTAAATATTTCCGGCAGGATATTATAAGCCAGGACCGATATTCTCATAACAGTTCTAACATTTTTTCGGTTCTCGTAATTCGGTTCTCGTTTTCCGTTCTCGTGTTTTCAACCCCTGCTTTGAACTATTAATTTGTCGAGCTTCTTCGAATGCGTTATTTCGAGTTCCAATTGGAATGTAAATAGTAATGGAAGCAGCTGCATTATACAGTTTAATGATCAACCAAGCTCAACCAATGCGGATTTTCTTCTATGGTGGGATCAATATTCTGACCCGAGAATTCTCCGACTTTCACATGCCCAATGACATAAAGTCCTCCTTTTATCAAATCATTCACAAAATCTATAAGCGGGCAAGCAGATCGTGGAGATGCTACCATTAACCATATGATCAACTAAGCTTTATACAGTTTAATGTTTGGCCCTTAAAATAGCTGCGAGTGGTAAGGGCTAAAACGATGCTTTCGGTAACGGAGAGACTTTCCCTAGCCATTGTTCGGAGAATCGATCTCAATGTCAATGTCCCGATGATCAAGCACCGAACACTAACCACCGACATCGCACAAGGTGGTTCCGTGGTTTCGTAATTTCGGCACTTGTTCATCTTCGCTTCCTCCGCTGAATCGGTGGTCCCGGTTGACGGCCACCTTGCGTCGCATCGCGCATTACATAATTCTCGGTGACGGCTCTGCCAGATATATGTACTTGTTTTCCGTGGAAACCGGCGGGTGGCCAGCTTGCCAACTTTATCCGCCCGGCATCCCCGGACACCTTCGAAAACATCCACGTCTAAACGTTTTCTTATCGATCATTCCGCTCAGCCCCCGCCTCCGCCGATATCTGCCGTGTTGATTTATAGATTTTGTCGTGCACGCATCTCGACTCCCTTGTCGAATGATCTACCGGGTTATCGGCAAATTTCCGACTCCTTTCCGGCAGTTGTCTAATATTGCCTCAACCTGTCGCGTTTGCTAATTGCGCCGTTAATGTCGTAACGATCGAGAAACAACCGAACGAGTCTGTATCACGGAACTAAACTATCTATGATAACGAGAGACCTTATCCAGGGACCGATCGAGCTTCGAAAATCGACGAGTCTCTTCCGTTGTGCGCGCGATAATCGTCGCGTAAAAGTTTCATCGTGGCATCGATGTTATCTGGTCGAAGAGATTTCGTGCAAACATTTTTATCGCGTCGGAAATTATCGAAAATTTATACAGCACCGGACGCGCCGATAATTTTGCTATATTCATTATACAGGAAGCTATAATTCATAATAAATTTTATGATTTCGGCGCAAGGTTCGATCATTTATAGAAAAACAGCAAATGTGCAATTAATTAAACATGCTTCTCGACGTTTCGATCCTTATGTGGATCATTCTCAAAGAGACATTTTTTGCGTCTGAAAAATAATATATGTATAATATACTTTGAACAAATATTGTAGCACAGCCGTGTAAATCCAATGGAAAAAAAAATAAAAAAACACATACTTGCTGTGACAATAGAGATAACTATGATTCATATTTGCTATATTTGCTATATTCATTATTAGACCGTGGATCTTCATGCAAAATAAACATTTTCTACCAGAATTGCAACAACCTGGAGTGAAAGTAATATAACAGTATATTTAAATTCTTCTAATTTGTTTACTGTTTTAAATTACACCTACCCATAAATGCATAAAATCCACTGTCTATTCAGTATACGGGAGAAAACCGCGGTCTTATCTACGCACAGTCGTGTAAAACGCGGCTCGAACATCGTCCCGCAGAAGCAAGTTCAATTGCAGAGATCGAGTTGATACGTGGCCAATGCAATTTGCTAACGGAACAATTAAGCGTCATTCAGCAAATCCTGAACAAGCTCCTCCGCGAACGGATTGACATCGTTCCTCATTAAGCCGCTCGTTACCGCATCGATACAACCGAAGAAACATCTACATGAACTTGGCGCTCTGTGCTTCTTCTACACTCATCTATCTCTGTCAACGACACCGTCTCGTCGCATGGAAGCGGCTAAACTTTCATAAAGCATAGAAGAATTTTGATTTCACTTGTACAATTCCTAAGTACAAGTCCTAAGAGTCCCGGATTTTATTATCTCGAAGGAAAGTTCGAGAATAACTGTAACGCGCGCACACGGTCGATCCATTATTTCAAGAGACGCGCTATCTCTTACGCAAAAGCACAATTATCTAGTGGTTTGGCGTGGATTAAATTTAGCGTGGAATTTCGCTAAGACAGGGAGACCGTAAACTTCTCGGAGGGCCCAGCCGCTCGCTGGGACCGAAATACACGACGGGTACACCGACGCTGCTCGAATTGTTCGTCTTGTCGCGAGTTTTTCGTTTTTACTCCTCCTCCTCCTCCACTATCGCTCGTCCTCCTCCTCTATCCGTTTCTGCTTCGGCTTCGGCTTTTGCTTCTGCCTCTATCTTCGTTTTGCCTCACGTCTCTGCGAATGTAAATCTTTTCAGCAACGCACAGTGTGGACAAATAGCCAAAATTCGGTACTTCTCTAAATTTGATTACTAATGTATATATGTATATCTATATTGCGAGGCGTATTGAATTTTTCACAAGTCAATCGTTACATTATGGCCCTTACGTTCTGTTAATTTTAGTGGTATTAAGGGGGTAGCCTCGTTTCCAGGATCATTTCTGGATAATGCAAAGATGGGCTTTTTCCTATTTTTACGTTTATGAAGCATAATTTATAACAGCTACATGCTGCCGAATAATGGAAATTACGCCTCGTAAACGTAAAAATAGGAGTTTTGAGGGCGACTGCGGCCTAGATTGATCTTTTATCCAGCGCTTTTGATTACTGAAAAAGCCCATCTTTGCATTATCGAGAAGGCGCATCCGCACCCTTGTAATCCTGGAAACAAGTCTATCCTCTTAACGATATTATCTATCGATATGTCTTAACGATATGTCTATCCTCGATATTATTCGCTTAATCCGCACGAGGATCAGACTCGCTCGCGTGTCCGACGTTCGTTTGCATCGCGACAGAAGGTGCAAGTAACCTGTAAACGAACGAATCATTACCGTTTAGATGTTCTTACGTGAGTCGTTGACGCAACGCGTCTGCACGTGCACGACGTAACGATTGCCTGGAACGACGCGTATACAAACAAATCGTTTCGAGATTTATCGTCGCGAGCTGAAATAGGAAGGCAGCTCGGACAATTTCCAGTTGCACTCGCGATTTCTGTTTTTCTTTTTGATTCTCGAAAAACGATCTTGTGAGCAATTAATTATTTTAATGTTTAAAGGCCAATCAAACTTTGAAAATAAGAGCCACCCTTAATGCCCACTATGGCGCGGGGCGCAGCGCGGCAATTCCCTTTCGCGAATTCGCGGAGAGAAGCGTCGAGTACTTTTGTTATCGTGGAACAGACGATATTTGCTGAACACTTTCGAACGTTGTCAACCGATAAATCGTGACGCGATAAACGACGAAAGTTCGAGCGAATTCGCGATATTAATCCACCCGTGATCGAGCCCGGAGCGTTTCTATAATTGAATCGTCGATGATCTGGAAAACCAGATCGTGCTTTAGTTTCGAGCCGATAAACGGTAATTTTCCACTCGTCACCCACCCTATGTTGATTCGACGAGACTCCAGTTATCGTACAACTTTCGTCGATCGATCGATTATTCGTTCGACGAATGGATCAAAGTAAAATTTACCACGACAAATATACATATCTAATCTTCAAAATATTACCTTTCTTTTCGGATCGTTTTTCGAAATATTATTACGTCCAGAAACATGATTCTTTACTTTCTCCTGAAAAATGGTCAACTACTGATACGCGGTCAATTACTGGTGCCTTTACCTCAATCGATTTTTGAGGAAAGAAAAAATATATATTCTCGCGATACTGTACAACAGACACTAGACACAACGGAGCTCCAATTAAATTTGGCAAGAAATTCTGGCACGATTTTAGAATGGCCGACGCAGCCGATTTCACGGCCATCTCTTTGCTAGACCAAAGGACCGATACGTTCCGCGACGACATCTTGCGACACATAATCTTCGATTATTGCAACCACCTTACTATAAAAAAATCGAGCCAGGTCTCTGTCAACAAATCTTTGAAATTTAAACGCGATCGAACCGACGACAACTCTCGCAGTCCCTCGTTTTACGAACTGAATCTGTCCCTCGGTGTCAAATTGACACAGTGGTAAAAGATCGATCAAATAACAAGGTAAACAGTTATTTATCGATGTTTTTTTATTCAAATTGATGAGTTAACATTTTACATCTTAGGTTTTTCACGAAGTTTCACGGAGTTTCACGAGGAAAAGTCACGAAGCTTTGCGAAAATTTACGTAGAAATAACAGAACAGTATAACTTATTTCGGAAAAACTGTGTAAAATTGAGACGAGGGATGGATGAGGGTTAAATAAACTCTCGACGATCCTCCGCGAGGCTACTCTCGATGTTTATCGCGATATTTCATCGATCGACAGCGTAATAATCGGGGATAAAAATGATTTCTCGGTGGAAATCGGATAAACGTGCTCGCGAAATAAATGGAGAAGATTATTACGATGCCCTTGGACGTTGCAAATTTTGGCGCGCTGGACCGGTTGCATCAAACACGCAACCCTGCACCTCGGAATCTCCCGAGCTAGGACATCTTCCGCTCGGGTGTTTAGAAACGTTTAATTATTATCCGTGGCCAAACGATGTTGCGGTCGGTTTGCTCGTTGGTACAACTATTATATGTATGTATGATACACCCCGCGTATTAACAGCCGTGGAAAACTATGTTACGATCTATTTTCGAGCTTGAGGATACGCTGTCGTCGGGCAGACGTGTCGGACCTTCCTCTATGAATTTAAAGAAAGGTCTTTGCTAGAATGCCAACTGTTTTTCATCGTGTTGCAGAAAGTTCCAGTGTATTTTTAGCGCGGTTCCTGCCGTTCTCGTGTCTCTATCCTTCGCGCTAGGGTAAATGTGCCTATTACTGCGGTGTCATGCTACGACTGTACTTTATCTCAATCGATCGAATTTTATGGAAGAATTATGCGTTCTGAATACAAACAAAAATTGGTGGCCCTCAGAACCTAATACAACAGAAGAAAATATTAAAAAATAGAATCGATAACATTTTGTACGTACTACTGCGGACGAAAAAGAGCCATGTACCATAATTACTGCGTACCCATCACTGCGGATTAGAACAGGAAAACAAACTACGCATCTAGGCATTAATTTAGATCAATCTTGAGTACAGTAACATAATTTTTTTATTAATTTTAAAATATGAGAATGATTGACAATTTTGTTTGCCTCGCCAACGAGAATACATTCTCATTGAATTGTACAAATTTATTCAGAGCAAAATAATATTCATTTATACCGCAGTAAAACGTACACTCGCGGTAATAGGTACATTTACATCATTTCGTTCGGTCGCTCGTTCGACTTACACTTTCTTCTTTTCTCCATTTCATCCTTTGCAACTTAATATTTTCTCTTAAATTCGTCTAGAAGACGGAGAAAAATTTGCTGGAAATGTTTTACGTATCTTTTGCGGAACGGATAGACTGTACACTGTACACAGTCGTTCCCGGAGCAAGTCAATTTTAGCACGCTGTGTAGAGAGACGTCGCGTCAGATCCTCGCAACATAATACGGACGCTATTCCCCTCGTTCTCTTATGCCATATTTACTGACTGCCGCTTCTTCTGTTGCTCTCTTGCTCCAGCTAATTTCATCGGTACTCGGTGGACTGACCTCACGGATGTTTGCCGACGGACCGGCCAGCGACTGCGATATTTTCAGCTGGTTGCTTGTTGCTGGGTCCCAGCGACGGGATCAACTTTAATACTTGTACATATGTCGACAAATTCTTGCGCGTCGTTCCACGAGGAAATTCCAATTTGTCAATACTCTGCACTATTTCTAAACATCAAACAGAATATTTAAATCCACGAAAATTCTAATTAAAAATCTTCCAGATCAATACTTACATATCTTCGGAAGCTCCATTGGCTCCACGTTAATTGTTCTTCTCATCAAAATCAAATTGGAAAAATTTTAATGGCCGACGCACCGGTGGCGCCATCCACGGCAAAGCGTTCAAGCTACTTACCAAATAGTTCTGTACTTGCGTCGATAGATAACGCGACGCTGCGCTATCGAGAATTATCGATAAATTAGAATGAGAAATGAAGATGGAACGTTTTTCTAAATATTCTATTTTTAATTCTGTTTTAATTCGGTCTACGAATCGATCGATGTCATTTTGTAGATTGTGTAAAGACAAGGACAAATGACCAAAAGGTTCAAGGTTCCTTTATTTTAAGTGATAGGAGTATTACACACCTTTTACACTGCGTTCCACATTTATCTTTTCTTTATACTTTCGTCGCTTTTCTCTAACAAAAAACCAAAAAAAAAAAAAACTTATTTCTGAAACAAAAACATAAAATTTCACTTTGTTTGTGTCTTAATTTACCCTACAGCTGCCTAACAGCACAAAGAGGTCCCTTTTTCTTAAGATATTAAGATACAATATATATATATACAATACAATATATATATATATATATATATATATATATATATATATATATATATATACATATCGACAATTTAAGCTTACTCTCTACTTATTATCTATATAGGTTCCTTCTCCTTAAATCTATTTCCAGTCTTCTAACTTTAAATGTACTATATCGTTTTTACGTTTATTCCCTTCACTTCTTCCCAAGCTGACTCGGTACTTGACAAGGGAAGGGAACTCTTCCCTTTGCTTATCTTATTCTACTTAATTCTAGACCCCCATCGGCGATCAGAGTTTCTTATCTATACTAATTAAAAATTCTTTGATGGCTGTAATTGAGCTGCTCTTACTTTGAGCTGGGATGCTGAAGGCATCCTCTCCATGTTTCTCTAAGTCTTTGTTTATCTTTCTTCTTAACGTCTCTCTTTCTCTATTATATAAACCACCATAATGAGGCTTTTAAATTATAATGGTTAGATCTTAATCGGTTCATCATTGTTGTAGTTTCCCTGCATCTATTCTTTAGATTGGTGAACCACGGTCTGTCCTTCACCTTCTTTTTATGGGTCCATATAAGGTCAAAATACGTGGTTCCAGGACAAATGACCAATTCTCGTGCCACCTATTTATTTGCGCGCGTTCTGAACTCCTGGTACGTATGCGCGAAACATGACGAGCAAAGAGGTATCCGACAAGGAGAGACCTAGGCAAGTAATTATTTACAAAAATAATGTGAATTTTGAATACATATATTTTCTGTATATAACACAAATTTACTTCATTTAACGATGATTCTTTTCCGTACCTTATTTCAAAAGAAATTAGTTCTTCCTCTCGATTTCGAAATCGTAAAAGTGCAGACAATTTCTTTTATGCTTATATATGTATATGCTATATATGTATAAAGTTTTACAAGATACCAATGTGTGAGAAACGTTTCACAAATCTGATAAATTTGACAGAAACGCGATATAACGCAATTTCGTCAAGTTATGGCTCTGTGACTTGCGCGAAGAGCAGTTATGCTCTCCGCCAATCAGAAGCGATCACGAGCATCACGAATTACTGTGAAAAATCACCGTGATTGGGAATGAACGTGATCAGAGAGGAAATGAGAATGCTCACGCCCAGGTTTTGACCGTGCCCGATATAGTGCTGCCCCCACACAAAATCCTAGCTTGGATCAGCTCCTAGACCGGCGGTAGAGCGGACGCTTAGCCTGGATCAGCTCCTAGACCGGCGGTAGAGTTGGGTAGAGCGGACGTTTAGCTGTTCTGTTTCATGCTAAAACTGGTGTGCTCTCTGTTACGTGGTAAAAGTGGGCTCTACCGCCGGTATAGGAGCTGTTCCGTGCTAAGCGTGAGCGTGCCAAACAGTGGAATCAAGTTCAGAGATAGGCGTGAGCACTCTCATTTCCTGACGTGATCGAATCACGAATGATCGAAAAGTAGCAGTTCATGTCAGAAAGATATCCTCTCTGTTCAGGTTATCCCTAATTTCTAGAGAGATTCGAATGTCATTGATTATCGCGATATAAGAGAGGTCTGGCGACTCTCAGATTATCAAAGTGGAGTGGACAACTATGTTGTTCCGTATTTTGACGAATTCAGACGAATTGTGCAGAGTAACTAAGTAAGGTTATTCACGCACAGTTCTTTTCGAACTGTCTCTATAATATACATTTTAGTTAGTGTCACGGAACTTCTATGTTCTATTAACCCTTTGCATAATTACTGCACGTTCACTATGAATACCATACAGTTACTGTGAAATTTAATCAATTTCATAGTCCCTGTCTTCTCCAATTCGAACGCATAATTTTCTACTATCCAGTTTGATACGACGTATCGGTGCGTTCGATTGATTATGTGGGATTCAATGTTTAATGAACTCGATGAACCTTGTATTAGAAGTTACGCCGAAGTGTTAGAACAAAAGCAAGATGACGAAGATCACAAAACCAAAACATCGGTCGAACAGGTACATTTTTCCTTATTATCTATTTAGTATATTGAACCCTTAGCACTCGAGTGGCGACTTTGAGATGTCACTAAAAATTGCTGTACCATTATTTAAAATATTGCTTACATTATTAGATGTGTTGGTGTACGAAGTATTATATCAATTTCGCATCCACCAAATTTAAAAAATCATTGAGAATGGAAATATTCTAGCTAGGAAGAAATGTTTAATTTTTTCAGTTAAAATATCTCCGAGTGAAAAGGGATATATATATACATATTTGTCTGAATTTTGTTCGCAGGAGAGTGTGGAGAATAATATACTTAAATATTATAAATTAAGTCATACGCCTACTTTAATGACGCAGAAACATTTAAAGAAATTAAAGATGCTGATAACCAATCTCGATGTAACTTTCGAAGTAAGTGTTCTTCGTTTAGTTCTATTTACTACTTCCCTATTTGTCATCCGTACTCATGTATACGCTTTGCTGTTTAGTCTTTGGATTGTAGCAGACCATGGTTGTGTTACTGGATCTTACATTCTCTTCAAATCTTAGGATATCGATTAGACGACGAAGAGCATTCTAGAATCGCTGGTTTCTTAGCTAAATGTCAGTCGCCGGAAGGAGGATTCGGAGGTGGTCCGGGGCAGTATCCTCATTTGGCCACAACTTACGCGGCGGTAAACGCGTTATGTATCATCGGCACTCATGAAGCGTATCAAGTAATTGATAGGTATAAGGAAATACATTGTGAAAACACATGTTTATCTATACCAAAATGATTCTGTAAACAGAAAATGTCTATATTGGTTGTAGGAAAGCGCTTAAACGTTTTTTAACGTCTCTACACGGCGAAGACGGTTCTTTCAGTTTACACGTCGACGGGGAAGTAGACATTAGGGGTATATACTGTGCACTTGCTGTAGCAAAATTGACGAACGTGTATACTCCTGAAATGTTCAAGGGATCCGAGGACTGGATAGCTAAATGTCAGACTTGGGAAGGTGGTATCGGAGGTTGTCCTGGCATGGAAGCCCACGGTGGTTACACGTATTGCGGGCTAGCATCCCTTGTACTTCTTGGGAAAACTGATTTTTGCCATTTAAAGTCGTTGTTGGTAATATAGAATACCATAAAGGGGTGGTCTCGTTCCAGGATTGCAATTTCTTGATAATGCCAAGATGAGGTTTTTCAGTAGTCAAAAGCGCTAGATAATAGATCAACCTAGGCCGCAGTCGCCCTCAAAAATCCTATTTTTATGTTTACGAGGCGTAATTTGCATTATTCGGAAGTATAAAGCTGCGCATGTAGCTATTTTCATAAAGCTGCGACTACATCCTGCCGAATACCCTTGCAATCCTGGAAACGAGTCCACCTTCTTAAAGCATAATGACTAAACTGTGGATTCTATGCATTTATATAGTGTACTAATTTTTCTTAATTTTTTCGATATTATATTCTGTTAGAGATGGACGGTGAACAGACAAATGCGACTGGAGGGCGGATTTCAAGGACGGCCGAATAAAGTAGTAGACGGATGCTATTCTTTCTGGCAAGGTGGAGCTCTTTCATTGATACACGCGATTTTAACAAAACAGAGGAAAGTGTTCAATTCTAACTACTGGTTGTTCAACCAAGAGGCCTTACAAGAATATTTATTAATTTGCTGCCAGCATCCTTACGGCGGTCTTTTGGATAAGCCTGAGAAGTATGAAAATGCTACTGTTACAGTTCAATGCAATAAGCATTGTACCGAAACGTTCATCTAAATATCTCTATCTATTTTAGAATCTCGGATATGTACCACACATGTTACGCTCTCAGTGGATTATCGATTGCCCAAAATTCTCCACGACCTTTAATTATCGGATCGCAAAATACAAATTTAGTGAATCTAACTCATCCTGTATATAATCTAGTACTTACTTCTGCAACTAATGCACTGAAATACTTTAATAGACAACCGATACCTGCCTGAGTATGTATTTAATATTCGAAGTGCATTAATAGAGTAACGACTATTTCTATTCTATTTTATGAAAAAAAAAGTTCAAAGGGACAGATTCTATTTGACTTCGTATTCAAATTGACCAACAAATTGTACATATAATGTTACCGATTAATAAAACTAAGGACAATTAAAACGATTCAAGAGATAATTCATTTTTGTAAACATGTCTGTAAAAAGCCATAATACAAAATGTTAACCCGACAGAAATCCTTCGACGATTCATCGACAGAGAAACAAATAATTGTACGATATAATTATAAATTTAAATGTAAAAAATAAATTACTGATAAAACTCTCTTTCATCATATATTTAGTGAATATCTTTAGTAAATTGAAAAATTTATTTACACTACCGCTCAAAAGTATCCCGACGTTTCCTTTCTCTCTAGAAAAATAGAACAATTTTGTCACTTGCAATTATTATGTGTATTGTGGTATCATAGTACAATAGAATTTATTTATACGTACAAATTATATAATGAATAATATAATTTCTATCTGATATAATACAATAAAGATAATTTATTCATGCAAAATGAAGAGTATCGAATATTTATTACAGCAACAAATGATTCGTGCCGCTTTTCCCATAAGACGCAATGTAAATTCCGGCACGAATTATTTGCTCTTTCTAAACGTCCGTACAGCGCCAATTCGTGCAGCGGCAAAACGCTCAAACTGTTAGCCAAATGTTACCGACAGAGAAGTTCAGGCCGGTAACAGCGCCATCTAGCGGTAGATTCGGAACTAAATTTGGATAACAGTTTGAGCGTTTTATCGCTGCACGAAATGGCGCTGTACGGACGTAGGAAGAGCAAATAATTCGTGCCGGAATTTGCATTACATCTTATGGGGAAAGCGGTATGAATCATTTGCTGCTGTAATGAATATCCAATACTCTTGATTTTTCATCAATAAATGTAAAAATAAATGTGTCAGGTAATGAATTAATTTCTGGGGCCCCCAGAAACGCGGGGCCCGTAACATTTGCTACTTCTGCTATATGGCTAATTCGGCCCTGCAACATGGACACTCTAATACATTTCTAACAATATGTACTACAATTTATGTATATAGGTTATAGGTTATGTAGGTACATCGTATATGGTGTATGCTGGGGGCATCGTGCAATCACGTCCGGAAATGCCGCAAATACACGTTGCGTGGTGTAATGCACGAGAATACGTCTGTAAAGTTTTGAGGTGAGGTAGTGTCATGGTCCAAAGGTTCTGTCAAATGAATGTTCTAAGAACAAATGATTTTTCAGACGTAAATGTGCATAGAGAAAGTATACGTGAAGGATTATATCGACAGCTGTTCCTAACCTGAAAGAAGAGGTTATGGCGAAGTACTTGATACAGGTGATAGTTATGGGCACGCGAGTCGTAGGCAAAGCATTCGCTCGCGCGCTACGACAAGAGATCGCAGCAAGTCAGGAAGCTGCGCGCAGAGCTGGCGGAGGAACCAAAGGCGCTCAACATGTAGCTGCCGATTCTAAAGCTGGAATTACTTTGGACGAAGCGTTACGTATTCTTAATGTTGATAAAATAGACCAGGCAGACGTTATCGAGCGTAACTATAAGTATCTCATGGATGTTAACGACAGATCCAAAGGTGGTTCGTTTTACATTCAATCGAAAATCGTACGTGCTAAAGAACGTATAGACGAAGAGCTGAAAAACACGACTGTACCTCCACCCAAGACAAATTCTACGCATCAAGAAACAACCAAACAACCTTAATTTAGCTGCTTTCGTAGTCCAAATTTAATTGCCGTATCTTTCCGAAATCTCTGTATATAGACATATTATAACTAATTACCTATATTTTAATTATAAATAAATAGTACAAAATATACTATCGAACGAGATTGCACAGACTGTATTTTGTTAACTATTAAAATATTAAAATAAAGACAGACATCTTATTGTAAGTAGGAGCTTCGAAAGGTTTCCCATCTCCGCGTATTATTATTTTCGACACAGAAAAGTAGGTGAGAAATGAGAAAGCATCGATAGACGTTGTACGTAGATGTATGTATATAAATAATATAAATATATATGTACATAAATGCATGTTATTAAGAGACACATTGGTTCGTGTGACGGTATTCTAATATACAAGTACTCGCTCATATACGAGTCCTTTTCGTTACGTAATACTAAAATGTTCAGTACTTCAAGCCCGCTGCTATCGCGTCTTCCGGCTCGATTCTGTTCTGTGTTTGACGAATAATTAGCCTCTCCTGATTGTGACAAACGGACCACAGACTAGGCAAATGTTTTGGTTTCATAGTTAGAAGGAAATGTTCTCTCCATATACGTTCCAATTCTACCAAGCCGCCCTCCATTTTTTCGAAGTACTGAACCACCTGTAGTCAAGAATGTATAATAAGTAGACTCGGGGTTTTATGCATTTCTGACAAAAATTGGTGGGAGCAATTTAAAACAGTGCAAAGATTAGAAGATTTTTTAGGAGTATTAATATATCATTTTCATTAAATTAAAATTATGAGTGAAAAATATAAGTTTATATTTAGCTCCTGTGTCTTGCAATTGATGCACAAACATTTTATTTTGCATAAAGATCCGGAGTGTAATAATTAGATTACGATTGTTTGTTAATAAAACATTGAGACCAGAACTTGTCATTCGTACCTTCAAGCCATGGGGTTCACATTGAGACTGGTCATTGTTGGACACCGAGAACATATCATTCTTCAACTCTTTAGTCAACACATCAAGAAAAAACGGCGTGACCTGCGACTGACCTGTACGTTCTAAAATATAATGTTCTAATTCCTTGCGTCGTACGTCGGGTAAAGTAGCTTTTTCCGTTAACGCTTTAATGGCCGAATGCAGTTTTCTGCAATTGTTTACGTATTTGTTGCGTATGTGGGTCAGCGGACCAGCCAGAGGTGCGTCGCATATGTCTGCCAGCTTTCTTCTGAGCTGCAGATCATGACAGTTGCTTATCTCATGACATATCGGACATAACAATAATATGTCATGAGACTGGTGCGCTTTCATCACCACTGAAACATATTTAACAAATTTTATCGCTTCGTTCACCGATATCGAATCCACTTACAATTTCGATAACTTACATGGGAAGTATTTACGATACTCTCTAGGCACTACGCTTTTTCTAATGAACTTCTCCGAACTTCCGCACACCACGCATTGATTGATCTTGATCTGCGTATAGTACTTTCCTACCTCTCCCAAAGCACGACCGGAAGGTTCGAATTTCAATTTCACAGTGAACGGTTCTTGTTGGATCACTTCCCCTAATTCTTTGGTAATGTACCATTCCGCTTTCTTACGATCACACGTACACAATATGTCTCCATCCGGTGCTTGCAAATAACAGTTATGATAAAGCGGTTTATTTCTTGTAGGTATACTGCTCGTACGTACAATCATATCATTAGCTTCTTGCTTAAGCGCATTGGGTTTACTGTTTTTAATATTCTTTTGATCAACATTTGCGTGTGTTTGCTGAACCTTGAACCTGAAACAAAGAGTTTATGGTTAAATCATTCTTGATTCGTTATTACATCTAGAACAGGGAATGAGAATTATTACCTCGTATCGATTATAGCATTTGGTATATAATAAAATTGAGTATTTACGTTTTTATTACACACACATTTTATATAGTTTACGAAATTTTCCCACAAAGAGTACCTTTCCTTTATTCTTTGCACGATCTAAAACATATAAGACAATTTCATTATCACAGGGAATCTCCTTCATAAGATTATTATTAGACTGCGGATCTTTATACATTTATGAAGAAATTGGTCGGGTGAAATATAAAACAGTGAAAGGTTTAAAAAATTCAAGAATGTTGTAATGTCGCTTATAATGTAACAATGTCGTTAAGGAATGAAATCAGTTTTTATGTTATTCCTGCTTCCCACAATCAATGCAAAACATTTTTATTTTGCACAAAGATCCACAGTCTAATTATTATGTTACCTGGTCATAAATAAGAACAGACGCAATTGCATCACAAGCAGCGTACGCTACTTGTTCGTCTGTAAGAGTGTCAGCATTCCAATTGCCACATCTTACTTCTATTAATTTATCCATTTCTATGTCTAAATATTCTAAACTCATCGCAGCCAAGCTCTTTGGACTTGGTAACCTCGAGCGTTCTGCCAATGACCTTAAATCCAGAGTACCGCAAACTCTACATCCATAATCTGCTGTCATCTTCTGACCATCTTCGTACGAAGCAACTCCAACTTTGAGAATATGCTTGTTCGCCAGTAATTCCTAAAAAATAGTCCTGCGTTTATACACGTATCTGCCCGGTCTTATATTTAATAAAATCAAAAGCATCTTACTTTCAATTTTGGAGGAACATATCCAATTTTCCCAATACGAAATAGACCGCATACTCCATTAAACGTAGCAAGCTGGAGCAGAGAAACGGGTCCTTCGCTGACCCATTCACAGTCAATGCCCAATACATCATTGGACAAATTGCTTCAACATAATAATGTTTATTTAGAATTATAAGAATAAATAATATCAGTTGATTGCATAAGTTCGTGCCTGATTTTCTAATTGTGAAGAAAAAAATAGTGACTGTATAATTGATTAATAAAGCTGTATTCTCTAAAATTTAAACATCAAATTTTATTTTCAAATCGGGCACGAATTTACACGATCATTTAATACTACTGTACAATAGTTAACGTAAGAAATCATTTGGAGACAGGAGTACAAACATAGCTGCCATTCTGAATCTGCGTGGAATGTATTACACCTCAGAAAAAATGTAAATACAACATTGATGTGTACTTGACACCCATAATCAAAATATAGACAATCTCCTCAATTTACCAGCGAATACGCTGAACGGCGTAATCGCATTTTTCCGGAGTATCTGCCAAAATAATTTTGTCCGTTGCGATGTTAATGTCCTTCCTCTTGGTCTCCTGTTTGTAGCTTTTGCTCTTGATGCTTCGATAAATGTTTTTGACGCTGTCGAACACGTTCCTGCGGTACTTAGTAGAGGCCAGTAATACAAGACCCACGGTTACACATACGAGAAACATTTTGTTCTTTGCAGGATACATTAATTGCAAAGATAATGATTTAATCTCATGAAATTTAATGTTGAAAATTTTATATACAATTTAGTTTTTTTTGCTTTATGTGCGCTTATATGTGTGTGTATATATTTATTTATTTATTTTATATATGTACGAATATATGTATACGCGTGTATAAATATATAAATATCAAATGTCTCTTCAAGTGAAGTATTTACATGAGTGATCGCGAATAAATTAAATAAATAAGAATATAAATAAAAGTGTCTATTGTTACGTTGAATTATGAGAATTATAATTCGATCGATCGTGTATAACCGAACGACAATCTTTATTGCAAAGTAATAAAGACGAGAAATGCCGCGCGAGGTACGTTTCAATAATTAAATTACGAAAATTATTTGAATAATCGCGCGAAAGATACATCACGACCTTAATTAGAAGTATTTAATTGTTAACCGAACGAGGTTCAAGGTAATCCGTAGCTCCTCGAAGCAACGGCCGACGTACGCGGCTACGGATATCACGCACGACTGCGATATGTTTACTACCACGCGCGATTACCATAACGTTATCATTCTAATTACTTTGCTTGTCGTGTTCACGATTCGATACGATGTTCCCCGTGCTGATTGGTCGATGGGATTCTACACGGAAAATTTTCATGAAGAACGTCGCACATCATTTTCGAAATTCTGTTTATAAGTAATCACGCATGTCACGAAGACACCGTTGACAGTACAAAATTTCGTTTTCGAATATAAAACAGATTTTCGAAAATGTTCCGAAAATTGAAAGACCATCGGGAACGGCTGAAATATATATATATAGATAAATGCAATATATATAGTCGGCCGCGCGTTTCTTGTAAGTACATACAGTAGATTATTTAACATACGTAGATTATTTATGAAACATATACTCAAAGACGCATAAAAAAGGTCTATTTAGTAACGTTATCTTTCTAATTACTTTACTTGTCGTGTTCACGCTTCGATACGATGTTCCTCGTGCTGATTGGTTGACGGGATTCTACGTGGAAAATTTTCATGAAAAACGTCGTGCATCATTTTCGAAATTCTGGTAATCACGCGTGTCACGAGGAAGCCGTCGACAGTACAAATTTTCGTTTTCGAATATAAAACATATTTTCGAGTATGTTCCGAAAACGTTAGAATCGAAAGATCATCAGGAACGGGTCAATACAGATAAATACAATATTGTCGGCCGCATGTTTCTTGTAAGTACATTAACATAACGAGAAAATGATTATTTATGAATAAACTCTGGCGATCTTTATCCATTTATAGCAGAATTGAGTAGATGAAATTCAAAATTGTTAAAAAAATTTTAAAATTGAAGATGTCAATATATATGATTTCTCCTCATTTAAAATCATTGAGGGAAAAAATAACATTGAATTTAGACAATTATTATTTTGCATAAAGATCCGCAGTCTATTTATGAAACATACCCACAGGCGCACAAAAAAAGTCTAAATAAGAATGGCGTTAATCCTATCAGCTGATATCGTCTGCTGGTATGACGAGTCGTAGTTCGCCTTGTTGCTTGTTGGTTAAACAGTGCTGCTCGAACTTGTTAGAAAAACATATTCCGATTTGATAAGTAATTCCGATGAATTAACAGGTACGCGAGAACCGACAAAGGCATGGCTGTATTAATGTCGCAATGACCGTGTCACGGTTTTTAACGGTGAAAATATTTCGGAGACAAGTACTCGATTGAACGCGTCACTGACAAGTGGTACAGGAATGTGGGCAAACAGATAGGATAGGATTATCGCGAGAACGATCCCATACACGATCGGCGACGTAAAAGAATCTGCCGTTCAACGAGCAGATTCGGTTGTGATGAGCGACTCCGAACAGCGGCAATTGCACGTGCCTTATAGAGAATACCATAGCCAGAATAACACCAACACGTCTGCCCTGGTGGAAACCGATGCGCTTGTAGATTTATCCGTCGCATCCAATAATTGTATACCAGTGAACAGCAACGAGAGCCCCGAAGTAATACCAGAGGTTGAATTTGTTCCGAACCCGAGCAACGAACAACCCATAGCCATTGATTCCCCTGGGATCGACCGGGAGAGTCAGCCTCTCCTCGGTCGCTTGGAGTTAGATGTTACGTTCAATCGTTTTCCTGGTTTGTAATCTTATTTTCAAACTATAACGGAAGAGCGCACAGTGGGACAAAACGACCTAATAGTGATCAAACATCTGTAACTTTGCTTCTGCTTTATATACTGTATTGTTTACAAGTTAATCGTTACACTATGACCTTTATGTTCTGTTAGTTTTAGAGGTATTAAGGGATATTTAAAGCCCATTTTTGCATTATCGAGAAATGAGAAGGCAGCAAGGAAATGAGACTACCCCCATAACTCGAAAATTAAACATTTCTTCCCAGCTAGAATATTTCCTATGATGCTGCAAATTTTCTGGATGAAATTAATATAACACTTCACTTCATACAATACCTATATGTTTAGTAATTGATTAGATACTGATATATTTAATAATGCAGACAATATTTTGTATAACGGTACAGCAATTTCTAGTGGCGCCTCAGAGTCAGTATTAAATCGTTTCATCTCACTGTGCAGCGTACGTAAATAATAAACATATCCATTAATCCTAAGCATTTTACAGACGATCCACAATTTTCTGAATTGGTATGGCAGGCCGAATGCGCGATAGACAATGGAATCTCTCCTGAAAGAATATACCAAGGCTCCAGTGGGAGCTACTTTGTAAAAAATCCTGCAGGGGTAAGGTATAACATTGTTATCGAATCTAGTGATACTGCAACGGCAAACAATAACGATAAGAAATGTGGATAATTTTCAGAAAATAATAGGTGTATTCAAACCGAAAGACGAAGAACCTTACGGCAGATTAAATCCAAAGTGGACGAAATGGATGCACAAACTTTGTTGTCCCTGTTGCTTCGGAAGAAGTTGTTTGATACCGAATCAGGGATATTTGAGCGAGGCTGGTGCAAGTTTAGTTGACCGTAAATTAGGTCTCGGCATAGTTCCAAATACTAGAGTAGTTAAACTTGTCAGTAAAACATTTAACTACCCACGCTTAGACCGTCAAAAAGCCCGGATGAAGCAAGTGATCATGGATCAGTTTCCCACGGTAGGCTCTCACTTCAATCGTATCGGTCTACCACCAAAAGTTGGCTCGTTTCAAGTGTTCGTGGATAGCTATAAAGATGCTGACTATTGGCTGAGACGGTGGGAAAGCGAGCCTCTGTCGCCGCGTCTCAGTAGAGAATTTCAACTTCAGTTCGAGCGTTTAGTTATACTGGACTACATAATTAGGAATACGGATCGAGGTATTTAATCAACTCGAAAATTAAGAAACTTCTTAGTGTCTGTAATTCTAAATGCATTACCAATTTTCCCAAGGTAACGACAATTGGTTGATCAAGTATGACAATGTTGCGGCAAAGGCCGAACCGGAACAGAGCGAGGTCAAAATTGCTGCGATAGACAACGGACTAGCCTTTCCCTTCAAACATCCCGATTCTTGGCGTGCCTATCCTTACCACTGGGCATGGTTGAGCCAAGCAAAGCAACCTTTCAGCGAAGTAACGAGAGAGCTCGTGTTACCTCAGCTCTCCGATCAAAATTTTGTGCAAGATCTTTGCGATGATTTGTACCAATTGTTCAAAGTAAGTACGAACTAAGACGATCCACGAATCAACCTTATCAAACCGAGGGATTGTTTTTGTAGCAAGATAAAGGTTTCGATCGGCACCACTTTGATAAACAAATGAGCGTGATGAGGGGGCAGATCTTAAACTTGCAACAAGCTTTAAAGGATGCCAAAAGCCCAGTGCAATTGGTCCAAATGCCTGCTGTGATCGTCGAAAAGTATTTATTTCTCTGTTTCTCTACAGTCGCTACTAAACTGCGAATGTTTATGCAATTTTCAATTTTTCTAGACGAATTTTGCTTTGCAGATGTCAAAAAAATCAAAATTGTGCTAAATTCTGTCGAACCTTATATTCCACACTTTTTTGGAAATTTTCAGAAGCCATAAGTGCATAAAGATCCGCAGTCTAGTCGTTACTTTATTATTTATTATTATTTACGTTTTCCGTTCACAGGGCCAAAGGGAACGGAGCACCGAGATTATTCTCGTTTTCCGACACGTTTACACAGCGCTTCCAGAACAAAAGTCCCTTCTTCTCTTGGTGTTGAAACGACATCGATCAATTGTGTGTGTGTGTGTGTGTCGACTGAGAAAAAAGCTATTCAGTGTAACGCAAATATCGTCTTATTATTTGTTCTGTCTATCTTTTAATATTATTCCGTATTACTACCTCCGTTGGAAGATCAGATCGACGACAGTGTCTGCGTCTACGTCTACGCCTCTAAGTCTAATTTATCTTTTCCTTAAAACGCTTTTGTTTCATTCGAACGAGACAAAAATATCGGTCATAGTATGAATTATCTTGTATACAGTAAATATATGTATTGTTAAAGTAATCATTTCTCGATATGCTTCGCGTTTCAACGGAAAGCATGGAAACGAACACAGGCAGCAACTTGTTTTTGCTGCATACATATGTACACGTACATATATATTATCGTAATCACGGTACCACCCCCTTAGCGAAACACGAATACTCTACGTACTCTGTGTAGATGTATTCGCATGGTACGTTCGTCTTCCGTGCAAACGCATTAACTCGTACCGGATCATGTTTACGGACTCATCGCCATCAATGTGTTTTCGCTAGGTTCTACCGAAAAGAAATACTCGAGACGGATCGTGAAAAATCATCTGTGATCTAATAGTTAGAGGCCGTGTCCATTATTCGTTAATGCATCTCTAATGCAAACATATTATATTTTTAATCGACAAATATGAGGAAATAAATTTAATATTGGTGGCTAACACGGAAAATTTCAATTTACGATTTACAATAGTCTCAAAGAGATACACATACATATACGTCCGTACAGTACAGTACGGTAGAGAGTATTCGATCAAGTTCATTGTACATACACGTCGACGATTGATGTTACGTTGCTTTTGTTCAAATATCGTTCATTTGAAACCGACTTCAAAGATATAATCTAGTGAAATGTGTCGCTTCGTCAACGTCGCGCGATGAAACGTAACAGTTGTCGCTTGCGGGTTTCGGTTTCATCTTTTTCTACATTTCTGTTTTTACGCGTGTACCGTGACGAATTTTAACTTGGGATCTCGTCGGAAGCGAATTGAACATCTTGAATTTGTAACGTAGAAAATCCAGTGGAGATAGAGCAAAATGGAAGTGGTGGAGATTAACACGAAGAGACCACAGTTGCCACCTAGGAAACCGCTGGACTGTCCTTGCAATGTTCGGGTAACGCGATCCTTCCGTTCTAGTTTCCGGACGCCTCGGCGGCGTTTGCAATCCGGCGGGATAGATGTGGGATTTATTTGAATCCCGCGGGACGAAGGATTTATATAGTTCTTCAATCTAATCTATATTTAATAAAGAAACAAATTTTACTTAATGATAATCATCTTTAATCGTAGTAATCAAAATTCATTAACAATTTGAATGAAAATAAATCTTTTTTTGGAAAACGAACTATAATTGAAATATATACATGTATATTATACAGGGTGTTTCGTCTAAAACAGGCCATCTAAATATCTCCTCTATCTCTGATAATACAAAAAATGTTTCTAACGTAATCTAAATAGTTTCAAAAGACGAATCAGATGGAAGAATCGTTTTTTATGAATTGTAATTTTTTAATCGTTTTTTCAAGGTCGTGTTTTTTTACATATATACACACATTTTTTGTTGTTGTATGTTATAGCAAACATTATTGTGTATTCATCCATGTTTAATAGCACGACCTTGAAATGACCGTGAACTCTAAAATTTTTCGTTGAGAACACGTGTTGCAATAAAAGTGTACTGGACACCCATCGTGATATAAAAGTCTTTTGAAACCATTTAGATTACGTTAGAAACATTTTTTGTATTATCAGAGATAGAGGAGATATTTAGGTGGCCTGTTTTAGACGAAACACCCTGTATATACGTAAAATTCATATATCAATAATACTATATATTATAATATACTTGGATGGTCCACCTAAATATCTCCTTTATTTATGATGAGTCATCACTGATGACATAACAAATGTTTTTAATGCAATGTAAGTGGTTTCACAAGGTGAACGCTTTGCAGATGTTATGTTTCTCTCTAGGTCTTTTTTCGGAGTTCTCTGGGTCATATTTCGATGACCTAGAATATCTCGCTATCTAAAGCCGACCGCGAAAAACTTTAAAGAGAAATGTTGTTCAGAATGATGACCTTGGGAACATATATAAAACTCATTGAAATCTCCTCTGCGGAATTACAATCTCTACTCATTTCCCTCAACAGTGTACAAAGAGATACGTGCAACCGTTGCGAGTCAAATCGTTCGCGCCGGAAAGAAAGTATTGCCCGCCCTCGAAGCTGCTCGAAACGGATACCACTTACCACGTGTCCTATTTGAGCGTGGACCATGGCGCTGAACGGCACAGTCGATCCCAACCGATTCGGCCGACTCCAGCTCTCGGAAAGTTCGAAGGGAAGTTCTCCGACGAAACAACCAGCAAGTTGAGTTACAAACAACCCACCGATGGCCCTATACCCAGGACGAGGCCGATTTTACCGAAGCAGAGGTAACTGAAAAGACGCGCTGGTTCTCCGCGCGACGAGGATCTCTCTCTTTCTCTTTTCGTTTCTCGTGCATGGTGTCAGGCCAATGATTGGGACAGGTCGCATGGAACACGTGACCACGGTTCGCCAGGATTTCTCTCGCAAACACGCCGAGAAACCGGAGCTCATAGTTCCTTGCGGACATATTCGTATGAGCACCGGTAAATTGGACGCCGGTACCACCGCGAGACTTTCTTACGTGGATCCAGGCTACGTCGAGCCGACGCTCAACTTCAAGCCGCTGAGGGTGTACCGGCCACCCAGCGAACCGGTGCGGCATGAGACCACACAAAAGCTGAGCTATCAGCCGGTTCAAGTTCAAGAAAAGGACCCGTGTCCTTGGAGGATCAAGCCATCGTATAGGTACTCCGTTCTCGGTTCTTCCTTTAAAGGCATCTTTCACCGAACTCGAAAGCTAATACATACTTCGTTCACGTGAGAAACCTTCAATTCCTTTCAAAAAGACCTCCAGATGTAGCGATGTGCGGACAGACAACCTACTCCCAAAGCTTCTTGCAAAGCGACGAACTCTGCATGGAGAAACCCATCAAGCCTAGCTGTAACATTCTGTTCCCACACGGAGCCGATTTCGCAGCAAGGACTATATACAAGGAGAGTTACCGCATAGAACCGAGCGGCGGTGATCGCGTACAGCCGATCCTTCCGTGCCATAGTATCTCCAAACCGGTTGGCAAGATATCGGGAGAAACGACCAACAAAGTATACGCTCGGGGTCAATTTTTATTTTATTTTTATTAGGTTGGAGGGAAAATTCTGTTTGTGTATTTTAAAGAAAACATTTGAATATAATGAAAACAATGATATAATTATCATTATTTGTAACAACTTGTTGCCATCTTTCCACTGGCAACATCTGTTTTTGATTTACAAGCAAAATTACCTGCTTTTTTCAAATACGACAGAACTTTCCCTACAAGCTAATAATTTCTTCTTCTATTTTTATTTCTATGTATCGACAACGATTTCTGTTGCAGTTGAGCTACCAACCGATTCAGGCCGACGAACGCGCGATGCCCATATTTCCCCGGTCCAGGAGCATGATCGGCGACGGCCCTATGCAATCGGAGACTACCAATCGGTGCGATTTTTCACCGAAAACAACGGCAACCCGACCCGAACCGATTATTCCGAGCGGCAATCTTCGAAGCTCGGACACACCTATGGACGATACCACCACCACGAGATTATCGTATGCGGTACCAGGACCGATGGAATGCGTTCAAAGTTTCAAGCCTGTCGTTCAATACGCCAAGTAAACCGAAAAATCTTCCGATAACGGGGTATTCTATTTTCTAGGATTGCAAGGGTGCGGGATGCGAGACAGCGGTCTAGATTGATGTTTTATCTAGCGCTTTTGACTACCGAGAAAGCCCCATCTTTGCATTATCGAGCCTTGCAATCCTGGAAAGGAGAACATCCCCTTAACTTTGCTTCCGAACGGATGATTATAGCATGGCATAACGTTGTTACAGATCACCGTACAAAATCGATAGCGAAACCGTGAGTAAACTCTCGTATCAACAGTGGGCTCCCCTTCCGAAAGAAGAGCTAGCATGGGCGGTCAAGAGGAAGTATCAACCGCCGCAGGAGAGCATGTGCTCCGACACTATCTATCAGGCCAGCTATCCCGCACCCGGACATTACGAGCAGATATGCGAGGAAGGCCAAGCAGAATGCGATCGCTTCGACTGTACACCGTGCTCTTCCACGCAGAACCAAGTTTGCGAAAACTCGAACGAATCCCATCCTTAAAACTCGTCGGGGAACGAATATACCCGCCACGACTGCAAGCGACGCTTCGATCAAATTACATTGTAAAGAAACCTTCAAAGTCCAACTAAAAGGTATTTTATTACGGTACGTTCGAACAGACGAACGTACCTAATTTTACTCTCTCTTATATATTATTCTATATGTATAGCGATTTCTGTATACAGAGGACGATGGATAATAAACGTTTTATCTTTTACAAACAGTAAATTTGCTCTCGATAATAAAATAAACTCTAATCTTTGATAAAAAGATCAATAGACAATATTAACGTACTACGCTTCTCTGAGGTCTAGCTTATATTACGTACGTACATACATACATATACAAACTTATAGACTATATATAATATACATAATGTGTACTATATTTAAGAGAAAACATTAGCGTACATCGATGTTTCACGTATGTGCAACAAGTCATAGTTTTCTTCTTTTTCGTTTTTGTCACAGTACATGTACAACAGGAGAGGGCGAACGTCGATCAGGTAATTCTATGCGCTCGAAACAACAACAACAGTTCCCTAAGTTTTGTGGCATATACAGTGGGTGTAGCAAGTATTCATACAAAGTTCCGTCGAAATCGATCAAGGTTGTCACGAAGTATAATTGTTTGAAAATGGCAAAAATTGTAAGAATCTGCGATTTCAATGAATCGCAAATCCTAAATTCAAAGATTTTTACAATGCCCATAGCTTTTTTATGCGTCGATCGACTTCAATGAAACTTTGTATACGTATATAATTTACTTAATTTACAAAATACATGTATTAAATTTTCACCACATGCACAGATAAAAAGTTTTAAAATCGTGATCTTTAATTTTCCTTCGCATTTGCGACCAATAACAATTAAATAAAACAATTATTTACACATAAGCTAGTACACTAATCCTAACGTCTGAAAAAGAAACTCAGACTGCTGGGTCGAATTTTGAAAAGGTAATTCGTTATTAAAAGTACGAACACTTTCTACATTCACTGTACGTACTGTACAGCTAACGTGTAAACACTGTAAACACTGTAAGTATAAGCTTAGTTTGGACGCCTAAATGTGTCTACGAGGTTCGCGCTACCCTGACGGTGAGGTACCCAAGGGTAATAAAACGTCCTTGACCGTGAATAGCGGGTAACGGTGTTTCTAAGAATCAGCATAAAAGGACCCGTCCTCGGGAAATTAAAAGCAGCGAGTCGAGTAGACCGGAGAATAACGTTAGCAAACCTGAATCCTCCGGTACAGGTACCGATATCGTCCTAAGTCGCCCCTCAGTCTATTCATAAACAAAACAAAGCCAAGTGACCCTAAACGGTCTTCGGCTTGTAGATCTTAGGCAACGCTTCTTACACTTTGCTAACCGCTCACCCTCGCTTGGCATTTATTAGTTTGGAGGTAAAGTTCTGCCGTATTTTAAACGAGCAGGTAATTTAGTCGTATTGTAAATAAGCAGATAATAGATTCATTGGGAAACAGGAATTGCCAGATTATCCGAAAGATGGCAACAAGTTGCTCCAAATAATAGAAATTATGTCATCGAATAATATTAAACTTACGAAAAGATTAAGCAAGTTCAATTTGTTCCAACCCTTAAATATCGGATCGTTACTTAATTTTTCCAAGCGATGTAATTTAAAGATTTAAAGCTGTGCACTTAACGCGTTATATTCTGCTGTACCTAAATAATCCTAAATCCTAATGTATAGCTTTATAAAAAATATATTCTTATAAGTTGATTAAGAACTTTCTCTCCAACCTAATAAATTAAGTTCGACAACAACGCTCGGTTTAACATCTAGATATATGTACGAGGAGGAAATCTTCGTTTTCGTAAACCGATAAACGTTTCTCTTTACACAACGATGAAAGCGTTTGCGCGTCGAATTGAAAGCGATAGTGATTTAATCGAAAAGATTTTGAGAGAACGGTAGCTGAAAATATATGCTTGATCGATAGTCGCACCGTCGCGTCGCGCCGCGGCGTCGAATCGTTTTTGGAGAGGAATTAAAAAAAAGAAAGAAAAAGAACTTTACCAAAGACTTTTATATAATATACACATGTAGTATATATAAATTTCTATATAAGAATCCTCAAAAAATATGACGACCATGAATTCAAAGATCGTAAAGGCACGTAGTTAGGTCACACGAATTGCACAACGCCGCTTTAATATTACTTCATCCGTAGATGTCTGCGGATACTTCGAGCATCGTAGATTTTCGATTCGCCATACATTCCATCGATAAATTAGAAACTTTTCTCTCTCGCTCTCTTTCTCTCTCTTTCTCTCTTGTAATTTCGCTATTTACAGAATTAGACGAAAATGATTGTCACAAACTAACGTGTCATACATACCGTTTCTATTATCACTTATGATCCGGATATTTCTAGAGTCTAAAACGCTACCAAAACCGTCATCGATTGTTCCCTCGCTCAGATTCCCTTTCGAAATGTGCAAGAAGAACGCGTCGACGTCGTTCGACGTTGCTCGCCGAACACACAATTTCCATTTCTCTTACACTGCTATACAATACGGTGTGCTTCTCTGCCTCGTGTTCGCATACATCTTAAATATACAATGCCTATGATATTTTGTACCAACCGTTCTCCTGTGCTGCCCCGTATATAAAACGTCGAAAACCTTTCGACGAACTAAAACGATTAAAAGATCGAGCAAGTTAGGTACATCGTATCGTACAGGGAACTAATTCGATAAGAAGAAAGAAGAATAGTTTTCCTCGTAACGCGCGTTTCGGATTAGCAAATCCCAGCCAGACCGATTCCTTTGATCACCTTAAAATCTCCAAAATATCGTCGTGCGACCGACGTTAACAATTATTTAAAAGTAAAAATGGTAAAACAACTAAATTGCCTAGTAAAAATAATGTAGCATCGTTCACGATACACTTGAACGTATAATCGTAACGAAACAACGAATAGCGTCGATTACGCTTACGAATACAGTTCTGTTAACGGAACGATTCCTAATAAAATGTATTCCGTATAAAATGAATGGTATACGATGATATCCTTCGTGTACGTGTGTGTGTCGCGGCGCGTGTATGCTGTGAATATGTCTCTGGCGCGTTTCGAGTCCGTGTATCTGTGTGTATGTGTATGCACGCGCGCGCGACATAAAGAAGAAAGGGACAGATGGGGCAACAGAAAGAGGATAGCAGCAAGGAGTTTTCGCATGCTATTGATTCTAGATCTATATTGCACTTGAGACGCGCGACAAAACGCGTTTCGATGAACGGTGATTGATAAAACGACGAGACCATTTCCAGTTTGTATCCCTCCCCCATCAGACCCCGTTGAACGACCCTGTATCGCAGGGGTGGTCATTTTTGTCTCGATCGAGACAAAATCCCCCACCAGCACCTGTCGTTACGTATGAAAGGGAGGTTGGTGGGGGAAACAGGAGTTTAAGGCCCGCTACACGTGTCCGTTTTTCTAACGTGCGGCGACCGTGCGGTAACGAAATTGCGGTAAATATTGCATTGCGACGCCGCAACTACGGTTCAAACAAATGTGCAGCGCCTAATCGAATCCACTGTATTTCGGATCGCAATTGCATTATCGCACGGTCCCCGCACGTTAGAAAAACGGACGTGTGTAGCGGGCCTAAGGGGTCTACCCCTTCCGTATCGCGTCGGATCGGATTGCCTAGATTTCGGTGGATCGCCGAAAATCGATGGCTCGTGATAGATCGATTGCAAAGGAGAAAGGAAAAACGAGAAACAAAGACGAGCGACGGACGCGAAGGTAGACAGGTGGAAATGTGAAATGTATGATCGCGATCGTCCCATCATCGACATACCTACTACTGCGGCTTCGAGTTGTACGAGTGTATGAGCTCGGAGAAGCTAAAGTGGTCCAAGTTGAGATTTTCGTCGAACGAGGGCAGCTCACCAGGACCCATCAGCTCCACATAGTCCATGTCCGGGTTTGCTCGCCCAACGCTTGACTGGCCAAGGCCCGGAGCGTAGCTACCACAAATCAAAACACAACCCCAATCACTGGCATAGCAATAGACAGCGGTCTCGTGGTAATTCCAAACATATAACACGCACGGTAAGAAGACCCTGCCGCGACAAGCCCGACACGGCCCCATTGTTACTTGCTCTAAACGCTCTAAACGTCGATCCTCGAAATTTTTGCCTGTACGTTTGCTCGTTCCGAGTACTTTTTTCTTTTTCGTATCGTGTCTCGTTCTTTTCCTGGATTGCTTTTTGAATTTTTTTTTCGAAACCGATCGTGTCCGATTTAGCCGGCTAGCCGGTACAACACGGCAAGGGACGTAGAGGTACACAACAGACAACCACAAAAATAATCCCCGATCGAATCTCGAGTCGCGAGTCGTGAATCAGTCATGATGTGAATCAAGTAACCGCGATTCAACGCGTCTGTAGAAATGTGGATTGCGTTTGCGTTGCCTCGTCTTGCCTTTCCGTCCCCTCGACCGAATTGACAGTATAGTAGCATCGTTCTTACGCAACGCATGTATCGCTAAATTGCCAGTAGAGTTCTTTATACTATGATGATACAACACATCGTGATTGGAGCTGCGTTTCGTTTGCGTTTCTTTATTCTTTTATAATAAATAGTAGCGTTTCTTTATTTTTTTGTTCTAAGCGTTCAATTTTCCGTTGTTGTTGTGGTTGTACCGGCTTGCTCCAGGCCTTTGCCTTCCGTTTTCTAGAAATCTCGTGTTAAGCAAACTATTTTGCACGTATGTGTATGTAGATACGTTCGTCTGGTCGGGCTGTCGATAGCGCGCTACTGCTCTTTTCTTTCATACAGCACCCACCAGCGAACCAACTGCTTTTCTTACTGATTTATTTGCCTTGGATTAGCCGTTCGCTAAAAAACACACAGATATAAAATTTGGCAGTCTCATTGTTATTGTAAAAGAAGTACGGACTGTTGTTCTCTATATACTTAGCAACCTCTCTCCTTCGTGTTCCCCATTCATACTACAAAACTACACATATGTAAACGAAAAGGAAAAGGAGAAGAGTCGAGACAAATCGATCGACGATCAAACTGCTCTCCCAAACATTTGTCTCCGTAGATCCTTGATTCGTTGCTCGCGTTTATCCGTTGGACGGATCTCATAAAATTTCAAACATTCGTCAACTACATTTCGTCGTATGTATCATAATAATAATAATAATAAGAGCACCGTATGATCAGCATGCACGTTTTTTTGGGATCTCGATTCACCCAAAGAAGATTGAAACCGTCGAAGGACCTCGGAGAGCTTCGATAAACAACATCGTTCGTCGAGTTGCACTCGACCAAGATGTCCCTTAACATTATCATAGAACATATATATATATATATATATATATATATGTAGGATTTTTTAGAAAAAACGTGGTGAAATAGAGCGGAACTCGAACTCGCCACCTCTCGAACATGCGTGAATCTCGAGTCCCGCTCGTGCCCGGTTCCTTTTCTTCCACGAAAATCCTACATACATGTATGTACACTTACTTTTCTAATAATTACTTTCCAAACATCGGAACAGAATGCTGAGTGATAAAGAAGAGAACAGAAAAGAAACTATTACATATTAAAAGAAAAAAGAAAAAACGATCTCGAAAATGATAATAATTAAACACTGCTGGATTTTATGCATTTACAACAAAAATGGGTGAGCACAATTTAAAGCAGTGGACATGCTAAAAAGATTTAAAGACACCCGAGTACGGGTTTCAGCTTAATCAAATAATTAAAAGAGGAAAGAAATTTTGATTTCGCTCCTGTGTCTTGCAATCATTGCAAACATTTTTTATTTTGCATAAAGATCCGCAGTCTAATAATAATAATCTGAAAAAAAAAAACGAAATCAAGATTAGTCTCGTTTCATAATCATTCACCCAGCATTCTTCAATGCGTATACGTATACCTACGCGTACTTCTTAATTACGGACAGAATAATCGCTTAACACGACTTAACGCTATAATATTAGTTATACGATATATCCATGTCACGATACAATATACTGTAAAAATGTTCAAAATTCCATGAGAAAGGTTTTACAAAAGGTATGAAACTATAATATCACTGTAAATATTTTCTAAACATTCGTACAACGTGAGAACGTAAAAAAAACAATACTGACATCGTCTGCACAGATAATATACAAAAAAAAGACATGCAAAGCGTTACGGATCGTGGGAATGTTTCGTATCTACGTTTCAACATGAAAATTTTCAGACAGTGTATAATAACGGTAATAATAATAACGATGATTATGATGACAATAATGCTGCTGCTGATGATGATAACAACAACAATAATAATAATAATAATAATAATAGTAATAAACAGAAAAAGAAGAAAGAAAGAAGAAGAAGAATCATCATAAAATATATCGAGAAACGATATAAAAATGGTACCAGAACAATTAGTAAGAATTCGAAAAGAAAAACTCTCGTAATCACACGAGACAATAGAAAGTAGAATAGAAGTAGAATCAAATCGAATTCTAAGTACAACGTATATGTACATGGAAAAAAAAAGCGAAAGAAGCGGAATCTTTGCATATCTTGTACGAAGTATATCTATGGCAGTAACTTATGGTAATTACTAGTATTAATATTAGTATTGGTATTAGTAATTAATATTAGTGAATAAATGAAATATGATGAAATACGAGAGCTTAGATCCAGGGAACTGACCTGGAAGCCACTGATGGAGTATCGCGCGTCACGGACGGGTCAGGACTGTGCGCTTGGAACATGGTGGACGGCGTTGCAGGATAACTACCACCCGCACCACTCTGACCGCTACTGCCTACCCCAATTACGGACGAGTGCGACGGTGTCTGACCACCAACGCCCGGTCCACCCCAACCAGGTATGTGCGTTACTAAGAAAGGTTTCACGTATCCGTTCGTCGACGTGGATTGATTTTCTACGACAAATCGTGCAACGTCCCGTTTCAAGTTTCAAATTTCAAGTTACCAGTATCAAATCAAGCGTACCGCGTGTATAAAGAGACAAACGACCAATCAAATAAATATTTACCTGTAAAGGGTGTGTAGTATTTCGAGAACGCCTGATCCTTCGACAAATCCGGATAGAGATAGAGCAAGTGTTGCAGATCGAACACACGATCCGCCAAACTGCGGATCGCGAAATCCTTGCTCGTAAACGGTTGCAGCATAAACACCTCCGTTTGGTCTGCACAATTCAAGATGATTTTCTTTATACAGTAATGTCCGACTGTAAGTCGTTTCTCGGTTCTGTGTTGCGACCTAGATATAAGCGGGACATTATTTTTTTGTGGCTTCAAAGGACCACGCCGAACGTAGAAAAGGACAGCGAAGCTCGAGAAGCCTCGGTCGCCGAGAAATGTAAACATAACTAATTCAATAACAAAACTTCTTTATTTTTCATTATTTTTTTATGGGACTTTGACCAAATATAGACCAAAGTATTTCCCATACGCTGTTCTTCTTTGCGTCCGAAACATTCGTCGTTCATTGCACAATATCATCGGAATTATATCATATTTGGTAACATTTTACACAAAAATAAAGAAGTTTTGTAATTGGATTAGTAGTTCACACTGATATACCCGCCCGGTATCGGATTACGCGGCGTGTTTACGCTGCTCGGCGACCGAGGCAGCTCGAGCTTCTTGGTCCCTCGTGGGATATGTCCCCCAGTGGAATGGACATTACCGTAGTTAGGCAAAATTTCAAACACACGCCGCAACACATCGATCCAAGAACGAGAGCAACCGTTCAGAATACTTTACCTCCTACCCACGCGATGGTGACTCCGCCGAGCTCGGAGTCCGAGAAGCGCATCAGAAAAGTTCCGGACGCGCAATTCGCCAGCATTTCCTCGGCTTGCTTCTTCCTCACGAACCCCAATATGTAACCATCAATCCATGGGCCTCTCAAATGTTCTCTCGTCAATTTCATCACCGCGTAGAACCATTCCCAAAAAGTGAAATTCCTTTCGGGCAACGGCTCTTTGCAAAATTGAGCCCAGCTTAACAGTAAACCAGTATAATCCTGGCCATTAGCATTGCCACCTCTGAACGCTTTCTCCGCGAGAAATCGAAGATTGTCTTCAGTCAGAGAACGACCCGTTGCCGATCGAAATTTAACGTTCAACGCTTCGGCTACCTGGCCCCATGGCACTTTGTCGGGTACAGCGAACGGCACCCTTCCTGGCTCGGCGAAAGCATTGTCCCACGTAACCGTGGCCCACGCGTGAGGCTCCTGGTTCCCGTGTACAATCACTACAACCGGCAAGCTCAACGTCCAAACCTGAAATACTAATTCACCTCCTCCAACGCTGAACTGGGATTGGAACAGAAGCGAAAATTTCTCGTCCATCACCGACTCCGTTCCCTTCTTCTCCGCCCTTTTGATTTTCTTCAGTTGCATGTTACGAAAGCTCACAGAGAGTTGTCTCGTTGCCTACCAGAAAAAAAAAAGAATTATACACATACGAACAACGATATTAGAAAGTAGCGACAAAATATTCTCTCTCACTTGATGGTATTCCATCGATCCTGTATTGTTCAATATGTCACCGCTTGCCTCCCCATTTTTAGACATCTTGTCGCTCTTTAATAGAGCGTTTGCCTGAGCTTCGCTAATAATGCTGACTTTTACTTGCGGAGGAGTCATGTGAACGTTCAATTTCCCACCCACAAGAAGACGTACCGTACTTGTGAAACGGGTATTGGTCTTCATTACTTGTGGCGGTTGCTTTTCTATGATGAACGTGCTGGTTACCAACGAGCTAAGAAGCTGCGTAATCTGCGAATTCAAAGTGGGAAGGATATCTTGCATGCCAGGTGGTTCGAGCGCAAACTTTTGCTTCAAGCGTTCAGCCTCTTTGATTTGCTGGCGATTCAACCAGATCAGTTCAGCCAAACTTTCGCACCATTCTTGAATAGAGTCCAGATTATTGTTAAACGGTGCTCCGTTTCCAGCCAACTGTTGGTCTCGTTTCCACCTGCAAATTCATACGTTTCGCAGGTAAGCGTTTGCTGTGAGGCAAAATCGTCAGAGTCAAGAGGAAAATGAAAAGAAATTTTACCTAATAAGTTCATCATCCAAGACTCTAGACTGCAAACTATTTAGCCTGGTAATAGTATCTTTTAGTTTATCGGCTAACGTTAATCTTAGCTGCATCAAACCAGTCACTTTATGATTTAACACTTGTTCCTGCTGTTCTTTTTGTCTACAGTATTAAGAGATGTTAGTATTAATAGAAACGGTAAAACATGTTGCTTCGGATTATAGGAAAACGTAACGTTGCATTACCGTCTAATTTTCTTTTCCATATCCAAGTTTTGCTGATTCTGTGGCTGGGTTGCAAGATGTTGCAGGTGCGCGTTGTGCTTGGTACACTCGTGATAACTAATGGCAAAAGCTTCTTGTTCCTGTTCCATTTTTCGCAGATCCTCTCCAGTTTCTTGAGTTCTACGCCGTAGGGACTCAACGTGCTGCGCTATTTCTGCGATAGCGTCACTTATCAAACCTACTTTTCCTCCTGCCATATTCATTAAGTTTCCTCCCAAATTCTCTACTTGACCTAACAGCTTCATTTCCGTTCCCAAACAGTGACTGATTATTCTGTACAGCATCGTTGGATTATGCGTATACCTTTGCTGTAGTAAAAAAAGTTGATCTTTAGTTACTCACATAATAAATGCGTAATTCCTGTCAAAAAATGTTAACAGAGATCTAACTAAAATAGTTGTTTTATTTGAATAGAAACATGTGAGCAATTTTGGACAAATCGAGCTGCGAGTAACTAAGGGTTTATATCCATTCGAAGAACTTACTCGAAAATTTTTTGCAGCCTCCATCAACTTTATCTTCGTAATAAACATATCATCCGTGTTCAAAGACGCCGCTTTGGATTCTAATTCTTGTATCAAAGATATAACAATATTTGTTATGTACTGTTCGAATTGTGGATTTTCTGGATTCTCTATTTCGGTCCTACAACATTCACCTTGTTATGGGTCTCGGGAGAATCGAAGGACAAATTCATAACTTAAACATATCTATATGTATATTTACCATATTTGTTCTTCTATCCAAGACGACAAGAAGTGGCGAACTTCTATCGGAAAGTGTTCTCCGTAGACTGAACGCACCTGTTGCAGCACGTCTTGCGGCAATTGTTGTATCTTTACCCACAGGGCCATCTTGACTCCTAACAAAAATATTTTTCTCTTGAAATAGTTTGAAATCTTTTCGGAACATACAGAATCTACAAAGTGTGGAATCAACAATAACTGTGTTCCTTGGTGATCGATAGACTGCTTTATGCATTTATGACTTCTGAAAATTTTCAAAAAATGCTAGAATACAAAATTCCATAGAATTTGATATGATTTTTATTTATTTCAGATCTCTAAAGGTTACTACCACTGAAAATATGATTTTATTTGTTCCTACTTTCTTAAAATTTGCCTACAAAAATTAAAAATTGCATAATCTTTATGCAAAATAAACATTTTCTACCTATATTGCAACAAACTGGACAAAATTTATTTTCCTTCTTAATCTGTTCACTAGATTAAAAATAATAGAACAATATTTCTAAGTTCTTCTCATGTTTCTACTGTTTCCAAATACACCTGCTTCGTCATGAACGCATAAAATCCGTTGTCTATTGATAACAGTGGTCGACCGCCAAATAAGATAACGGTATAACCAAAAATCAACGATACCCCATTTCAACTTTTCTCCCGTATTTCAAAGGTACGAAATCAAATGAAACACAGAAGGAAACGTTTTCTATACATAATTTTTCTCAAGCAAGACTGCAAAACACAGAGATCGAGAGTCGACGAAGTAGGAAAATGGTTGATAAGATTACAGGAAAAGCGTGCAAGAGAGTACATGCTTCGAAAATTCAAATACGAAATGGCCAATACGGAAATACTCGACAAGTCTGATATACGTGTATCGAATTTCTTACGAGATTATGATTACATATTTCGCGAGATAATTCGAAGGGTTGATCGAATTCGGTGCAGAAATGCCAGTATCAATGTTTACAAGCGAGAGAACGTGACGTATACGAAATATGTAATGCGTAAAATAGTTAAGCGGGAGGGGCGAAAGAAGATGTTCGCTGGAAGAACTGTTCGTACTCACCTGCTGCTAGTCCGAAGACAGAAGCAACTAGGTTCTGTTCGTTGATCAGTACCTTCCTGTTCGTTCGACTCGATTCGTTCAAGATGTAACCTTTGCACCGATGAAATAATCGTAAACGTAAAGATCGCGGAGACCGGTTGCACGCGCGAATCTCATCAATAACTATCCTTCCCCTTCTGCGTTAGTCTCATCAGCGCGGACGACGACGGAGTGCCGCTGCCAAGCAATTCCGAGAATTTCTTACCGTAAATGGCGCGGTCCTAAAGAGTGGGGAGAGTCACGTGACCGAACGCCGTACCGCGCATGTTCGACTGTATGATTTTCCCAGGAACGTAACAATACATGGAAACGAGTACCGATACCTATCGTTACATCAATCTTGGAATTTTCTGCTGCAAATCAATAACATTTACTCGGCTTGTCACATGTACAACCACCGTTACGATGTTAACAACCTCCTTCTCCAGACGAGTCGGGTGCGCGAAACGACTTCCGAAAAATACACGCTCGATTAAATTTAAAATATATTATTTCCTCGATGTAGAATAAATATATAAAAGATCTGGTAAATAGATGGGTCAGCTTATTTTGGCCACGTCAAAATGTTATAAGATCTGGATTACAATTCTTTGCACTCATCCTTCCACACTGTTAGCGTTTTCACTTAGTTGAGGGGGTAGACTCGTATCTTGCACTAACCGTACCGGGTACAAAATGTATCGAATTGTGTATATTGTATTATAAAAATTGCAAGATTGAATTTATTTAGATGTTCACAATTTTTATAATAATACGTGCTCGAATAAAGAATAATTTCTAATGAGAAAGCATCTTTATAATTTCAATAATTAAAACCTAAACAATGTGAAAGCGGTCATTTGACCGGTCGCGATACGGTTAGTGCTAGGAGTGCAAGGGTGCGGGAGTCGCCCTCAAAAGTCCTATTCTTACGTTTACGAGGCGTAATTTGTATTATTCGGAACCATAAAGCTGCGACAGCTAACTACCTGCTGCCGAATACCCTTGCAAGGGTGCGGGATGCTCCTTCTCATTTCTCGATAATGCAAAGATGGGGTTTTCCAGTAATCAAAAGCGCTAAACAAAAGATCAATCTAGGCCGCAATCGCCCTATCGTAAAACCCCTAATTTTACGTTTACGAGGCGTAATTTCCATTATTCGGCAGCATGTACCTGTCACAGCTTTATCCTTCCGGATAATGCAAACTGCGCTGTCGAATAATGCAAATTACGCCTCGTAAACGTATAAAAAAATACGACATTTTAGGGCGATCGCGGCCTAAATTGATCTTTTCTCTAGCGCTTTTAATTACTGAAAAACTCCGCCTTGAAATCCTGGAAATGAGAGTCTACCCCCTTCATACAAAAAAAGAAAAAAATGTATAATGTAATCGCAAAAACTTTGTTTAAGCATACAAAAAATATATAAAAATACTGTTCGAATATGTATACAGGTGTATATATGTAAATATAACATCACCGGATACGTCTTACGCTTTCTTTTAAAATTCCTTATTGTCAGAGGGATTTTATGCTCTGAAGAATAAGGGGTGGAAATACGAGAAGCACAGCCCCGATAAGATACGTTGTCTTACTTCCAATGCACCAGAAAGCTAGAATAACAGTTATGACATGTATAGTGCTGTAAGTAGGTATTAAATACATATTTGCTTTACTTTATCATTACCCGAAGACGCTATGATAGGTCCACAAGCCCTAGCCAGTGCTCCCAGAGAACGAAATACACCTGTTATCACTCCTTTTTGATTCTCAGGCCCAATTCGTGATACCAGAGTCATCATACAAGTTACAACCATGGCAGTGGCTATGGTGCATCAAGAAGTTCTTATTTGTTATGTTCGACTTTGTAATGTTCTACTGTCTTATTCATACTTACAAATTGCAAATAGAAATACTCCAATGGACAGTATCAGCAGATTCTCTGCTATCCCAACGCATACGAATGCCGGAATTATTAACCATAGGCCCTACACAAAATATTTGAAATTTATGAAAACTGTGAATTAGTAGCCGACAAACTCAAATGAATTTGATGGGCATTTACCAATTCTGCTGTAGATTTTGTTCTATTCGGAGGAATTGTTCGTACCCAACCTCCTTGCAACAGAGCCATAACTAATCCAATTCCTAAAAACATCCAGCCTTGTTGCATACTCGTGAATTCAAATAAATAGTGGGTCAAAAATGTTAACGTGAATTCTAAACCGCTGTAAAGAAATAAATACACAAAGTATGTGTAGCCGAGAGTTTTCAAACTTTTCTTATCTGAAAGAATGACGTGTATACATTGTATTAATATGTTCAAGTTTGTAACCGAGTAGTTAAAGAACATTCACCTTGCGAGCTTAGACCAGATACTCCATTAAATTGAAATAGATCGATTGGATTGATATAAGTCATAGCTCCAGATATACCAGACTTCAAGGAGAGTGCTCTACATTTCTCGGGTAGGGACTCTTTTAAATTTAAAGCGACGAAACATAAATCGCTGGCAGTTATGAAAGAAGCGAAAATAGCTGGTATTATATACCAAGTTCCTTCTCTGTTGTTGCTCGAACTCCAAGCAAAAAATGCTCCTATCATTGGTCCTACAACAAAACCTATGGAAAAAGCGATTCCAACCAATGCCTAAAAAGTACAAGAATTTCTAATTCATAAAATTTCTATTACGCGCATCGTTACATATCCAATTCGTAGATTCTTTTTATGCGTACCATGGCTTTCCCTCTGGTTTTAGGAGACGTCACATCTGTTATAATAGCCATCGACAAGCTAATATTTCCTTTGCTAATACCGCCAACGAATCTGGCTATGACGAATATGGTAAAATTAAAAGATAATGCCCATAATAAATAAGATAACAGAATGCCAGTCAGGCAAAACAACATTAACGGTTTTCTCCCATAAATATCTGATAGTGCGCCAACGATCGGCGAACTCAAAAATTGTAAAAAGGAGTACATAGAACCCAGGAAGCCTACAAATGAAATTTTACAAATTAATACAGAACTGAAAATCAAATAATGAATGAAATAAAATGAAATACACTAACCTCCATAAAGTACTGTACTAACTTTATCGGGAGCGTTGAACAATTTCCGTGCGCTTTGTATATAATGTAAAATCTTAAAATATAAACCTTGATCGCTTTCTACATCTCTATAATAATCTAACAAAGCCGGTAACAACGGTAGTATCATAGTAAACGCTAAGAGATCCAAAAGCAATGAAACGAACACCACTTGAACGGTATTATCTTTTATTGTGGACATTGTTGATTCTTAAGTATCTTATTAAAAAGAGAAACATTTGATACGAAATGTTAACGTGTCAATAATGAGTTTCATCAGCCACTCATCACGTTTGATTACAAAGTTTGTACAGGTACTACTAATCTCGGCGATCCCATGATTAACGCTCGAACGAATTCACAGTAACTTTTGCTGGAACCGCCTGATACTCGATAGGAAGTAGGATGCCTCGCTCCGAAATATAATACTGTTTTTTAACGGGAATACTTTCTCCTTCCTCTACTACAAAGGTTGAATACTGTGTGTATGAAGTCATTTCTACGAGTGAAAGGAATTGTTGAGTTGACCCAGTTTTCGTTCGTTTCCCGCCTACGAGTTTTTGTATCGTTCGCTTACTCCGTCGATAACGTTGCGATCACGTTACCGACACGCGGACTCTGTATTATCGACACAAGGTAAGTGGTGCTCCTGCTCCGTCCACTTCATCGAAGAATACAAAAATTACAATTCAATATGATGCTCTTCCACTCACTGTACTTCGGATAGAACGCACCTAAACGTTCGAAGTTCGAAGAAGCGAAAGCATCTCGATCAAATATATCACCACATATTCGAGAAATATGTTGATCATAATATGTACACAATTGAAAATAAAAGAACAAGAGGAATTCAATATCAAACATGAATTAGATCGCGTTTAACCACGTGCTTTGAATCTTGATTAATCATTACATTGTTTTTATTTGTCAGTGAAGCGAAAAATAGCACAAACCGGCGCACCCAGAAACATTATGTATGTTTTAACTTCCGGTTGCACACGGTATAGAGCGTTCGTATACACGGCGTACAAACACGTTTGCGTTCGACCACGGATACACTTCCTCGACGGGAACAAAGATCTTTTGAAACCCGTCCCAAAGTGTAACGTCGCCTGGAACGACCGTTTTTTACCGCACAGTATTTCAATAGCTGTTTTTTTTTACTACAAGTTCCGAGGAAATAAATCAGCACGGCAGACGTGGAGTTTTGAGATCCTCGTTGTGAGAATATGGTCGATAGTGGACCCTATAGGTGGTATTAATTTTTTAGAAATTCGTACGTGTCGTTGCAACCGTGTTACGATTCAACGGATCTACTGGCTTATCGATAAGTTCGGATAGAAATTTTGTATCCTTGAAACGGTATCAACCGACGTGCGTAGAGATTGCGACTCGTCTACTCGTATTTCTATGCGAAGAGACGAGCGCACTATTTTTTGATTTACAGATGTTTAGAATTTTCGTTGAAAAACTCAAGATGTTTCGGAATAGTTTCGATCTACGCGTAGAGCAGGTGGCAAAGGAACCAACAACCTCGTATCACGGTTAAAATTTAAGCAAGGGATTCGACGCTTGCCATCTGGGCCTCACGGTGTGAAGCGCATACGGCGCATCGATGCCATTCCATTTCATTCCATTTCATTTCATTCTATGCGATAGCGTGTGTGGATAAAAATATTTTAAAGCGTCTTCTATTCTGAAAATTTGATGGAAATAAAACAAAGGTCAAAATTTGATTTTTCATTTCGGTTTGCAAAGCGAAAAGAAAAATATCCATCGATATTCGTAGCGGCTTTGATTTTAGTAAATTCAAATTCAACTTTCAATCATTATATGTGCCCATAATGATGAAAATGGTCTAACGATAAGTCAAAATTAAAAAAGAATGAGTTTATCAGTTATTTCACATCGCATTATATATTTTAAACTAAATTAATTCAATGTAATTTTTACGATATTGTCAAAACTGAACCGTTAGATAGTGCTTGTTATTTCAACATTATATGAAATTCATTTAGTGTTAATATCCTTTTCCGTTAAAACATCAGGAACGTTCTCCTTTTCTCCTTTTTACCACGTTTTTATTACAAATTACATGTCAAATACAACAAGCATATATTGCAAATAAATAAATATCAGATTGAAGGGAGAGTTCTGTCGTATTTTAAATAAGTACTTTTTGCTTGCGAAGAAACAAGAATTGACAGGTCATCTGAAAGACGACAAGTTGTTACAAATAATAGAAATTCTATCATCGAATAATATTAAACATATATTTCTATAAGTCGATTCAAATATTTTCTTTAAAAAAAAAATACGACAGAACTTCCCCTCCAATCTAAGGAACAGCCAAATAAAATCTGTAGTTCAGCGAAATTGTAGTCGACACGATGATCGCCGTTGAATCGGTTTTCTCAAACGAGAGCAGGTATGCAAAGCGACAAAGAGGCCGAACTGAAAATCCGGAGAGGTAGTAGGCTATCGGGTAAGAATGAACACGGGAGAAAGAAGAAAGAAAGGAAGCGAGGAGCGGAACAAGACAAGCCGAGCAGATGGGAAACCCCTTGGCGGGGAAAATCGGCAATTTTCTGAGAAGCACGGGGCAGAGACTCGTAAACGCCGTGCACAGTGAAAATGGTCGGAACAATGAGGACAAAGAAAATTTTCGGGTGGTACGGTGTACGGTACCGGGTGGCAAGCTGCACACCGATACGAGCCTGCACTGCACAGAGAGCCGAGTCCCCGACCGCGTCCGTGTCCCGTCCCATCCCATCCTATCCCGTACCTACCGTCCCGTAGTCGTGTATAAGTATAAGCCCCGTAGGCCTTAGGGTATTATGAACTAGGCGCACGAGGCTTTCGAAACCAGACAGCCGTCGTGTATGCCATAAACACGAGTAGACCCTCTCTCTCACGGATTGTAAATCCTCGTTGTGGACGGTATTAAAGGGAAGATGACGACGGTCCGTCAACCCCCAATACAACCGAAGAAGATGCACACAGTTCGCTGGGAGGTACTCGTCGAAAACGGGATTTGAGCTTCTTGCTTGCTAGCTCACGAAGTCGCAGTGGCAGTTTCGAGGGGTGAGAAAAAAGGAACCTTACCCGCTCGAACTAGCCAACGTCAGGGGAGAAAGAGAGCAGCTCGAAGAAAAATAAAGAACGGAAGGGAAAAAACGTATGGAGAATACGATAAAAAGGACAGAAATACGGAGAACAGAGCAGAAGATTGTATTGAAGTATCCGTACAAGTTTGACCAGCGTATATCTATATGTTATAGTATAATACTCTTGTGTATATAGAATATAGAGTATACAGTATACGGTATAGTAGTACCAACGTAGAAATAAGGATATGTAAGCGCGCGTGCCCGTGCAGCCGACAGCAGATGCGCTCACAGCGCAGCTGTCCTCCTACAAGTGGTTCTCAATCATTCCCATTGGTTTCCCGTATCGATGCGGTGGTACACCGGTACACGTGTGTCACCGATGCCCAAAACAACAACACTGTTTCTAGAAACGCAAGATTTCGAAGTTTTCCAACGGATACTATTTATTGATGACATACTTGATTCAAATAGATTTCTTGTATTTTACCGATCTGCCCTTGCAAATCGTTTACCACCGATCACGACACGCTAGTCGATCTAACAATAACGGAAGTTGCGACGCGATGACAGGAGCACGTGCTGCTCAACGCAAGGTTCAGCTGTTCCAGGTGAAAAACGTTCGAATCTCTATACCATTGCCGACAGCTTGTCGAACATTCGAAAAATTCTCCAGTTATCGCAAGAAGAGCCGACGCGAGCCGCACGCTCGCGCAAATCACAGTTTTCAGCTCAACTGCGTACGCATGCGTATACTAAATACTATTCGAAACGACGGGTGTGCGAAGTATTCTTACAGTTTTTAAAAACGAATAACTTTTTCGAAATTGGACCCGACAGCCTGAGTTAAAATAATTTCTTTTTTAATTGTTATTGGTCGCAATTGCGAAGGGAATAGTAAAAGTCACGACTTTTCAGTTTTTTATCTGTGGCTGTAATGAAAATTTAGAAGGTGCCTTTGGTAGGTCTAAGGAAATTGTATACATGTACAAAGTTCGATTGAAATTAATCAAGGTTGTTATGAAATATAATTGATTGAAAATAGCAAAAATTGTAAAAATCTGCAAACCCTAAATTCAAAGATTTTTACATTTTACATGCCCATAGCTTTTTTCTGCGTCAACCGATTTCAATGAAACTTTGTACATATATATATATATATAACATATATATATATATATATATATATATGTTGAATATTTTGCACACCCACGAATTAATGCATTTCATTAAATTCTCTGCAGTTCATTTTGTCACCGTACCAGCGAACACACGTTGCCAATAATTTAATTAAATGTCGAACCGGTAGTTGTTCATCCAGAATATTATCATTTTTATTTACACATATATTTTTATATTTAATCGGTGTTGATGCAATCATCGAAGAAAAATGCTTCAGAAACTGACAACAATTATTCAGATGATGCAAACGATACAAATCATGGAATTATTGAATGTAGTGTAATTTACACGTGTAATTTAAAACAGTAAAAACATCAGAAGAATTGAAAAATAACAATCACCTATTAGACATATTACATACATAAAGCAAATCTGGTCGTGTTTCGATTGTCGTGTTGCGAGAAAATTAGGTTATTGTTACCGATACCAATAAACACGTGCATTTTTATAATATGCGAACCTAAACGCTGCAATCTCGAAAATAAAAAATTATTCTTACGAAAGGAAAATAAAGGAGGACCAATGTGAGAAACGGAATATGTCCTGCGATGGATCGCACGAAAGATTCTGCGATAATTCGCGTTTGTAAAACGAGTCCGGGACGCGTCGTTGCATCGTTTCTAATAACCTGGCTATTGTAAAATTCGACTGACCCTTTTTTCCTCTCTCTCCCATGGGAGGAGAGGATACTTACCTGGCGAGAAGACAGAAGGACAACGGAAGAGCAGCATACGTCACGTACTTGACAGGCGGAGCAAAATTCGGGACAGCTGATACAATTTTGGCGGGCTTTGCCCGATGGATCTGCAGCGAGTACAAAGCGGGTACAGGGAAGAACGAAGAAAGAAGAAAGAATACGAAGCGCGAGGAAGGGAAGACGGTTGCTCGATTGAAAAGAAGACAGAGAGGGATACTTTTAAGAACCGAAAGAAGGGGAGATCCGGAGGAAGAAGGAAAAGGGACGTCGCGGAACGAAGAGAGAAAAAGAGAGAGAAGACATTGGAGAGGAAGTTGGAAGAATCGAAGGTAGGAACTTGCAGGAGAATGACAGAGAGAATAGAGTGGGACCGAAAAAAAAGGACGACAGAGAAAAAGGAAGGGAGGCCTCAAAGTTGGTTGTTGCTGGTGTTCCTGCTTCGTTGCTGTTAAATAAGAATAAGCCCCCACCATCGAACCCAAGGGGCACCTATATAGCCGGGGGCTTTCATGTACTTGGAGCCCAAAAGGAATAAAGAGTCGGGACACCTGGTCACGGGCAGCAGTTTGTTGAGAACTCCCTACGTGGGATAACGTCGTCGCGGCCGGCCTTTACGGTGTTCTACGGATTCGCCGGATATTCTTGCTTGCCCGCGAGAGAGAGCCGAACACAAGACTTGGACGGATCGGAACGCAACAATTTCCGAGGCTGATCTTTGAACGTTTCGACATTGCCCACCGCTGCATCATCATCGTTTTTATCGGATTCGAAAAAACACTCCACAAAAAACACGCCAGAGTACCGTACATCGATAATAGTGCAGTGCAGTGCACGGGAATTTCTGAAATCGTACGTTTTCCCGTAACTTCGCGCCGTTTTCGTCGCCACAAAAATACGCATTTTCAAGCATAACTGCGACAGGACCAAACGACGAGACACGACGAAACACGATCAGACCAAACAAAGACGGCCAGTGCCGGAGAAAGAGGATAGTCGAGAGGCGCGGGATCGGGACATCTACTATTTAGCAACCGCCGAAAGACGTCATTCGCTTCGATTTGGGGGTTAGGGTAGTGCTTCGCCGGTAAAACGTGTTTGCCTCGTTGGAACGTGGATCCGCGATACCACCATGCTATCGCGGCTGAATTTCTGTGACGATCCGATCAGCGGACTCGCGTCGATCCGTGAAGATCCGTGTCGAGAAGTATTGATCAAACAGATTCGAAATCGTAATTTATCTTCGTCGTAGTCGTCGTAGGTACGTACGTTACTACGACGAAGAATCTCGAGAGCATCGATATTCATTTTCTTCGAGACTGTCATGTATTTCGTTCGTCGTCGTTTCCGTAATTCCACGGGATCCTACTCCATTTGAATCTCGTGTACGAAGTAACATTAGCACACGACGTACAGTGGAATCGTCGAACCGATGGTATTAGTTTTTAATTGTTGCGTTTAAGTGTTCCGTTCTCCGATATTTATTTTTGTGAAATTACACGAAGGTTTCCAATTTCACGCGAACAGAATTCTCTTATTCGGAATGAATCGACAAGGGCCGAGTTCGAGAAGAAAAGAATACTCGTCGTGAAAGCATGCACGTATACATATACCGAGCGAATATTTTTATTTTACACTGTCGATCATGCTAAATCGTTCGGGTATAGCGTCGAATTGGCATGTCCGAAAATTCGTAGGAATTTTAGAAATAAGAAATTCATCGAAGAAAGACTTGCATCGAAGGTAGGCCGAGATTTGTGACAATGTTCCGTGACTACAGAATTTGTCAATATTGCACTTATCCCGGCCTATCGAAATGCAAAATATACCAGCGACGAATACAAACAACGAACACGACGCAGAAACGAGACGGCGTCGTTGGACAACGTGATTGTTTTCGGCGAACTTGTCGAGCACACCGGCAGGTTGGGATGTGGGCATTATTTGTTGTTAGATTAGATCAAATTGCACTCATTCCGGCCTGCTGGATCTGCTCGATCGATCATCCGCTGTGTCTCCTATGCCGAGCATCGTTAACCGTATTAAACTGAACGAATTTGAATGTTCAATTCGTGTATTTACGAATTTATATTTATAAAATGTCGTTCGTATATCGTTTCTAGCTTGTAAATAAAATTAAACGATCGAACGAACTTACCTGTCCACGAAGTTTGATCATAATTGTACGAATAGCCTCGTTCGAAGGTGAAATATATCATTAATTTGTGTACAAAGTGGAGAAACTATGTTTTCAAATAAAATGACGAAATTTCAATATTCAGACGTATCATTTCAACCTTCTTCCCTAAAATCACTGAACATTAATACTAAGATTTTTCGAAAATACGAGACGCATCAAAGAAGCTATTTTGAAACTATTTTCTCCGTAAAATTCGAAATCTAATTTTGTCCAAAATCATTTTTCTGATCGAACGATACAAAGTAACGCGCGAGGAATACAATGATAAACATAATGTCGTTCGAAGAAAGCGACGCAATTGTGCGGAGATGCGCGCAATAATAAATTGAAAACGAATGAAAAAGCAGAAACATGATCTCGATAAGAGGAAATCTTTTTTCGACGTATTTCGAATGAGCAGAATCTTATTGGTACACGAACAACAGAAAATAATACTGTAAATACATATACGTATATATATAGTGTCCATCCATGTACTGGTCTATCCATGTACACTGTACACGACACAATAAGCAAATCGTAATCGTACGGTTGCCGCGTCGTTTCAGATTCTATTTAAATACTATCCGACTCTTTTTCGTTGGGTAGGAGAGAAAAAAACATACAAGGAAAAAGAAGAAAGGGAAATTGGTTGAAAGGAAGCGTGGAAAAATTACGTACGAGGGGTTACATTACGTTCGATCGAATAAGAAAGCACAATAAGAGCAGTGGGGTCGTCCTGGTGGAACACGAATCCTGTTTTTCATTCATATTCTTCAGGTAGAAGACGTGTGGTTCAACGTGGTGCAAGCATCCCCCTTTAAGAGTCTCACGGTTTGAAATAAAACACCTGGCTTCTTCCAAATGTGCGCGGCATAGGTGTACATATAGTACGGTGTAGTGTGCGCGTACCTACATGCTACACGTTACACAGTACACATGTGTAAATATGTATATAGATACGGCACTGCCACAACCACATTAGAGCAGACTGCGCGAAGGAGCGCGCGTTCACCCGTCCACGGGCACGGGGCTGTATTCTCACGGCGAAAGAGAACTACTTTTCTTCACGGACTGGTTTTGCTTTCCTTATAAACTTTATTCACTTCTGTATAATATGCCAAAGGGTACACTTGACATGTGTGCACGCTACCACATCTATACATGCTTGTATACGTGCACTATTCATATGCTAAACAATAAATGCGCTGAAAGAATCTCTATCTTATAGATACGACTGTGCAGTGTGCAGCTGTCGCACACACGAGCCTCTATATATACACGAATCCACTGCAATTTCAAAAAGAATTCTCCTTTCAAGATCAAACTGTCCAACGATACTTTTATTCATCGGTGATCTTCGATTTACAACAGTCGACGAACAAATAGTCAATATTGTTATTGCGACCTGTAAGCTTGTAGTGCCAGTCGAATCTAAACGAAGACAAACTCAGGAACGTCCTTCTCTTTTTTAAATCCTAATGCAATGACTATGTCCAAATTCAACTCTGTCAGTAACCCAATTTAAATCGAAAAATTCAACTTTCGATCATTGCATTTAAATTTATAAATTCAAATTCAACTCTCGGCAACCCAATTTAAATCTAAATTCAACGTTAAAATAAACTGTAAATAAATAAATAGATAATAAACAACAGGATGCGAACAACTTCTTTTCTATACAACGTTTATATATACATCGTAAAATCCAAGTTACACAAATTGAATCTGTATTCGATAGAATTACACAAAAATATTGTACGATAAGAAAGTATTTAGATTAAATTTTCAACGTTCCATTTTGGAAATTTTTAAGCTTCACTTTGAAATATTAAAATTCTTAAATACAATGGGAATCTATACAATGCGAATCAGTAACTTTGAAAAGAAATCCTGCAGATAGGCAAGCGAACAGATGCACCAGTAGAATTTAGGCTTACTTAGGCTATCCAAACGTTCGACAATGGACGTTCTTTCTACAACACATGCATACTCTCAACTTTGAACCCGCTCTTATGCGAGGCAATAAGATACAAAAAATTGTATGAAGCATTAATAGATTTTTATTTTATCGTATTTTATTCTATTTTAACAACGTTTCATTCTTTGTAAACGACCTTCAAGAAATACGTAAATAAAATGAATCATTTGAAGCATATTTCGTACAGGTTAGTAATATGTGATTCTCGTGAAAACAACTATGTAAATAACTAACATAATGTTTTCTTTATATTATGGATGTCACAGTATGATACTAACATAAATGTTTAACAGGTCTCCATGCCGTTGGTTGCAAAAATCGCAATCTGTAACGTCAAGGTTAAGTTCTAATATACAAATACCACCTAGGATAGAACGTAGACCCACGGATATTTTACGTGTAAATATACGACAAAGTTTTACTTGAAATCATGCTCGAAACTTGCTATAGAATTACATGAAATTCTCTATATTCAATATTGAAGGCTCTTGATCGTTCGGTGCCAAGAGATCCGTTGGCAACCTCTTACAAGTATCACGACGATCCCTATTTAATTCCAATGAAAAGATCGGACTATCGTATTTATGCACTATCCTACGAGTCTGGTAGAGATACAGCAATGTGGATTCACAGGGAACACGCAAATTACTTTCCGAAAGAACTCTCAGTACCCAGAATCAAGGTATGCATCGTCTGATACGATAGAATACCATTGACCGTCCATTCGAATGTGGTGTTTAATGATTTTTGGTTGCTATTTTGTAATTTATAGGCATTCGTACCACCAGTAATATATAAGGATAAAAGTCAAGTATCGGAAGAGATCTTTCTGCAAGCTATAGCGGAAACTAACGTCTCGGACGCGTTACATATTTACAATCTGTTAGAAGGCGATGTTTCCAATACAGCCAAACAAAGCCTTTTAGAATTGTTATGTTTCTGTAATAGTCGAGAAGATACATTTAAAATGCTTCCACACGACCAGTGGTTTAATAAACCAGATATGCAACTGATTTGGACGTAAGCAATGCGAAAGCAACAAGTAGACAGCGGATCTTTATGCAAAGTAAGAATTTCCTTCCTGAATTACGACAAACTGGAATTCATTTTTCTCATAAATGCATAAAATCCGCTGTCTAGCAATGAGCAAGTGTTTCCATTCTTTTACAACAATTTTCTTTTTCAGGCCCAATCCTCTGGTGGAGCAGTTATACAATTTCTTGAAAACTCAAGATCATGCAACAGCATGCAAGGCTTACAATACCGTGATCTGTGGCTTCGCGAAATGGAAAAAGGTATAGTAATTTGAATTTGCTTACGATACAGTTTATAAAAGTGTAATGAAACTAACTGAAAATTTTCAGATAGATGAGACTTGGCTGTTGTACGAAGAATGTCAGAAAAATGATATTCCATTAAGTGTGAATACTTATAATTATTTGATCGAGCTACTTGCAGAAACCTATCCACCCGAGTCTTGTTCAGAATCAGCGAAGTCGTTATACGAAATTCTCAATCACATGAACACCAATGGAGTTCGACCGAACGTTAGGACATTGAATGCTGCTCTTAGCGCAGCTTCTACGTTCTCAAATAGCACCACAGCGGAACATGTTGCAAAACATCTACTTATAGAATTTAAAAGACTGAATATAAAACTATCGTTAGCATCGTATCATTACGCTATTACCATATTTACTCGAGCAGGTAAACATTTCTCGTACATATCGATTTTAATTTAATCATTAATTGAAAAAACTTAATGTTTTGATAGGTGACGTTGCGTACAATTCCTTCATGGACCTTTTAAACTCGGCTGCAGGACAGAGTTTCACTGTTCAGGATCCGAAAGACGTAAAATTTTTCGTCACCGCCATCGATACAGCTTATTATACTTATTTCGATAAAGAAGCCGGTGAAAAAGTGTATGATATTCTTTTTACCGGAGACAATTACCAATTCTTACACAACTTAACAAACGTGCGGTTCTTTTGATCACGCCAAATACTTACCCGGCGATTACTCGAATAACATACGTTCCAATTACAGGAGTCTGCTTTCTTCTATGTGTACATGACATTGATGTTATCGACAAACACGATTCCAGATTTCTACGAACGTTACCACAAAGTTGTTCCCAATTTGTACATACCAGATTATCGCCTTTATAAAGAAATTTTGAATTCCATGAGAATGTACCCACTGGAAGAGGTAGCAGAGTATTTACCAAAATTCTGGATAGATATGGAGACGTTTAAGGTTTCGGATTCAGATTTGAGCCTGAGCGCAATGGAAATAATGTCGCGGGCCGTTTCAAAAGCTCAGCCGCCAGTGAAAGCAACATTTGCAAGCGCGGCTAACAGAACTTGGAGATATATAAAGGTTGAGTGTGTATTGCATTGGAATTCACTATAGACTATGTACCTAACAAAGATCTCTTATATATCATAGGACCAGATGGAACAGCAGAGCAACGCGCAATTTTCTACTGCAACTATCGGTTACATAGCATTGCTTCTATTAAAGAACGGCGATGTGAAAGAATGCAACGAAGTTTTAAAGTATACCGTCGAGAATCTGAATTCGTTCATGCCGATGATCTCCAAAGAACAAGTAGACGGATTATTTGAGTTATGTATTTCGGAGCGTTATTTTACAGAAGCACTTGTACGTACTTATAATTGTTCTCTTAACATATTCGCTTCCAAGCGAAACACATTCACTGAATTTCTTTCTTTATCATTACAGCTCGTCCTCGAATACTGTGTAAACGTAGGATTCCAACACGTCGTCGATATGGCTGGAACATTGCACAGTAACGATGCACATTTGGACAACGTTCAACGGGATAAATTGAAAAATTTAATGATAGACGATTTATAGTATAATCATTAGATAAATTTAACTTCGACGCAATAAAGAGATACGTATTTGTAAGAGAGCTTGTAATTTTCTTTTGAGATTTTGTCTGTTAGTTTTAAAAACGTCCAGTGAAACTATCGTAGTTGCTGTATCACATCGAAAGTTTACGAAGAATTTCAATGAATATGTCATTCAAAGAATAAAAATTACACGCGTCATTGGAAGATATTAATGTCCTTGTCCCTCTAGGTAGGGTACGTACGATTAATAAATTGAGTTGTATAGGCGGTGGGAGGTACTATCCTCTTGTCACTCAAATACTTATTTCCTGCATCGCGTAGCTTAACATCGTAACTCACTCGACCATTTGAAAGAGTGGAATGCTACGGTACCAACCGATACCAGAACGTTAAACCAAATCTGGCGAGGTCGTTGAGAAGAGGTGTTCTAGAAGCGTATTCGAGGGAAACTCTGTACATCCCGAGATTGTTGGCCTTGCTTGGACGGCGAGAAGAAAGAAAGAGTAATGGAGAAGAAAGGAGAAGATGCGCGTCTTACATTGGAGGCTGTACGCGAATTGATGAAGAAAAACGAACCGGACGTGGAGATCCACAGTTTGGAGGAAGAACCTGGCTCGGGACGAGGTGACAATTACACGTCTATGCTCTATCGTATTCGAGTGAAAGGTCAAGAACGGAGGGAGACAACCGATGGAACGATCGAATGGATCGATTACGAGCGTGCGATCATCTACAAAATGTTGCCTCAGTCGAGGGAACATCGGGAGGCGTTCAAAAGCGAATTACTATTTCGAAACGAAGTGGCGTTCTATACGTACGTGTGGCCCACCCTGAACAAGTTGCAAACGGACGGCAGAAATGTGTTCAACGGCGTTGCCAAAATATACGCGGCTCGTGTCGATCTCATCGCTATGGAGGATTTAAGAGAAAAGGATTTTAAGATGGCAGACAGAAGGAAGGGACTCGAGCTTGACCATTTGAAGGGTGCTTTGAAGGCCTTGGCCGGCTTTCACGCGCTCAGTTTGACGCTCCGAGAAACGAGGCAAGTCGAACATTGTCATTGTCTTTCCTTTTTCATCTTCTCTATGAATTAGTGCGACCGAGTATCTTTACAAATACGTAAATATAAAGTTAACAATGTGTATTTTACATATGTACATAACGCGTGTTTCGAAGGCCGGAAGAGTTCGCGAGACTGACAGATCCAGATGGAGGTCACGGTATACAGGAGGTGCTTTTTCGAACGGAGAACGAAGAGTGGTACCGACAGTATTACCATGAAGCTGCGAAAAACGCTATCGAAATGGTGTCCGAAGCTCTTCCCACCCGCATGGAGCATAAGAGACCAGAGATCATGGAGAAGCTGAGGGCATTCCTAGACGACGACGTATTTTTTCATACAATGAGCGAAGTCGCTGCGGTCAGAGGGCCCCTTACCGTATTTTGTCACGGCGATTGCTGGACTAATAATATTCTCTTTAAAGATGGCGCTGAACCAAACGAGGAAGTACGTACTATAGTGAACTTGACGTTTATTTCGCTAAATTGATTGCACGAACGTTCTTCGTATAAATTCCATATAAAAATGTATAAAACTTGTACATATCATCAGGTTCTTTGTTATAACTCACAGCCCTCTAGCTAGGATTCCGAGTGAGAATATGAAATTATGAGATCTGTTTCTTTTAGTAGAATTTTATTATATAAATCTGTAAGATTCTTATATTACGGTTCTCCTGCTATCTTTTGTTTTTCCTTTCTTTCTTTTTCAATCGCTATATTTCACGAGGGAAGCATAACTTCGGTGGTGGTTGGTGGTGGTGGTGATAGTAGAGCAAACAAATTCTCCTGTAAATTTTGTCTATAGTCGTTCCGTTAAATAAATAATATTCTACTACTCTGTTCGCAATAGAATTAGTTTCTAGATAGGAATTTTTCTTGTAAATATTGTTGCGTACACGAGTATAAGACAGAGCATAACAGAAATGAACATGCTAAACGAAATTTAAACCGAAATCGTTGGTGTACGTGAAGTAAAGCAACGTCAATTAATATTGAACGCCGTCTAGAATGTAGCAAGAGTTTCGATTACGTTCGAATAACGCGACACCGTTTGTTACAGGATGTCTGTTTGGTCGATTTTCAACTAACCCGAGTCGGTTCGCTCGCTCTTGACCTCGTCAACTTTCTGTACTGTTGTACGACTGGAGAGATTAGACGTGCTCATATGACACAGCTTCTTCAGCATTATCATTTTCATTTGATGTCTTCGTTGCACATCCTTAATCCGGAACACCCAGCAAAAGATCCGTCGGTTATGTGGGAACTGTAAGTAATATACTGTAAAATTTGTTTCTATAGGGTAAACGTACCAGTTACCGGATATTTAGCGACGACTCGGAAGTTTTATAATAATTCGAAGACATTCTGCAATTTATTTCCAATTTTTCTGGACGATTTTGTTAAAAAGCAAAAGAAATATTAACCAAGTTTTAAAATAAGGTTCGGTCCTATTTACCAAACGCAAGAAATTTGTGATAAATCATTATTTTATTATCCTCTGGATTTTACTATCCTCTATCACAGTTTCTTAGCATTTTTTATAATAGGAAACGAAAAATTGCATTGTCTCGGGGAATAAGGTTTTTAGCCCTTTGCACTCGAATGGTGACTCGGAGTAAAATATTTGTTGCATTATTAAATTCGTATTCAATAAATTACTAAACGTATTTAATATTTTAATAAATGCTGAAAGTATTGATAAAATTAAGAAAATCATATGAAATGGAAATATTTCAGGCCGGAAGAAAAATTCAAACATCAATTTTATTTTTAAAAATAAAGTAATACCAGGTACACTTCACATGTTATTTTTATTAATTTCTAAAAAGTTTGTTTTGTATCCGATAACCGGCTGGGGCACGGTAACTGGTACCTCTACCCTAGTAGTAAAAAAAGATCCAGAAAAAAACAAAGCCAAAGAAACATTAACGTCTGGCTGATTCACAGATTGAACGAGGAAATGCGACGGTGCGGACGTTTCGGAATAGGTCTCGCATTGGACATCTTACCGATCAGCACGTGCAAAAGCGAGGAAGCACCGGACATGTACGAAAAACCGGAAACAAGCAAAGAAATGCATACAACTCGAGGACCGCCGCGCGGAGGAGTTGAATGCGCGCGACTCATGACTGACTTAGTTTTAGAACTTGTAAACAATCATGCTTTGTAACTCGAGCATCGCGCGATCTTTGCAAACAACCGAAATAATCGAACCGATTGGTTCAACGAATTTATGGACATGAAGAATCAGAAGAGAATTACAACAACGATGGTTGCAAACAAAATAGGTTCCCGAAAAAAGTTTCCACTCAGTTCTATGTTTTATTGTTAGTAGTCGCGTCAGAAATTTTGGCAGGTCAATGGACAAATGCAAATAGATCGATGCAAAAATCATAACTTCTGTATCGCAGAAATAATATATTCAGTATTAAAAATTTATATTTCGTTTCACTTCGCGACTCAACGCAATCGTTCCAACAAATAATTCTTAATAAGTGAAAACAAATTACTTACAAAAGACTTACGCCTGTTGCGGAGGCGTATGAGCTGCTGGTTGTTGTACCGATGCCTGAGGACTCGGTGGTTGCTGCTGTTGTTGTTGCTGTTGTTGCGCGCCAGGTTGCCAAGGTGGATGTTGATTCTGTTGTTGCTGCTGTTGTTGCTGTTCTTGAGCTAGACGTTGGTGCGCTTGTTGTCTCGCTCGAAATTCGGCAGCTTTTAATTGTTCCAAGTGGAATTGTTGCCTCTCTGTGATCAGCTGTTGCCTCTGATACTCGAGACCTTCGCGTTCTCTTTCCATCGTGGTTTCAAGCTCCTCGAAATGTCGCAGTTTAATTTCCAGCTTTTTCATTTGCGTCTCGACGAGCAACGCTACCAGCGACTTGATTTTTCGTTCTTCCACGGCAGCCAGATGCTTCGCTTTGACAGCAGCTGCCGCCAGTGCAGCAGCTGCTGCAGACTGCAGTTGAGCATCTCGCACCACCTAGTTTCGAACAAGGAAGAAATTAAATCAAACCGAACCGAACACATATCGTAACATCAGAGCATTATCTCTACCTTATCCTTCTTTTCTTTCGCTTCCATGGCCTCGATGTCCACCGGCGTTTTCGTATCCTCCTCCGATTCCTTCATTTCATCCTCTTTCTTTCCAATCTCCAATTGAGGTTGCTCAACTTCGGATTCCTTTGGTTTTTCCTGTTCCTCTTTCTTTGTTTCTATCGGCGTCGATGTGGCCGAATGCGGCGAGGTAGCAGCCGTTGTCGGTACGCTTCCGGTGGTCGACGGTGTTGCCGTGTCGTCTGGAGGTTCGGGCGGACCCGTACCGGCTATACCCGATTGTGCCAAGCCTGCGGCTGGATCGAACTTACCTAGAAACAGAAGGAATAGTCAAACAGAGAATATTAAGGGGGTAGACTCGTTTTTCCAGGGTTGCAAGGGTGTGGGATGCGCCTTCTCATTTCACGATAATGCAAAGATGGGGTTTTTCATCCCGCAGCCTTGCAATCCTGGAAAAGGATCTACCTCCTCAAGTATAATAGATATAGACTACGAAATAGACGAGATTCGTTCGTTACCGTCCGAGTTCGCGCTGGCTTGCACGTTTCTGAGATGTTGGTCCAGCAAAGCGGCCGGCACTTGATCCTTGATAGCTGCGAATTCTTCCATGGCAGCTTTCGCAGCACTTGCTGCCACTCTGGGATCAACGACGGAAGCCAAAAACGCGACTGTGCTCATAACTGGATTGCCTGCTTTTGAGAAGGGTACTGGTTGATAAGCCAACGGACCCAAACCTTCCGGTCCACCTTCCTCCAAATACGGATCCTCTATCGGAAGCCGTAAGAAATGTAAAATGCACTCGTCCTGGGTCCTCGAGCCAACGTGCTCGCACACTTTATTCCAATCATCCTTGTGCAGCTCCAATCCCTCCAGCAACAACAACGTCTCCTGTTCCGTCCAATCGCGGGTAGCACCGGCAGCTTGCTTGTTCTTCAAGACTGCTGGCTTTCTCGAATACTGATCTATCTTCAGTCCAAAGTTTGCCATCGCTCCAGCTGAAGCTTTTTCCTCCGATCCCATCACGTTCGACTTCTTCTCCAAATCGAGCAAAGTCTTCGCAGCCGATGGTTGTGGCGTTTTCGGTGGGTTTGGATTCACAGGAGCCAAACCCGATGGTGTATCCGACAGTACATGGAAATGCGACGTTGGAGGTGGTCCCATAGGCGTTGGTCTCGACTCTGCGTCCACCTGATAATTGATTAATCCCCATTGCTCCAAGAATGCGTGTACACGCATAATCGCGCACACATCGCCAGCTAAATTGCGTCTGCAAGCCGTCGACGTGATGTACTCCGTAGGATTTAATCTGTACGTATCGATCATGAAATTCCTGTACGCCAAATAGATTTCTGGCGTTTTCGATTTGTTTTTACCATTGAAGAACTCCGATAGAGCTCTCTTCTCGATGGTATGAATCGAATTGTAGTCGAACCAAGCAGAATAACTGGGAACGACGATGTGATGGGTTTGCTCTGTTACATTGTCTTCTGGTTCGTCGCCTTTACTTCCATCGCCCCTTTCTTTGCTAGTATCTCGTTCTTCCCTGTCCTGAGTGCTCTGAGAACTTCCTTTGTCGCCTTCCATCGGCTCATCCAGATCTGCCATGTTACCAGATTTTAACGGTTGCAGTTCGTTATCCTGTTTCTTGCTTCCCGTAGTTGTTAAGGTGGCACCGCTGGTCGGAGCATTCCCTTGACCTGTAACCGGTGGATTTGTAGGCGTAGCGACTACTTCCACAATCCGAGGTTCTGCCGGAGGATCCTCCATTCCTTGCGTAAGATCATCCTCTTCTTCTCCAGCGCCACGAGATTTTTTCGGAGTCGCTAGCGACGACGTCGAGGAAGCACTCTGTACACCCGAAGGCGCTCTCGCGCTTTTACGTTTCCCTGGTTTCGGAGGTGGACTAGGAGATCGTTTTCTCTTCGGCTTTTTCGCAGAAGGAGGCGGATGCGACGGCTGTGCCATTAAATCCTCCACCGAAAGCCTGTACTTGTGTATTTTCTTCTGTCCATTCTCGTCTATCTCGTAATCTTCCTCGTTCATCCATTCGTTATACTGATCCAAGTCCAACGCCCACGTTGCCGATACTTTGTACACTGATTTCACGCTGCTATTCGTAAGTGTCCCTTCTGGAAAATCCCAGGGAAGATCTAAACTAGTCCAAGAATCGTAACTATCTGGGAAGTAATACCAATGAAGGAGAACAGATCTTTCGCGCCTCATACAAGGTCGCGCGTATTCTTCTTCCATTGGATCCACGGAAGGATAAATAATGTGTGTAGCGTCCGCTTCGTTCTCCGCGATCGTGCCTTGGTGTCGTCGAATCGCTTCTTTCACTTTTGCCGCTGTCGATTTGTCTACGTCTGTTCGCACGTATATGTTCGGCACGGTGAAACATCTGTTCTGAATCAAAACTCGTTCCGCTGCCACAAACATTTCCACCGTTCTATCCATTCGAGATCCTGACTGAAAGAACGATTGTTCACCGATTATTGTAGTACGAAGATACGTGAAAATAAATGTTTTACCCTGAATACATTCAATAAGAATGTATCCTTGGCGAGGCAAACGAAATTATCAATCATTCTCATATTTTTATAATCTCCTTCATAAAAGGTGAAAATAAGACCATTTTTCTTCTATCTCGATCACCAAAGAACTGTTGTTCACATGATTGGAATTCACATAAGGGGAAGTTTTATTATTATTTAGATGCAGTAATGAATCCTCGACTTACGCATGTACGTATACGTATGTACTCATTTGAAAGGAAAATTCAAATAAACTAACAATGTTCGTGGAAAATTGATCACTAGACTGCGGATCTTTATGTAAAATAAAAATTGTCTACATAGATTGCAAGAAATAGAAACTAAATTGAATGTTATTTCTTCCCTTAACGACTTTAAAAGAGAAGAAATCATATATATTGACATCTTCAATTTTAAAATTTTTTTAACAATTTTGAATTTCATCTATTCAATTTAGCTATAAATGTATGAAGCATTTGCATTCTGTCACACATATACAGACAAAGCTCCTGCCTTGCCAATAAAAAAATTCGCTTCCAAGAATCCGCGTAAAACAAATCCACGTAAATCGAGGACTTACTGTATCGTACTAACTATATGTCGAACCGTTTGAAATATTTACCTTCCCAACAGGAAAATCGAATCTGCGCCATCCTTGCTCTTGCTTAATACGAAACGCCGTAGCAAGAATATGACATAAACCACCACCTGGTTTGAAATCTAAGAAACATTTCATCTGAAAATATTATCGATCGTATCAATTTCAAAACAATAATCACAAACTACATAACATTCGGTTATACTTATCGACAAATACATACAGGAAGTCTGGTCATCGGTGGTTTCGAAACATTTTTTCCTAAATTATCTTCTTGGAATTGCAACAATTGCACTATTAAAGTAGCTAAACTTTTATTAGTAGGAGGGTCCGTTTGTACATACTGCAAAACATAAAGTATATTTATAAATAGTTCTCGATACTAGACAATATTAGACAGTAACATAAACATCTTAACGCACACAAGATTTAGAACCTATGTCATGTTAAAAATGATTCTGTTTTAGTTAAAATGCAAGTAGAAACCCACGCAGTGCATAGAAAGGTACATATGCAAATTATTAAGTTTATACCCGAAAAATTCGTGTAGCAGTTGCATCGTTACAAAAGCGAATCCATTATTCTGATAATAAAATTGTTGTATTAGAGAAATCACTGAAAACGTATTTCAAGTAAATCAACATTAGAAAAACTACGATAAAGCGTAAAAATGATCGTAGATCGTAGAATAGTTGTTCTTAGAGGTTTGACGCCGAGTCTTTGGACGTACCTTTTTGCAGTTTTTTAACAGCCACTGTTTCACTCCGTCGAGTTGTGTGAGAATTTCTTGGGATTCGAAAAATTTCGCATTGGGACCTCCGTCCTTTTTTGGTCCTAATGCGAGCATCTTTTACGAAATATTCACTTCAAAAATTGTCAGATACGCTGTAGGAAAGAACGCCGCCGCCGCGTTTATTGCAAACATGACACGCCTCTGAAGTTAGTCGGAGCTACAGCATTTCTATGAACACACATTTCGACGCGGAACTACAGACGTTTTCAATAAATCGTTTCTTCGTAACGATTAAATAAAATTTCTTCCTCGTTCGTTAATAATTATTTATTGTTGCAAAGAAATACTTGTTATCCGAGTAATCGTTTACGTTCAACCTTCCACTGAAAATATTTCATCATAGAATGAAATTGTACGAAATTCTATACGCACTGAACGGCGACGATTGGTAAACATGTTCTAGCACGGTCTCTATATAATATGGTGGATCAATGTTCTCCGAGCATACGTACTCTGTAGGTTTATTCATAACCTAAAATTACTATCATATTGTGTCAAATTACTGAAATTTGGTACGTGACTAAATTTTATTAAAATATTAGGGTAAAGGACTTGAAATTTTTTTATTAATTTCAAGGCATTCTGTAATTTATTTTGCTGTATCGTCAAATTTTTCTGCAAGATACATTAGCGAAGTTTTAATCTGAAGTTCTGGTCCTATTTACGGGACACAAGAAATTTGTGATAACAAATTAATTAGTTAATTTGTTTTTATGATTTTATATAAATCATTATTTTATTATCTCTGGTGTATCACAGTTTCTTAGCATTTTCGATAATCGGAAACGAAAAATAGCGTTGTCTCGGGGGATAACTATATGTAATGTTTTTTGTATTTCAATTAAATTAATTTTTTAATTATTGAAATTATGAAATTATGCTTCCATCAGAAATTATTAAATAAATTTTTTTATATAATCACGTATTATTATAAAAATTTTGAAAAATCTAAATAAGTTTAGTCTTGTAATTTTTATAAAACAATATATATCCGATACATTTTGTACCCGGTACGGTTAGTGTTAAACAAAAATTATTGTAATACTTTTGATTTATACACGAGGAAGAAACATCAATTTTATTTTTAAAAATAAAGTAATACTGGCACTTCATGTTATGTTTATTAATTTAATTTTTTTTATTAATTAAACCCTAAATAACTCTGAACATATTTCTATCATAAATTATTTTCCATATGCATGCTTCCTTTCAGGTATAATAAGTATGTCCGATGAGAACGACATCAATATAAATAAAGAATTTGAGAATTTATTGTTTGCCGAAGAAAATGCTCAAAACGTTGGTTATGAAGAAGGCTACGAGACTGGCAAGCAGCAATTGATAAAAGGATTTCATTTGGGCTACCATAGAGCAAGTTTGATAGGGGCACAGTTAGGATACTACTGCGGTATCTTGGAGCAATATCTAAACACGGATGAACCCAAATCGAAGAAAGCAGCTCTTATCGCCAAAGAACTTCTTCGAGATATTTCTAACTTTCCAAGATTCAATAGCGAAACTGTGGACCTTTTGGACAGCATAGATAATATCAAGTTTAAATACGCCAGATTTTGTGCGTTAACGAAGATCTCTTCTTCGTATCCAGAAACAGACAAGCTTGAATTTTAACTAATTAATTATGTATGATGAACGTTTCAAAGAAATATTAAATTTTATAAATATATACGACAAGTTGATAAATTGTCATATAGTCGACTTCATTACGGATGACTTGTGGAAGCAATGTTTGCCGGATGGATTAAGATTAGAGTTAGAGAGGGACGATATAGAATGTTTTTACTGGACAGAGGATGATAGTCATCCTGTGCTTAATCAATTTATAAAACAGGCTAGGTCTCTTTCTTTACAGTCGTGTTCTACAGAAATAAACTCAAAGGATCTTGCAAATGTATTACCCGTCGTTAACGATCTAAGTAAAAGCAAACAGAAAGATGTAAAAACCGAATTTATGAATGTTAAAAAATCACATGAGGTTGAATGTCTCGGAAATATCGTGGGAGCAGCAGCAGCATCGACTGGAAGTTTGGTAATAGATGCTGGCGCTGGCAAAGCATATTTGTCAACATTCTTAGCTGAAAATCATAATGTTCCTGTCCTCGCAATAGACTCTTCGCAGTCATGTTGCAAAGGAGCAACTTTTAGACAGAACAAATTAAAGAAGAGAACAAAGCGTTCTCAAAATTTGGTATTTACTTTGTTATACTTTCTATACATTTCCACTTAATTATAAGATGCAAACGTAACATAGTTTATTTTAGGTCCAATACATAGTCAACGAAATAAACGAAAACACAAACTACATAAAAATGATAAACGAACATTTTCACGAATGGAAATTAGATAGAAATCTAGTATTAACTGGCTTGCATGCCTGCGGCTCTCTTACTCATTCGGTTATCAAAACTTTTTTAACCACAAAAGATATACATTTTTTGTGTATCGTGCCTTGTTGTTATCACTTAACAAACGAAACATTAAACGAGAAGATCAGTTTTTCTAAAAATGCTAGAATGCTAGCACAACAATCCGTCGAAAGAAGCACTAAAAATAAATCTGTATCCTCGTCATTGTTTTACAGAGCAGTTTTACAAGTGATACTCCATTCCATAGGTATAATACTTTCTTTTTCTGTTCTATCGATAATTTCGGCTTTTGGTAAAAGCTTTTATTCTTTTTATTTCATTTGTTAGGTATTTATAATGCTAGAGTAGGTCGAGGAGGACCCTTGCACGATTTCCAAAGTTATGCTCTGTGGGCATTTTCAAAAATTGGAGTGGTACCAGAAAAGGTATAAGATTTATACAATTACAAACACACGAGTATGTTGATTAGAAATGTTAAAAACTCCATTACTTTCTACAGATACCATCTGTGGAAACACTAGAAAGCGTGTATCAATCACATAAACATTTGTCTAAACGATTTTATACGTTTCAAATGTTACGAATACACACGGGTCTCGTATTGGAAGCAGCTATCATGCTGGATAGAATATTGTTTCTACAGAAGAGTAATTTATGCACCAAACTTGCTATATTACGTTTATTTGACCCGATTTTATCTCCTCGACATTATGGAATCGTTGCCGTCAAGTAATAAAAAAAAGAATACGATATTAATAAAAATAATTATTTCATACACAGTATGATTTCTCAAATCTCGGACCACGTGAGCAATTAAATAGTTCCACAAATGCGACGACATTCGTTGTGATACACAATACATTTTTTACAGACTCGATAGAATCGTACATCATTGATTTTTGTTCGATTTGAGATAATCCATGACAGAGGTATATCCTTCTTCCTGTGCTACAGGAGCTAAAATTCCTGTTGGAGCTAGACCGCTCCTGGTCCTGCATATGCTACAATTACACAGACCTCGGCAGGATGGACAAGCCCATTTCTGAAAATGTAGAACAACCAGATTATTGTGAAACTGGAAATCAAATATAATTTAATGTTACAGAAAATGAATACAACTGAAACGCTTACAGGATCTTTTAATGCTTCCAGCGCACTTTCGCCGTATCTTCCCCTCAAACAAGGTCCACAGAACTGTCCTCTCACTCCGATACATTCTCCCGATCGACAAACCGTCTTCGTATCCAATGTTTTCTGTCTACACTGATGGCAACTAGTTCCCCTAATTCTGCAATATTGTTTCTTAGTACTCTTCTCTGCAATATTCGCCAACATGCGCTCAGTAATTTCGTCAACGGATGGTATGGTGTCTGGATCATACGGAGCTTTGGTAACTTTATAATGTTTCCTTCTCGCTCTATATACATCATTGTCGTCGACATCGTATTCGTCACTATCGTCACTATTGTCGCTATTATTACTTTCGTCGTGTTGCTCGTTTTCCTCGTCTACGTCACAGACTCCCATTTTCATCAGATCGACATAGCGTTGAGACGATTTCGCCCACGGGAACAAAATCTGTAGTTTAGGCTTGTTCCTCTTAGACTCGTCCAAGTTGTCTTTACTATGGTTTTTTGAGGAACTTCTGGTGTTGTATTTCTTCTGGAACTCAAGGCGAACACGGTTTACTCTAAAAGTATTGTCACTGATCGCACCAGAGACAGTTCTGCGTCTCTTCTTCGGCGGTTCGTTCTCCACATTTTCCGTGTCGCTGTATTTCGATTTCAACTCGTTCAATTCCTTCGTCTGTGTTTTCAGATCTTTGAAAAACTCGGCGAACTGAAACGTATGGAACATATACAGGGTGAGGCACCTAAGGTTTGCACTGGAAATGTCTCCGTTGTTTTAATAATACAAGAAAATGTTTTATGTTTAGGTCATATTTTCTGATATCTCAAGGTCGTCGTTGTTTTTTTTAATTCAACCATGTATAATGTGTTGAACTTCAAACGAGTTGTTCTTCAAAAAGCATAACTTAATATACGAAGATCAGGGCTCTGTTGAAGTAAACACTGAAGCATTGTCGAAAGACATCTCTTGTTTACAAACTGCCATACCATGCAGCTCTTTGTGTCATATTATGTCAGTGTTTCAGTCTCAGTTTCGAAATGTTGTATTCGATCTATGAAAAATGTGATATTGTAATTGTCTACAGTGAATGTAGACAAAACGCAGCGCAAGCTCAATTATAATATATAGACTGCAGATCTTTATGCGTCTATGCACGAGCATGGTCTTCGTACATTAAGTTATGCTTCTTGAAGAATAATTTCTTCGAAGATCGTTTGAAGATGAACAAATTATACATGGTCGAATTTGTCTTTTTATTAGCTATAACATCACACTAATCAAGATACGTCGTATTCCATTAAAAAAATAACAATGATCTTGAAATATCGGAAAACATGACCTGGAGAAAAAAAACTACTCCGTCACAATAATTGCCCCACTTAACCAAACACTTCCTGCCTGAAACATTTTTTTTATTACTAAAAGCAACGGAGATATTTCCACCCTGCATATACCGGCGAAGAGGTATTCATAGGTTAGCAAATTTGAATAGTAAACTCCGAAATACTTACGACAGCGTTTCTTTCGGCGATATTCTTTTCTCGTAGATGATCGTAGTCATGTTCGCTCATGATGGAACTGTTGATTCGGAGCAATTTTTCCAGAGAATTGTTCGGTAGTAAACAAAACGGTTCGACGGTTCTCGTTTGAATGATAAATATATAGTATGGTTGTGGGTATATATTGTATTACGGGTTACGGCGCACGCTATGCCGGCTGCGCGATGGATCGCATCATGGCGAATCGAACAGGAAAGGCGGGTAAAACTGTGATGAACAGAGCATGTACGGAACAGGTAAGCATAGACGTATCTATTCGATGTTTTAAACAATTTCTCTCGAAAGAAACTGGATCGGTGATTCAAGATTATAAAGTCGTTGCAGAATGTTTGAAGTGCTCTCGTTCCAGATATAAGTAAGTACCGTTACAAAGAAAAAGCAATGAAACAATTGACTGATTACGGTTCTACCGGGAATACGGTTCCTTACGTACCCACGGTTGCATTATCATTAAACAATTCTCGTTATTTGCTGCTGATATATTCGAAGAGTGACAAGAGCATTACGTGTCTCGATTAGAATTTGGTTTTGCACTCGCTGATAAGATAGGAGACACGGCAGCTTCTAGCTCTTGATCTTATCTGTAAGAGTGCGATCAGGCGACTGAAGCTTCTGGTAAGTATGTTACAGGTACGCAATTTCAGGTCGTGGTAGACCGAATAAATTGTTGCTTAAAAATTTCTTTTAATTCACAGAATTATTCGAATTGAATTGTCTTAGACGGTGCATCAGCGGTGCAATCGGCGGCGAACGTAACTACAGAGTTTGACAGAGAAGCCTTATCGCAATTTACTTTCAAACGCAAACAGTTTTAGGACTGAAATAGTTGGGCCTGATTATTTTCGATATCGTTTGTCTTCTTATCGTCGATAGAGAGTATTTGTAACGCGACTGTACACTTTCAAGAGGATCGAGCAAAGAGCGTGTGAAACGGTTATTAGGCATTACGTATTTCGTATTCCGTATTCTACATTCGAATCGGTCCGAGTCAGTATCCTGTATCTGCTCGACGGTACACGGTCTCGCTCGGTATATATAGGACACTTCGGTTCTCGGAAGAAAGAGAATCGTTTGATATCGTCGTGACGCCGCGAAACGCGATCGATCATCGTCACCTGCCGTACCACAAAGGTAAATACCCTGTTACTCTCTATAATAATTCCAATAAATCCAAAGCGTATCGGTGATACGCTAACAATAAGTTGTTTCGCTGCGGCGACAACGACGCGTTCACGATTGTTTCTAACTCGACAAAAGTTAATGCTCCCGTTGATAACGTTGCGTATTCCTTCACTTTCTTTTTTCGAGAGGCAGACACCTGTCGGAACAATAGGATTTTATCGAACGATTCTTTGGTAGAAATGAAATTTCGGCTAGAATCATATTTTTTAACAACGCGGAGCGGCCCACAGTGTGGGTGACAGTGAATTCATCATTTTGCCCCACTGTGCGGTGGCGCGGCCGCTACGATTTCTTGAACGGTGCGGGTCGATGTTTGATCGATTTTGCAACGATATCTAGAGCATTAACAATAACGAGCAGTGAAACTACTTTGCGTTCGAATGTTACAGATCGATATTCGGTTACTGACGACATAGATTTAGGAATCGACGATGGAATCTCTGGCTAGAAACATGCTCGGCAGAACAGGAGGAATATCCGGAAGCAAACTGTTGAATTTCTTCCGTCGGGTAAGGAAGCGATGCACAAGCGGTAGATACATAGACTCTGTTTATCAAAAAGCAAACGCTAATTTTCATCAATATAGAGCGAGCAGAATGGTCGAACACTCACGTCCCAAGAAGTTTTCGATAGAGAGTCGAAATACGGTGCTCACAATTATCATCCCCTTCCTGTGGCTTTGTGCAAAGCCGAGGGGGTGTTCATGTGGGACGTCGAGGGTAAACGGTACTACGACTTTCTAAGTGCTTACTCCGCTGTGAATCAGGGCCATTGCCATCCGAGAATATACAAGGTCCTGACGGAGCAAGCAAAAGTCTTGACACTGACTTCGAGGGCCTTCTATTCCGACGCGCTCGGCGAATTCGAAGAATATGTCACGAAACTGTTTGGGTACGCAACCATTCATCCGATTCCGTATTACAGCCGACTATATTCAAATTCAACTTTCGATCATTATATTTAAATATTTAAATTTAAATTCAAATTCAACTCTCCTTAATTCAACTCAACTTTTCCTTAGACCACTTTCATAATTATGGATACATATATGTATTGCATTTATTGCGATCTAAATCAACGAAAAACATTGTCTTTCAGATACGACAAATGGCTGCCGATGAACACAGGAGTGGAAGGCGGCGAGACCGCTTGTAAACTGGCCCGCAGATGGGGTTACAGCTGCAAGGGAATATCGCAGTATGAAGCGAAAATCGTGTTCGCGGAAGGGAACTTTTGGGGGAGAACGATGAGCGCGGTTTCCTCTAGCACGGATCCGAGCAGCTACAGCGGTTTCGGTCCGTTTATGCCTGGATTCGAGTTGGTTCCGTACGACGATCTTGTAGCGCTCGAACAAAAGTTGGCGGATCCGAATGTTTGCGCGTTCATGGTGGAACCTATCCAAGGGGAGGCTGGAGTGGTCGTACCAAAGGTAGGGTAGAACATCTCCAAGACGAAACGCTTCTTCGAACAAAGATTTCACAAATTTATCAAATTCCAGGACGGCTATTTGAAGAAAGTTAGAGAGCTGTGCACGAAGCACAACGTTTTATGGATAGCGGACGAGGTGCAGACTGGACTGGCCCGAACGGGAAAGAGGTTGGCCGTGGACCACGAGAACGTCAAGCCGGACATTTTAATCCTCGGGAAAGCGCTGTCCGGTGGATTCTACCCGGTTTCTGGCGTGCTGGCCAAGGACAGTATAATGTTGACCATCAAGCCTGGCGAGCACGGCTCGACTTACGGCGGCAATCCTCTCGGATGCAGGATCGCTCTGGAAGCGCTTCGCGTGCTCGAGGAGGAGAAGTTGGCGGAGAACGCCGAGAAACTCGGTCAGATTCTCAGAGACGAGCTTCGAAAACTACCGAAGGACGTCGTCACGTTAGTCAGAGGCAAAGGTCTACTCAACGCTATCGTGATCAACGAGAAAATCGACGCTATGGAGATCTGCTTGAAAATGAAAGATGCAGGCCTGTTGGCGAAACCGACACATGGGCACATCATTCGATTAGCACCGCCGTTGGTCATCACGGAGGCTCAGACTCGCGAATGTGCCGACATCATTTCGAAGACTATAATGCAATACGCAAACTAACCCTTGATATCTTGTAATCCGTGCGATCCCGAGTCGGTTCGCGAATCTTGTAAATAAACTAAGGTCTAGCCTTGCGAGAAACGCACTGCCATGTCGTAGCTGATCATTAGACTGTGGATCTTTATGCATTTATGGTTATATTTCAGATCTACAAGAGCTGCTACCATTGAAAATAATATTTTATTTGGTTCCCCCTTCTTAAAATTTCATAAACTTCCGTAGTCTATTGATCATACTACATAGTACTACTACGGCAGAGTTGTATCGACGACGCGTCCTTATGTGCGTACTAGCGCCGAAGAAAAATTGGTCAGCCGGTTGCACGCCGTTTATAAATAGCATAACGCGATATGGTTGTATTCTTTATTCTTTGATCGATGTTTGTTCGAATGTTAGACGGCGTCAGACGTCGACTCAAATATAATGCAACGATATCGCGTTTCAAGCGACAAACGGTTCGCCTCGTACGACCGAGAATCAATTTGTTCTTGGTTCTCTAGTCAGATGTGTGTGCGTCTGCCGCCGGATATATCGATACGCAATCAAATGTACATGTACACGTATAAGCGTAATCGATTTTATACTATCGGATATTAACTGTAAGAACGGTTGATAAACGATAAGAACCCGACGATCCCCTTCGCAGCGGATATTTACAATTTCTCGCCTGCGATCTCTGTAATCAATCTTGCTTTCGTCGATATATATAATGCTAGCAACATTCCCGTCGGAAATGCTGCTCGGACTCGTTCCAAATACCTTAATCGCGTTGATAATGAATCGCGTACAGGATCAACGCGTCGATTCGATGATTCTTCGAAAAACCGAAAATTCGTATCGGTTTTGTGTATTTCGTTTCGCAGATGTTGCAACCATTCGGATTAGTATGTTATTCGCTGTTTTTCGTTTGCTTAGCACGGTGGCGCCGCAATAAAAGGCATCTTCGTACACATCATTATCAGACATGAAATCTTTCGTTGTGTCGAAGGCATTTATTCGAAATCCTTTCCCCCCTCGTATCAATCGTGTACATAAACATCCCGTGTAAATAAGTAATATACCTCCCCTACTCTTCTTCTCAGAGACACGTATAAATGTAAGATTGATTGCAAACTCTCGAACAGTTTGTTTTCTCTCGGACTCAGAGCGACGCTGCCCTTTTTCTCGACTCGCCCTGCTGCATCTTCCAGTGTGTCTCTCTCTCTCTTCTTTGATTTATCCTTTCACCATCTTTGTTGATTGAAAGATGCACCCGATGAGGTCGAGAATCCTCGGTACGTCGAAAGAGTTGAGCCTGAAAAGATTTTTGAGCTCGCAAGAGCTAATCGATCGGGACAACAAGTTCGGCGGCAGACACTTTAAGCCTCTTCCGGTGGTCCTCGCGAAGGGCGATGGGGCTTGCTTGTGGGACACCGAGGGGAAACGTTACCTGGACTTTCTCGCAGGATTCTCGACCGTTAATCAGGGCCATTGTCATCCGCGTTTGGTCAAAGTGATGCGGGAGCAGGCGGGAAACCTCACGCACACTTCCAGGGCTTTCTACTCGGAGCCCCACGGTGAACTGGGAGAATATCTGACAAAGCTTTTGGGATGGGACAAATTTCTACCTATGAATACCGGTACGGAAATTACGAACTTTTAGTCGAGCAGGAAGAACAAATATACGATCTACGCGCGTTATCATTGCAGGCGTCGAAGCCGGCGACACTGCTATCAAGGTTGCCAGACGTTGGGGATACAGAATCAAGAAGATACCCAAGGACAAAGCGACTGTTATCTTCGCGAAAAATAATTTCTGGGGACGCTCGATCGCGGCACTATCCGCTTCCACGGACCCAAACTGTTTCACCGATTTCGGGCCCTACGTGCCCAATTTCGAAAAGATACCGTTCAACGATCTTGCCGCGTTGGAGCAAAAGTTTAAGGAGGACCCAACGATTTGCGCGTTCATGGTGGAACCGATTCAAGGAGAAGCGGGCGTCGTTGTGCCCAACGTACGTTTCCATCGTTTCTAAACGAGAAAGTTCCTTTGGATTCGTAATGGTTTTGTTTATTTTTCTAGGATGGTTACCTGAAAGGAGTGCGAGACCTGTGCACAAAGTATAACGTTTTGTGGATTGCCGACGAGGTCCAAACTGGTTTGTGCAGAACGGGAAAACGACTGGCCGTCGACCACGAGAACCAAAGACCAGATATTCTCGTTTTAGGGAAGGCACTGTCCGGAGGATTTTACCCCGTTTCCGGAATCCTGGCCGACGAACAGGTAATTTTTTTTTCTTGTTTGCTCTCTTTTTTGCAACTTATACGGAACTAGTGATAATACGGGTGTGTTGGTCAGATAATGAACTGCTTGGATACCGGATCGCACGGTAGCACTTTCGGCGGAAGTCCGCTCGGAAACAAAGTTGCGTTGGAAGCGGTGAGAGTGTTGGAGGAAGAGAATCTTGCCGAAAACGCGAGGAAACTCGGAGAAATAGTCCGACAGGAGCTACAGAAGCTGCCGAAAGACATTGCGACGGAATTCCGGGGACGTGGATTATTGGCAGGTCTAGTGATCAACAAAGGTACTGGGACAAGCTACTGCTCTTTTTTAACCTTCGGTTACAAACTCCATTTTCTACATAACTATTTACATGAAACTTCATGACTCCAACATAAATAAATTTTTATTCGGTAAAATAACTGCTTCAATGCAAAATGAATATTTGCAAAAAGGGGTGGAATATAAAATTCGACAGAATTTCGTACAAGTTTGATTTCTTTGTGATCTGCAAAGGCTACTAATGGCACCAAAGGCACCGGAAATAAGATTGTATTTTATTCCATTTTCTTAAAACTCGTCTAGAAAAATTGAAAATTGCATAAACACTTGCTTTTAGAATTCGGCGACGGTTGGGGCATTTGTTTAAAGCTGAGAGAAGCAGGTTTACTGACCAGACCGACGCACGGACAAATAATAAGGATATCGCCGCCGCTCGTCATCACGGAAGAACAACTCAGGGAAGGATTGTCTATACTGACCAAGGTGCTGAACACCTACAGATGAACGCTACGTTGGCGGACACTGGAATGAAAAACGATAAAGAACTTCCCATACCGATTCTATACATATGTACACGTAACATGTAAATTCAATAAAAAGATGAGTGGAAAAGTTTTGCGCGTACGTACTACGCGTGCGACTCGTGCGACTCGTGCCTCTTCAAGTGTCTCGTCAGGCTAAACGCTTGCGAAAACATCTGATTGCAACGATGGCATTTGTACGTTTTGGCACCGTTGTGTAGAGTCAAGTGTCTTTTCAAGTGATTGATCAGTTTGAACCGTTTCCCGCACAACCGACACTGATGCTGCCTCAGAGAAGCATGCGAGGCCTGGTGATTCTTCAAGTGACTCGACTGCGAGAACCGTTTCCCGCAGATTTTACACTCGAAGGGTTTTACCTTCGTATGAATTCTCAGATGCTCCACGAGATTACCCTTCTGCACGAAACTCTTGTCGCAGTACTCGCATTTGTGGGCCCTCGCCGCCTTGTGCGTTCGCAGATGGATTTTCAAGTTGTACCGTTGGCTGAACCTCTTGTCGCAGATCTCGCACTGCACGAGGCCCTTGCCGGTGTGCAATCTCTCGTGGGCCCTTAGGTTCTTCAGCATGCGAAATCTTTTCCGGCAAGTCGCGCATTCGAATATTTTTCGCTGTTCGGCCGTCGCATCGCCTGCGCCGGACACCTGCTCGTGGCTTTTCAAGTGGTCCCGCAGGTACGAAGGATACGCGAAGATCTTCTCGCACATCTTGCACTTGTGCACGTTCGTTTTCGTGTGCAGCCGTATGTGAGCGTTCAACTTGCTTTTGCTCGAGTAAGCCTTGTCGCAGCTTTGGCACTTGAACGGCTGCTGGCCGGAGTGCGACAGGCGGTGGGTCAGTAGTTTCGATCTCTGAGAGAACAGTTTCGAGCACGCCTCGCACTTGTATCTCTTTGTCTCCGTGCTCACTGAATTTTCTTGTTCGACGTGTTCCTTCGACGCGTAATTCAAATCGCCAGGGCACATCTCGTAGCCACCGATGTTTTCCTTGTTGTCGGCACGCTCGAGCTCTTTGTCGAACCTTAACGCACGGGTGTCGAGTATGTCATCCCCTGGATGATGCATCGGCGTGTTTTCGAGTCGCTCGGAACTCCCGTTCGACCCGTGAATCTCTTCCAGATCCATGTTATCGGGAAAGCCAACGCTGTGCGCTTGTCCGGCTCCGTTCGTCCCAGACTTACCGTACGATAAGTTCTGAATGGAATTCTCCACGGAATTCTCCACGGAGTCGATCGACCTCCCGTAGCTCAAGTTCTGAGGAATTTGATTGGAATTCTCGCAGATGTCTATGTTCTCGTTGTCGCAGGACATGTCTATGTTCTCCGTGCTGTGAGCGATATTGTGGCTCATCAGCTGCATCCTGTTGGTGAACGTGTGATTGCACAGAGAACAGTGCAACGCGCAAGCGGCCCGGCTAGAATTCTCTGCGTTCATCGGGATCATCTGTGGAATCATGTTCGATCTGATGAAGGGAGACAACGGCGGGTTCGGTAGTGTCTCTCCGCTCAGATTCGAACTGAAATGGCTGAAATTGAAGTTCAGATAGGGATTCTGAGTTTCTGCTACGCGCACACGCTGCGCTGGCATGTTCTCTTGCATTAACGGCAAGTGCGATCTACCGTGCGCGCACAATTCTTGATAAGTCGCGCATGGGACACCGCATTCGATGCATTTCAACGTTTTATGAGTATTTTGAACCTGAACTGGGACTGGGACTGGCTGGAAGCTCTGGTTCTGCTGGTACAGCTTGCATCCAGGAACTGTTGTGTAAGCAGCTAAACCGGACACCTGTGCAACAAGATGACGACTAATGTTTAGTCCAGAATGGATTGAATACGGCGATACGATTGAATATCAGAGATTACCTTTACAGCAGCTTGTCTCAATGCTCTGTCAGCGGCTCGACACTGTTCCCTGTAGAGCAAGGCGGACTCCGCTCTGGTGACACAGCGATCGCACATCTTCTCCGGGAGACCGTCGCCCTGCCATACCTGGTGAAACACGCTGGTTAAAATCAACAATACCAAATTAATAGACAGCTGATTTTATGCATTTATAACAAAGATGAGTAGGTGAAAACATTAAAAGAATTTGGAAACACTGTTATATTATTTTCGACCTATTAAACATATTTAAAAAGAAAATAAATTTCTATTTCATTCCAGTTGGTTGCAAATCAGGTAGAAAATTTTTATTTTGCATACAGATCCGCTCTCAACGCGAATTACGAATTCTTCTCTTACGTCCAAACACGACAGGGATCGCAGTTTTGCAGCGAGAGACGAGCCAGCCGGTCCCACAAACAAACAGATCATTTTGTCGCCGTCCTCTCTTAAACACGTCCGACATAATTTACCGATGTTCTCGCTGTCGATCTCTTTCGTCACGATAAACATCGTAACGTTTTCAGCATCGATATAATTCTACTCGCAACCGTGATCCTTGGCGTTTATGTCACTTTTAGGTTATGTATTTGTTTTGACATTTCAAAGCGGCACCGACTATCGGCAAAGAGTAGGGATACTGAGTGACACTGACACTCCGAGCGGCAACTTTGAGAACTTATAGAAGTGCTCACGATATAGTGCTGCCCCCACACTAATTTTTAGCCTGGATCAGATCCCACATCATTTTAAAGAGAAATTAACTGTACCGATTACTGCGGTATCATGCTTCATACTTTATTTTAATATTATTCTTAATTTATCATGAAACAATAATATGCGTAAGCATTTTATGGAAGAATGATGTGTTCTGAATACAAAAAAAAATTGGTGGCCTTCGAAACCTAGTATAACATAAGAAATATTAAAAAATAAAATCGATATCATTTGTATGTATTACTGCGGACGAAAGTGATTAAATTAAACAAAAAAAACTTTTAATTTACCACGGACTAAGTTTTTAAGACGGACTAAAAAGTATAAAATAATTTTTCCTGGCCCCATATAGATTCCTAACGTTTTTCGTTTTAAATCTTACAAGTATTTTCGTAGCTATTAAAAATTCACAATCACAAATTTTCAGGACTATCTGTATGGGGCTCGGAAAAATTATTTTATACTTTTCAGTTCGTCTTAAAAACCTGGTGTATCAAAAATTTCTTTTATTTAAATAATTAATTTCTGCTTTTTAGACGAATAGACAGACAAGAACGCGAGTTAATATTGCATTGTCATCCAGTTCTGAGCTGTGTTTAAAATTTCAAGTCTCTAGCTCATCGGGAAGTTAGTTTAAAATCAATTGCAAAATTGCAAAAACAGCGAGTTAATAAAAAAGGTTGAGAGTTGGTAAAAATATGAGAATTATTGACAAGTTTGTTTGCCCCGGCAACGAGAAAAATGTATTCAGGGCAAAATATTTATTTTTACGTATTTTAATCTCATTGGGAACAAATACCGCAGCGAAACGTACACCCGCAGTTATAGGTACATTTGATATTCGAAGAAAAGTTTCCGAGAGTTAAAGCACATTTAATTATTGGAAATCCTCGGATAAAAATATAAATAAATCTAATATTCAGCATGGGATAGATTATAAGATCACGTTACTTCTTTATCGACCTTATATTTTTTGATTTGTTCCTAAATAGATTGCACAAAGTACACTCTGCAAAGTAGAGTGGCACAGCGATTTTTAAGACTTCTAACAAGTTTGAAGTTTCGACGGGAAAGAGGGTGATCGCTTTAGCATAGCTGCAAGAGATACGAGTGGGCGGCTGTCCAAAGCGATCGCTGTCAGATGAAATCGAAAGTCCATATATTTCGTACTCGCGTTCGTTCTTTGCGAGTTTGCGTTCAACGAGATCAAGGAATTTGTATCTTGTCTCGCGAAGCATTCGAAGCTCGCACGAGCGAAGCAACCAATCGAACTTTGATCGATTTCTCCGTTTTCGTAATTTCCATAATATCCATCGAATTATCTTTTCTCTAATCTCGTTGATTCCACCCCTCGCGCATTGGTTCCGAACACAGCGTTAATGGAACCTTTGATTTAATTAACTAGATTGGTTTAATCGTAATTTGTACCAGAAACCATAACACAGTCGATGAAATCCAAACAGTTCGGAGGTAACAATATACACCGCGCCTGTTTAGAATTTAACAGCAGATAGTCGACGAGATCATAACTGCGGAGAGATGTGGAATCGACCGGTGAACAGAGTGGATTAATTCCGATTAATTACAGAGTCGGAAAAAAGTCCGCGAACCGAATGAAATAACAAAATTAATGGTCGCTACTCCCGACGCGTCTACGTACATTCTAATTTGTTCGCATCGCGAAACTAGAGGAGGACGAAGGGACGAGCAGCAAATTAGGCGAGTGCATGGTAACGAAAATGTAACGGGAACAGGGCCCAATTACGAATCGTAATCACAGATTCCAACACGGTAATGGTCCGGTTCTGTGTTTGATCCGTGCGATTCTTCGTTTCGGTCAGCCGTGGTCGCTGCTGACCGAGTCATTTTTTGGAACATGTCCGACTGGGTTCGCGACGCGCGTTTCGGAAAACTAGCTCGCTGGTTAAACGTTACACCTACGCGACACGGTTCGCGGAAAATAGGCTTTAGGGAAAGCGAGACACGGCAGATGGTCGCTATCCTTTGGGAATACGCGAGATAATGGGGTTGCGGGTCGATATACCCGTCGCGTTGTGTCCAGCGTTTGCTGTTTAGACGGAAAACGATCAAAATTGCTGATAAACCAAATCGACGAGCAGGCGAATCGAGTCGAGTCGAGTCACCGTGGTACGCGACGAGAATTGGTACTCGTTCTCGTCCCACAAATCGACCCGATTACAATTTCCGAGGAAATGTAATTACCGTAGTTACAACTGCGAACAGATTTCTCTATAATCTATTTATAACTATGTCTATTTTTAAGGTCCCGATTCATGTATTCGCTAATCACCTAAACGTTGACGCGACCGGTATAGATAAATAATTAGAAGAAAAATAAAAATTACGAGGAAAATCTTTGGCATTAAAATTCAAACCGATTTTTCCTGGTTGTTTTTTTTTGTCACCAGCGATTCGAGTATTCGGGGAACGCGGATGAACCGATAGGGTGAATTGCGTCGCGGTGAATAGCTGCCCGTTGGTGCATCGCGGACCACGGCCTCCATATGCAAATGAAAATAGGTTTGGAACCGACGTCCAACGTAATTTACGGCGCTAAACCGTATTATCCGGAGTCAATCGCGGTTCGAATTCGTAGGCAGCATCTGAAAAAGTCGACCGTTTCAAAAAATACCGCCAAAAAATATCTGTCGTCTGTCTATCAGGTAGTGATAGCGTGCAAGATGACTAACCTTTATCATAGTGATCGCAGACAGATTTTAATTTCATTCACGCCGTGATCTTTTAATCTAGAGTGAATTTTATATCGATGGAAATGAATATCGTATCTGATTTCAATTGTAGAAGTCAGAGGTCACTTCAAGGTCACGTTATTAATATGTCTATTTATACATTAATCGTTTTAATGCCAACTAGAATATGCAAGGAAAAGAAATGTACATTTACAAGTAAAAAAAATATCGATAACCTCGAAAACTCCGGAAAAAATGACCTTGAGAAAAAAATAACATTTGTGAAGCATTTACCCTGTGGTACCATTTAGATTGCATTAGAAACATTTGTTATGTCGTTTGGTCCATTCATAAAAAAGTTATTCTGATTTAAAGAGCGTGTGATCAAATATGTGCGTAACTGTTGTATACATATTACCGTAAGGAGAGGATCTTTTCGACGATCGTGAAATCAGACATTTTTTCGAAGTGTATTATATCTAGATACCGTTCGTGTTCGTGAGTGGCGCGGCAAGAAGGTGTGGCCCATTATAGGTCTCTTCAAAGTCATACTCGATGTTTCATGGAATCGTTTCCATGAAGCTCTTCGATCGAGAGCGTGCCACTGAATCATCCACCGGAGTCTAGACTGTGCGGTAGCCACGAAGATAAAGGATGTAGCGTCGTTTACGCTTTTACGCGGTAAACTACACGGAATAAGAAGAAAACCCGGAAGATCGAGAAACGACGAAATCGCTAAAGACGCGTGATTCGACTATCGCGATATCTCTGTCCCTCTAGCGGTGACGCCACACGCGAGTACATTTCGCGAAGAACGCATCGGTAGGTAAATATGTACCTACATATGTATCACCTATCTCCACGAACGAAGGACCACGTTTCCGCGACGCGCTTCCCTTTCTACGAGTACGTGCAAGTACCAATATTCGTGGGTTCAGGAACCGCAAGGAATCGACAAACTTCTCTGCTAACGCGAGCATTCTTCGCAATTGCGATTCGAAAAGAGTATACCCACCGATCGTTTTCTTCCGAAAGGAAACGAGAAGTAAGAAAAAGAAAAACGACGGACGGCGGAGGGTACTAATTCCCGGCTAGAAGAAATTACAGTAATCACGGTAATTCCTCCGGCGTAAACGTGCGTCGGATACGAGGCGTTCCTGCCGGGTTTTGGAGAACGCCGGACTCTCGCGTTAAATGGCAAAGGTTTTCCATGGGACACGCAACGAGACGAATCGGTAAACGAGTCCAGTGAATGAACGTAGCGAGGTTCGTCGTGCGAACCACAGATCGTAGTTTTGAACGTGTACACGTGGTACGAGAAGCTTGTGGTACGAATTTAAGGATCCGTATTCGCAGATCCTTGAATTCGTACTACACGGTTCACGTGTCACGTGTATCTACATACACGTGAAATAGGGATCTCTAGTGCAAACCGTCGACCGTAGGCGAGTCGTTGAGAAATGACGGAAAAAGAACGGGAAGCGCGAGGCTGCGGTGGATCAAGCGCCGCTCCTGAGGGAAGATCAACAAGTAGTTAGTGTGGTGGGGATAGAGGTCTGTTTGTATGCCGGCGAGGGGATAATGTAGCGTGGGGACGGCGGAGAGGAGGGGGCCAAGGCGGTAGGTCGTCGCGTATATGTTGGAGAAGGACAGAGGAAAACAGAGAGCCAGAGGAACGACGTGCGCGTGAGAGAGGGAGATAGATTGAGAGCGGGGTCGCGAAGGGCTGAGGGATAGAGAGGGGAAACCGCTGCGAAGGAGAGTGGGGAAAGAGCGAGGGTGAGAGTATTCGGGGCAGGCGGACAGTCTACTCGGTCCGTGTGAGCTGCCTGTGCGACTGCTCGACGCGTTCCTTCGAAATTAACGTAACCGAAGCTTGGAACGCATGAGTCGGAATCTGGAGATAGTGCGCATTCGGTTCCCGGCACGGCGCGGCGCGGCGCGGCACGTTTACCTGTAACCTGTGATCGAAAAAAGTGACATCGAAGTGAGATTTGGACCGAAGTGTTTGTTGGAGATCGCAGCGATGTGGCCAGCAGAAGCGGGCGGCCGCCGCTTGATACGGTCCTGGGCGGGGCGTCTTTTACTTCTTCTGCTGTGTGGAATCGTCGGTGAGTGGAATACGTTTTCTTTTTAGAGGTTACTCTTATTATTGATACGTCGAAGACGTCCGCGGTTTTGTCTTGGCTTGTGTTCGCTCGTGTTTCCGTGTGTCGGGGGCGACACATTGGATGCGTGCGCGTGTATTATACATTCTACGCCCGATAGTACAGTACGCGCATGCGCTCGCCGTGTGCGTCGTCGAGGTCGTGGGCCCTGGGACCGGGGACCATGGCGGGGGAACAGCGGCGGGCGACGCGGGGCATCAGGCCCCGTTCCTAACGACTGCTACGGATCGACGCTCTCGAACAACGTCTTTCTCGCGCGTACACCGATTTATTCTGTTCCCCGGTGATCCCGAGTCAATTGCTTTCTTCCACGTTGTCCGTGGGATAAACCGACGCGATTCTCCTTCCCCACCACTCTTCTCTTCATATCCTTGTTTCGGAAAGAAAAAACGTTCCGTCGCCCTTTCCGAACGCTAGAAGTTTTTTCACTTTTTCGATGCGCCGCTGGAAGATGTCGTCTTTGACTTTCTTTTGAACGAGCGAGCTACCTCTTCTCTGCGGGACGACGCGGCGCGACGCAGCGCGGCGGTGTAATACAAAACCGGTAACCGGCTCTGTTTTTCTTGAGAAAAGATATCGGATGGCACGGTATCGGGTCTAGATAGAGACAGACGAAACGGGTACTCCGAGAAAACCGGTGGCGTGGCGAGACTGTTGTATTCCGCGCGATATACTTCCACGATACTTTCTTGGTGTCGGCGGTGCGTGCAGCGGCGTACACACCTTCGCCCGTGGGAATGGCAGCGTCGGATCAACCGCGCGTTTACCCGCGGGATCGCATGAGGACACACGCGAGGGCCGTGGGATCTCTTGACAGATCGTACCGAGCGGATCGACGCTGACATAATTGAGACCACGAGGTACAATATTGGTCCGGGCTCCGTCGGACTAGTCGGACCATCGAGATACATGGCCGCGCGAGAATTTCGACTTGAGAGGAACCTTGCTCGGCGTAATCTTAAACCACTTTCAGCCGATTTCAAAGTGTTCCGTCGGTGCATTCCTCGGATTTTTTCCCCTGTCCCACTCCTCCTATCGGTCTTCGTCAGTGTCTTGGCTCCCCTGGCCTCCCCTCTCTTGCTCTTCGATGTTGTCACTCCTCTCTTTTCCGCTCGGTCCTCTGCCTGCTCTTTTCCTTCTCACGAAAGAATGCAGCTTTAGCTGCAGCAATGGCTGGCAAGCCAGCAGGCCGGCAGGCTGTCAGGCCAGCCTGTACACGGTGCGTGGTGGCGGCCTCGCGCACTCTCGACATTCTATGTACGGCTTCTCTTTTCTTTTGGGCTTCGGTCGCTTTATCCCCGCCCCCTCGAGATTCTCAAAGACGTTGGACCGTGAACGGACGTAAACAAACCGCTCCGGATTATGCAGAATCTCGTGCAAGCCGGAAGCTGCTTCTCCGTGTTCTCGAAATATGTACTCTGGTACGCGCGATCGACCGGTAGCACGTTTCACTTTGATCGTCTCGCTCGTTTTCGGATGACGAGCCGCGCGTTGTCCAACGACCGAACGGGATAAAGAAGAAACGAGCGGGACGCGCGCGATCTTCGGAGAAAAGATCGGCCGCGTCTTGCCCACGGGGAACAATGAACGCGAGGAGGGAGTTACTGAAACGCGAGAGGAAGCGAGACCGACGAAACAGGGATAGATAGGGAGAGGAAAGCAGAGGAGAAGACGCGGATACGTCGGTTCAAAGGAACGAGCGAAGTCGAGGGGACAAAGAACGTTAGGCCGGGGTCGTGGCGTGCCGTGCCGAGCTGTGCCATGCCATGCCGGAGCCCGTACCACGGCCACAATGCCGGATTCGAGGGAACGAAACTACTGTACGTCGTACAGGCTGATTCAGTAGATGGAGTACTCTAAAGCTGTGCCGTCATCGAAACGTCAGAGACACCACGCACAAGCTGTGCGCGTGTACAGTCACATATGTATTTATCCTCTTTTGCCCGGACTTTTCAGTTCGCTCCATCCGCTGAATCATCCTTTAGGTGTACGAGCCATGAGTCTTGGTTCCGGGGCACCAGTTTTGGGTTTTGATGACTCAGGTCGGATCGGGTCGGGACCCGAAAATGACATTCGGGTCTCCGAACAATATAAATTTTCGGATTCTCGATAAATTCGGAGGTTGGGTCGGGTATTTTGCCCGGGTTCCCTATTGTCTCGACCCGAATTTCCGGGTACCTGCTCATCCCTAGAAACTGATTTGCCGTCGAAATGATTGAGCGACGCAAAGTGGGGCAAAGTGATGAGCTTTAATTTAAAAAAAATCAACGCTCTATCTCATTTCTATCGAAAGTTCTTTGATTCTGATACAAAATTCATCACTTTGCTCCACTGTGCGACGTCGAGACAGAGCACGTGCCGACGGATCTACGTCATGGGACCTACCCCTTTGTCATGGACCTCGAGAAGCGGATCTACAGCACCGCAGACTTGCCTCGACACACGGTGTACCGGTGTCTATGTTTTCCTTCTTTCCTTTCGAACGAACGAACCGACGTGAATCCAATCCCTCGTAAAGTTTCCGTAATCCGTGGCGATAAGCTCGCATCGATAACCGCGATAAAACCGAAGTAGCGTTCTCCTCGACGATATTGCTGCGCCTTTTCGTCATTGCTTCGAAAAATCTTCCCCTCCCAGATTCCACGGAGAGTCGAGGGAAAGCGAGGAAAGAAGTGATTCGATAAAGTGATTCACAAAGTAATCAAAGTAATCGTCAACGTACTCCACACAGTGGAAGTATTCTGTGTTTCGGCGACCAAATATCTGTAACTTTTGATCGGATGAAGATAATTGTAATATGTCATTTTCATTTGATAAAGTTGAAGTGTTCTTTGTTACGTAGATGACATCAGGTTATTGCGTTATTCACGTTAAATAATGTGCATTATATCGCAATGTTGTAGTCTCTAGCGACATAATACCAACGACTCTCGAGAGAATTTCCCGATATCTTAGAAATCGTTGATTTTACAGATCTTTAAAATAAAAGTTTTTTTTCATTAAATTAATAAGACTAGAATTGGCACACCGATGAAAATCCAGTTTTTAGGAGCTTGTAGTGAAAACATTAGAGTATCTATCGAAAATGTCATTTGAAAAGAATGTTGATAAATATTACGTTTGGGGGAGGCACCTCGGACGACCCTGTAATATGTTGTCAAGGTCATCATTCTGAACAACTTTTCACTATACATGTATCTGTTGTTCGGCCTTAGTTTCCTACACATATAGAAATAGTTAAATCTTGAATCAAATGCTCATTATTTCAAAAAATACATCAAATTAAATATAATTTCTGCTGAACTCGAAAAGCTACGACTTCAAAAACATTCTCGCTTACGCACCGATTCTCGCGCGTATGACACCTTACTTTGCTTTCTCACTCGCGCGCACACACACTCTCTTTCTCTCTATCTCGCACTTGCTCTCCGCAGTCGCTCACCTATTACCGGTGTTATGTTTTGGGGTGCCGGCTCGGTCGAGAGTGCGACATGTTTCTTATATTACTTGGACCGTTACGTTTCCGTCAAGGGTTCCGACTCCCACACCTAATTATTGAAAAGGAAAAACACAAAAAATATTTAACGTTGTTTCATTTTATGTAACTGAATTAAGCTGCTTTGCCTTCTGTAAGAGAGGAAAATGCCCGAGGAGGATTAACACAATATTGAGTTGTTTTCGATGATCCATACATTCTCGTCTCTATCCTACACTTCTTAGATTAGTTCAAAGTTACATGACTTGAAAGTAAAAGAAAAAGAGAAAAAGAAACTTTTGTATTGGTTAGTGGAAGACATTTATCTTCCCACTGTGTGCGGTGTGTCATTCCGATCTAGTCATCGCTGTCGACGAGGGATCTACTTCCGCTATTCTTGGTCGGCAGATTTTCTCGCACGAATGTGCGACGGTGTTCGGCGACACGTTGTTCCGTCGAGAGACGGACCAGGATCGTTTTTTTCCTTCTCGTTATATCGAGGTACATAAATGGCGCGCGGTTGGCGTGCATCGCAGCTAGCAATTAAGTTTAATTGATACAAGCTAGACGAGAAAATACGCATCCCCCGACAGTCGATGGCCTCGGGAGATCGCCGGCAGCGATAGCAGTAAAATATGTATAAAGTAAAGTTTCGCCTCCCACGGGGAGTCGGAGAGAGTGGCTGGTACCATTGGGATGGTTTACAGTTTACAGCGAATCGAAAGCGCCATGGAATGCTTAGAACGCCGAAAGCCCGCATTCCAGGGACCACCCTGCATTTTATAGAAACGCGAGACACGGCGACGATCGTTCTCCTCGATTTAGCGCGACGCGTAAATTGGCTCGCAATCGTATCTCCGTTACCGTATCGTCTCTCGTGGATCCGATCCGATGCGCTGCGAGGCGATGGCTTTCGTTCCGGCTTGATCGAGCTCTAGAGCTCTCGAACGCTATCGCTGGACGACACTAACTAGTACGCAAACACCTATTATTCGAAGCTGTTTCAGCGTTCCGCAAACATCGGAAACGTTGGAAGCTCGAATGCCAGGAAACGTCGCCGCAACAGTAACGATTCGTTCGCCTGTGCTCGAGCACTCGACGATACCTACTCGACGCCATGCCGTCCCTTCCTCCCGCTTAGCCGCGAATATCGCTTGTCTCTGCAGAATTTCCGTGTCTTCGCGTCCTCGGCCTGTCTTCTCTTGTCTTTGCCCCTTTTTACCCTTCGACTTTCTTTCTTCGCCAAGCTCTCCTCATCTTCTCCTCTCCATCAAAAATGGCATCTAAAGTTTTGTTCATAGACTCCGAATTACGACATAAACGCCGTCCCTTTTCCTTTCATCTTTTCCAGCAACAGACTCTCGCCGTTGACTAATTTTATCCGTCGACGATCGTTACTAGCGTAGAACTAGCCTCGTCTCCCTTTCAGACGCACAAACGTCGTAATTTCTTCGCCCCTCACCCCGACGGACGCGTGTCTGCCGAATCGGACAGACGCAGCCCTCGTCTCGCGGCACAGAGTCTTTCTCCGCGTTTTCGTTCACCCTCCTCGATATGCCCAGTATTCTTCGGTATTCGGTACCGCGAACATGTACCGCCTTCGTTCGTCTACCCTCGCCTTCGCCCTTCGTACAACCATTTTATTCCGTGCTTTCGGTTTATTCAAGGATCTCCCCCTGCCCTTATTCCTGTTCTCTGTTAGTTAACCGGTCGGTGGACGATGCGAGCTGATCGCAGCTGTATTCCCCATGGCGGTGACTCGTGAGTACGCACACACGTACGCGCACACGCACATATACACGCTCGACGGCATCTCTCGATGCACCGATGACTCATAAACCGAGAATCCACTTTGTTCTATTGCTCTGATCCCCTGCCCTGCCATACCCGCGCACCTCTCTCTCTCTCCCTCTCTGCCCTGTCCGTCCTTTGCCTCGATCCCTCCGCTGCCCCCGTTCGTTCGGTAGCCTATTGCTTTTTCTCATACCGACCCTGAATGCAGGATCCAGAATGGAGCCTTCACACCGAATTCATTCCACCCCTCGATACCAATCTATCGAGTATTTGTTGCGTCGAGCGAGGACCCCGAGCCTATCACCTGCCCGAAAGGACACGCGCGAGACCGATTCGTGATTCGATGTTCGCGGTGGCGGACCGAGAGCAAATCTGAGAGCGGAGACAAGCTCGATCGGTACACCCGGAAAGAACACACCCATGCGTACACAATGTGTCCTAGGTACCGCGCAACAGCTGCGCTTAATAGTTGCCAGCCCCGTGTTTACGAGAGGAAAACACCGTATGTTATTTTCGGCGGTGCGTCGGGGATCCGTTCGACCGGAAAGACGAGAAGCAAAGGGTCGCTCTGGACGCTGGATCCTTGAATCGCTGCTCGTAGCACGCGTCTGCCGAGTTTTTGCTAGGGGTGGCCGGGTACCCGGAGATTCGGGTTCGGGTCGAAAATTCGTGATTCGGAATTTTCGGGTACCCGAAGTCGACATCGGGAACCCGAAAGTGAATGGATCGTGTCTCCGACCAATATAAACTTTCTGATTCCCGACCCGACTTCAACTTCGGATCCCTGAAATTTCCGAGTACCCACGTGTCACTAATTTTCGAGTCCCGACTCGATCCGAATTATCAAATCCCGCCCCGAGGCTCGGATACCCGCACACCCCCAGTTTCTGCTGAACAAATCGGCGCTCCCGGACCCGCCCGATCGAGTATCGCGAGCCACCGGCAGTTTCCGCCTCGACGATGCAAACGAGTATCCCCGGATTCGTCGAAGAAAAACTTTCTCGACGAATTATTCTCGCAGCGAGCCTAGCCGAGCCAACAGCGACCGGCTTTTCAGCGCCGAATTTCCATCTAGTTGACATTCACGATCGCGTTCGTTTAAAGCGAACCCTGCCGCCGCCTCTTCCCTGCTTTTTCTTCCGCACGCGGATATGTTTGGTCGGTCGCTGTCACCGTGGAAAAACATCGACGCGATCTCGCGGTTTTCCGCAAGGAGAGGAATTCACGAGTCCATGAGTGGGGGTTGGGTGTTCTCCATACGCGGAGAAAACAGAGGAAGACGGTTCCAATTAGGGTAAACGAAGAGCTCGCTCTCGTCGGCACGTGAATGTCATCGTGCAATTATTCATTTTTCGTTGGGCGACAACGACGACGACAGTTCTCCGTGTAAGCTCGATTAAGGGGCCGCGCGTAATCAACGTTCGTGAAAATTTTTTCGGGAAAGTCTGTCCGGAACGAAGGCGCGAGTCGGGATCGTAGACCATGGAGCGTGGACGGTAGGGCGAGAAGAATAGCCGTGGGTGGTGGCATGGCTGGTTATCTCGGTAAACAAAGGAAGTAATACGTCGTCGGAATGAGCGAGCGCCAATTGGAAATCGGATTGGGCGAAATTCAATTAGAATCGAGGAAAATTGGCCGGCGCGTTAAGGCGCAGCGACCGTTCGCGCTGGAGAATCGACTCTTGCCAGGAAATAAACGAGATTTCACGGTTCGCAGAGGATCGTTTGCGATTCCACGATAATTTATCGGTAACAGCGAATCGAGAACGAGCGGGTGTCTCAGTGTTGGCTCCGCGATGGATTCGCCGCGATCGATGAAAAAATCTCGGCTCGAATTTTTGTCGTTCGACTCTCGAACGTTTATCGAATGGAATCGATTCGGATCGAGCCGAACCGGATGGGGGCGCGGTCGGGTCTCGAGTCTCGGAACAGATTGGGTCGACGCGTACGCGCCGGGTCTACTCCGACCCGATTCTCGCGGAGGCTAATCGAGTTACCTCGCAATTCACAATGGCAGACCTGGTCCGTCCGTGAGCGGCTTCCCTCTTCTCCGGCCCGCGTTTGCAACGGAGCGAGTACTTACATTAACGAGTTAGCGAGCAAAGACGGTCGGTTAGCGCGAAAGGAGTAGCGCAACCGCGGTTTCCGACGCATCGTGCACCGTACATCGCGGGTTGCGCTACGACATCCGACGGTCGGCGGTCGACGTAGGACGGTCGACGGTCTACAGCCGACAGCCACTACTAGATGCGCGAAGCGGGCAACCTCTTTAGCAAGAGCTCACGGTCCACGCCAATCTCCATTAGTTTACCTCGTTATACCGCTCTGCCACGAGACACCACCGCCATCCCTTGCCTGCCTGCTACCTTACCACCGCCACGTCACCGCTGCACCACCAACACCATCACCTACCTAAGTATCGCCTTTCTCGCTTGGCTCTCCCTATCCACCGTTCTCTCGGCCCTATTCCGGAACGCGCGCGCCTCGAACCCATTATCCGATCCTTTCCTCCAGTTCCCGAGGATCTGGAACGCTCTCTCGTTCCTCGGAACAGTCTAAATTGACGCTCGGAAACGCGATTTCTATCGAACAGGGGTTGCGTAGATCACCCTCTCCTCGCAGCGGACAGGCGGAAAGGGGTTGTAGCAACGCTGGTCGAAAAAAGATTAGTTCGTCGCTCGCACCCTTTTGTTCCCGTACCCGTGTTGCGACGAGGGGACTACTCAAACTATCGTAAAGAAACCGCCGTAACAGGTGCGCGTATGGTGTACCGCAGTCTCCGAACGGAGCGAAAATAAACGAAAAGGAAAACGTAAACGCATGTAGGAACATGGAGACGAGAAGCGAAACGAATATTTTCCCAGCGCAAACTAGCTCGTCTCGATTCGCCACGGATCGCGACGCGGAGTCGTTGCGTTGAAAAAATTGCGATCAAGAGGACGGGACGAGGAATACCGGTTTGCTCGCTAGTTCTCGGACGACAATCGCTTCCAACGCAATTTCGCGATTTCATGGAAACCGCGCAAGCTCGGCGCAAGCTCGGGTGCGGAATCGAAGAATCGGACTTTACCGCAGCCTTGGTAATCGTTGGACGCGGTAACGAGCTAGAAAGGGCTCTGGCACCGTTGAAGGCACGGTTAGGGCCAGCACACGGAGTAGAACGGTGGTAGGCGGCTCGCTCGAATTTGCTCTGGTTCGGGAAATTTTCGAACGGACGAGAATCGTCCTGGCACTCGTCCATTTCAATCGCGGTTGCGAGCGATTACGAGAAAGCGTAAATCTTTGGAGAGACGAGCGGTGAGCCGCATTGGCAACCGCTCGATGGTATGTTCGGTCAACTATGCGCGTTTCGGTCTCGACACGCTGACGCGTCGATTCGTTCGTTCGCTCGTTCGTGGAGTCGATGCGCCGCAACTGGATCGGACCGTCGCGAGCAATTACAGAGTTCATCGGTTCCCTGGTTTCGCCGACGTTTCGTCAAGGTCGTTGCTCGTTAAAACGATGACGCTTCGGTGAGATCGAACGGACCGAAGCGCGTCCGACCCGGAAAAATCCGCGGTTTGCCACCTGCTCCGCCGGAAAACGATGGGAAAACGATGCATCGGCACGGCGGGCAGCGAGTCGCGTCTCGAGAATCCGTATGCATAGAACTCACGGTCCGAGAAGGAACTCGTACAAAAGCTCAACGATCGTACGCGTGACAAGACCGACAAGAATGCCGGTGACGTCACCTCCTCTCGCCACAGGTAAAACCGCACTGCCCCGCTACCACGCCGTTCAGAACCTCGTGTGAGTCAACTCTTACTCCAAGTTCTACGAACGTGCCTGCTCACCGTTCGTTCCCTTCCACCGTCGTTCCCTTCCACCGTCGTTCGGTTATCGCCTGCGAGTTTCGAGCCGAGAGCGGAACACAAACGCGTGTCCATGCGCGTCGCTAACGTAATCTATTAATAAATAGTAGGATACGTTGGAGCCAGCTGCCACGGATAAGTAGCAGCGTTATCACCGCGGGGGAAATGGATTCGGATAACGCGGTACGAGCGAATAGGGTGGAACAGCGTCCGCCAACCGTTCGTTTACTCGTTTGCTCGTTGCCAACCACAACTTTCCGCAAAAGCTGCACTCTTCTAGCAGCAGCCGTGGCCGCTGCAGTCTGCAGCCCAACGAAAGCTGAAAGTTGTACGATGTCGTTTCGTCTCTTCTCGTTTCGAAGACGGTGACTGCGAATCGGTCGACTTCGAACGAATCGAAAGCCACTTTCTTGTTCGACGAAACGTCGCGGTTCGATGAATCGATGTCGTGGCATCACTGCCTTAGCAGTTGCTTGACCGCAACAGTTAGGCTGCGAGTTGATAGCCGCGCCCTGATAATCGCGTTCCGACGCGACCGTTTCCTCCTTGGCATTTATCGATCGGTGATAACGCGAATATGCGGTCGTCTTTCAAGAAATTCGAGCGGCGTCTCGTGAAAAGACGAGGGAGGTCGAATAATTAAAAAAAGATCCGAAAGTCGGGAGAATCAAGGAGTCGAAATCCGCTATGCCGTTCCTCGGGCCGACCACTGGTTTCCTTTTTCTCGTGGAAGGCCGCGGTGCACCGGCTGCGCGGAACAGCCGTTTCCTTCGTCTATTTCCGCGGGTATCGATTTACCATTAGCATCGCGGCTAAACAGCCGTGGTAACGTGTGGCGTGCCGCGGAATCGGAATCGGCATCGACATAGGCATCGAGTCCGGTCGCAGGCCGCAGCCCGCAGCCCGCAGCCCGTGTTTCCCGCTCTCTCGATATATTTGGCTTCTCATCATCTCTTGTTGGGTTAACTATTTTAGCCGAAACAGCCGAAAATAGACGGGAGCGAGAACAGCCCCTTGCTGCTTTTCCGCATCGACCACCTTCCGGAGATTAAATCCTATTCCAGTTTTAGATTTTAGGGTACGGCCCCGAGCTCCGCGCGTTCAGCGAGCAATCGAGGCAAGGGAGACCGACGCGGAGTGAAATACGAAGAACGGCGGGGGTGGTACACCCGCGCGGACCCGTAGGGAGATGTCACGCGTTAAAGAGTGCGAGGCGAGGCGCGGCACGGTACGGCGAAATTGTATTTAATTTCAGCGGCTCGGGTCTGTTCGTTAGAGGTGCGAGCCACGTCTACGTTCTAAACACGCCGTACGTGCCAACACGTACCGCCGACGGGAACATTTCGAGTTACGGAACGACACGGGCCGAGCGTATTTGTTGCGTTTCGTCGCTGCCGAGGAAACTCCTGCGCGAAAGTCAAATGCCGCGGAAAAAAAGAACGGCGAAACATTTCGCGAAAAAGTCTCGAGCGTGCGCCGCGGCCGTCGGAAGCGCTTCGGATACTCTGTTATTTCGCGGAGAACGTAGCGGATCGGTAAAGCGGATCCGAAGAAAAGTTATCCGCGAGAATCGAGGGGTGCGCGAGGGGACAAAGAAAATATCGATCAGATCGAGGAAGCGGCTGTCCACCGCGACACCTGTAGGTAACAGAACGTTCGCTTTTTCGGCCGGACGCGAACATCGTCGAAAAAGCTGGGGTTTTCTTTCTCGGCCGGAAAAATAACACGATGTCCGTCGAACGGCGCGACGCGCGGCGGTGAATCGACGGTGGAAGTTCGTAAACACGACTAAATTCGAAAGAAGAGAAGGAGAAGGATGGAGAAGCATCCGCCACCGTCTCCAAGAACCGAGAACTGCAACGTTTCTCGCATCTCACCGAAGCGGAATCTCGTTTCGAATTCGATTCCGTTTGAAAGGTAGTACAACATATACCGTTGCGGGTACTCGAAAGTGCCGCCCGTCTCGCAATCAGTCTAATGCACTAATTGCCGGTGTTTCCTATACCTTCGCAACTCGAAACTCGCAACTCGCCCGATATTCCTGGCATTTGATGGACGCAACCGTTTCTATCGGTGGCTCTAATAATTTCCGACGCGGCGAAACGCGATGCTAGGGGGCGAAGCAGCGATTGTGGCAAACTCTTGATCGCGAGATAGAAGCCTGACAAGGGTGTATACGCGAGAACGAGAGCGAGCCGGAAAATAGGGCAGGAATTGAAGTTGTACAAACTCGGTGAAACGAAAAGAAATCAGAGTTGCGTCGACTAGAGCGCGCGCAACCTTAAGTCGCGGACGATGAATCGCTCGTCTTCCTGGATTAGTCATCCTGTAATCGAGAGGGTCTTTCATCGGCGACAGGAAATTCATTCGTCTCGACTGTGGGTAGGAACGAGCTTGGAAAGCGCAGCAGCGTCAAGAAGAGTCTTCGTCCCCCTCGCTTCTCTCGCACCCCACTCTACCAGTCTCGTTTCCATTGAAATATCCTCTCGTTCTGTCCGCGACCACCATCCTACTATCCCTTAATCGTCTCTCTTTCGTGGCGTTCGCTCGGATATAATTGAATCGGGCACGGGTCGCCGTGGGTCGCTGCGGCCCGGATCGTTGGTCGCGGACGTTGCCGCGATGCTGCCAGCTCGCGACACGTTTTCTGTCCGACAAACCGATGCCCTGAAATTACGAAACACGGCGTCGCGGATCCGGCGAGATTACGCTAGACGAGAAGCGAGAACACGGGGAGAAGGTCGGGATCGCTGAGCCAGTCGCATTCTACGGTAACCCCATACCTCGTACGACCGGCTTTTTCGCCATCGTCTCCTTCTGTTCTCGTTCTCGCGGTCAACCGTATTGCTCTCGCGATGGTCGTCCCTGTCGCCGTCTCGGACACGCGACAGCCAAGACAGCCGTCAGGTATACGATGTCTTCTTTCTGTAGTTGAACGCGCGAGAAAGAACTGTCCGTCGGATTTTTATTTTCACTAGATTCAATGTAATAGTCTAATGGAAGTAAAGTAAATCAAATACGGTAATGTATTTACTTACCTTTCACGTACTTCCCGCTAAAAACGTAAATCCTATACTCTGAAGCTCGATTAATGCATGAACTCAAATTTTTCGAAATCGTGACATGCGGCGTTCTTCCTTACAACTACAGATATATCCACAAAACTATCCAAAATATCATAAAATAAAAAGGTATTCAACGAAACGTCCAGCAGATCGCACGAAAAGATAGACGGAAAATACCATGTGTCTATTTATTATGTTACGATAAGTGGGTAGTCACCAGACTATCTGGGACGCAGGTAAAACAAAAATGTTCCGATTCTAAGGACATTTAAGTTTGGCATTATTCGTCGCTAGAATTTCCGATTGGCCCACACCGTGCGGCGCGCCGCACAGGCTCATAAATTATCGAGCTGCGTTGTCCGGCCGCGTTCGAAACTCGAGACTTCTGAAACACGTTCGCGTCAACACGCGGCCGTTCTCCCGTTCGCATTTTCGCGTTTCTGCGGTCACAGAAACTGTTTCGACCTGTCGACGGCCGAGGTTTTCGGCCGCGTAATGGGCTTGTCGTTGGCACGAAGACGAAATCGGAGGCGGGTATATAGAGCCAGTTTCGATATCGCGTGTTTCGTTGGAGATGGTTAACGCCGCGAAACTCGGCCGTACGCGATACGTGCCTTATCCACACGTAGACCATTCGATCGAATCGAGGTCGTTGATTTTTAATCGCGCGCCGATAAATGTCTGTTTCTCCTCTTTTTTTTCGTGCTCGGATTCGATAAAGGCGCGCACGATGTAACTCGAAACGACTTTTTCATTTTCCGTAGGACGCCGATTAGCTATCGGCAGTTCTCCGTGCCGCGCCACGTCAGACCGATCGAACTTTACGTTCGTTTATCGCGAGCAACAGCTCCAACCTCGAAGCTCGAGGCATTTCGTCCACCAACGGGGCGAAGAAGTTTTTGAACCGCGACGGATCGTTGAACCTCTGTCGGCAACGGAGAAGGTTACGCGAACGATGAAAGGATCGCGTACGGATTGAGTTTCGCCGCGATGGACAGGGGAATGAGGGACGAAAGGGTCCTCGATGGGTGGCGGGTAAGCAGGCAAAGGGCGGTGGATGGTGGGTGGCGAGTTGCACGAAACGTACTCCAACGGGAAATTAGCCTGAAAAGCGGCGTTCGCAGCGGGGCTTCCGGTAATTCGTACGTTCGATAATAATTGACGTAACGAGGACGTGTCGGGTCGCGATCAATGGTGCGATCGGTGTACGCGCGTACGTACAATCTATTCCCGACGCGGCACAGACGCGAGTAGCCACGAGTTGCCGTGAGTTACCGCGCTCTGTCGCGCGGGACGCAGACCTAACCCGAACCTAATTCGAACCCAACCGTTCGTAGCGCGTTCCTCGTCTCTCGCCCCTCGCGATCGTGGAGCGCATTATCCGCATTAGGATGACCTACCACCGGGTGTTGCGTTGCTTTACCGCTATCGCGCGCGGCCTTCCGATCGATTCGATGCACGCGAGAACGCCGTGTTTTTAACAAAGTTTCGTTCTCGCGCAGCACGACAAAACCGTATAAAATCGATCCCGCGCGGCAACAGCAACGGCAACAGCCACCGGCGCGAGGCTCACCAAGACCAGTCCACCCATAATCTTACAACGCGGCCGTTGTTACGGCTACTACGGCTATTCGCGCGCGCGCCGCCTCGCAGCAGTCGCAGCGAGAGCGCGGCTATTTTTAGCTGCGAGTTCTATCCATACTTATGATTTATGAGACGCGCCGTTCCGCCCCGACCTGTTCCGACCTATTCCGGCTCATCCCGCTTCATCGCAACGCGGAAAACGCGGAAAACGCTCGTCTCTCGACTCGACGTTCTCCACGATTTTCCGCGATTCCTCCTAATCCCTCGGACCGCCTTGTAAACTCGCGCTTGCGAGCATAGACCTTTTTTCGACGTAGCGACCTTTGACCGAATAGAAGAAGAAGACGACCCAGTTAAAACGATCGATGTCGGACGCGTGGTTCTTGGCTCCTCGGATAGAGTACGACGTACCTATTCGACGATAATGGGCTTAACGCGCTCAAAGATGCAACCCGATCGAAGATCGCGATCTCGAATTGAGAACGCTCGACGGACCTGCGATCCCGAGCAGAGACAGGATCGGGAGTTGGATACCTGCGAAAACCGTGGGAAGGCATCGTGGGAAATATTCCCCCCAGTTCGACGGTCGTCGTGATCAGCGTCGAGACGCGCGTCGACCAGTGGTCGCGCGTGCCGCCTTCCCATCGCATCGCACCGCATCGTCCACACCTCATTCCCAAGGGGGTCTCCATCGTTTACAAAATTTCCCTCGGCGTCGATCCATCTATTTTCGTACCCCTCGGCTTCGACCTTCGATCAACCGCTTCTTGAATTCGTGACGCGTCGCGCTTCCGAATTCGGTTAAAGGGCAAAATTTGGCAAAACAAATTGGCAAAACGAGCCACCGGCAGGAACAGGGACACCGCGGAAAAGACACCCATCCCTCGAAGCAACGAAACGAAAGAGAAATAAAAGAGTAGTAGAAAGATGGGACAGGCGCAGAAGAGGCAAGTAGAGTGGGAGACACGGAAAGCATTCCGTCGAAACTTTCTACTTGGCCAGATTGAAATTGTTTTTCATCGCTCTCTCAAAACGAGGCCAAATAGGTGTTGGCGCGATGCCTTCCGGACCAATTCGGCAGCTTCGTTTTTTCCATTTTTCGCTCTCCACTTTCCATTCGATCCACAGTTCCGCCCCATCCGCGTTTCAAACTTTTCGCAAATTTCCGAATCGTTCGGTCGATAGGTTTTTCGATGTTTCGAGGTTCGGACATATCGCGTATGGCCAACGCATCGTCGCCGCGAGAACATGCGGCAGGGATTCCCCTTCGGTGTTCCCCAAATCGAGACGAGATTCTGTGTCATCTAGTAGTTCCTCCTCCTCGGTTCTCGAGCAGAAACGTCTCTGCGCTGTCTTTCTTCCGCGCCGCGGCGTAAACTCGTTCTCCGCAGGGAAGACGCCCATTAGGTCGGGTCAGGGGGAAACGGGGTCAAATTGAAAGGGAGCGGGTGGTGGACAGGACTATCCTAACCACGGACCGACGACGCCCCGCGACTCGCAAATTGATTCCATTTGCATAGCGTACGCCTATTCGAATGCTCGTGACGCAACGCTCAACGGCGCGACAGCCTGCCTCCCTTCTGCCTCCCTTCTGCCACCCTTCTGCCACCCTTCTGCTACCCTTCCTGCCACCCTTGCGCCCCGGCCTCTGGCTTCGCCCTCGTCCTCATCAAACTCGTACTCTTTGACCTATAGTCGATCGACTTCGCGTACATCTAAGTAGACGGCTAAACCGTTACGAATTCTCAGCGTTGGCTCGCACGGGCACGTTACCCATGTCGCGTTCACGAGCGCAATAAACGTGCGTGGATTGCGTCGCAAAAATTGTTATGCGGCGTCGCGCGAAACGAGCAAACAGAACAGAACCGAGCAGCGGAATTGTCGGCCGGGAAAAGGCCGTTTATCGTTCGACAGCTCTTTGAATTACGGGGAGAACGTTGTCGCGGTTTGCGCGCGTGGTCGGTTTACGAGATCGCGATATTTGCTCAAATCTTTGTCGCGCCGCGAAATCAAAACGCGAATTTTTATCCGCGGCGTGTAGCAATACAGCTGCGTACGGTCGTATCGGCTTTCCATTTTTATCCGCGAAACGCTGAATTGAATTACTCCGACGTGCAAACATCGAGGAACGGTCCGGCGATTTTCTACGCCATAGAGTTCCTACGGCTTTCCACGGGTCCCAACCATTCCTTGTTCTTCCTCTCGATGAAATCTCTACTCCGTTGCCGGCGCACAAAACTTCTGGACACGCAGAGCTTTGAATCGAGGACTACGCGATACGAAATGCGGGCGCTCGGACAAACAAGCTCGTTGTCTCGCGGATCTCTCCCGTCGCACGAATGCGCGCACCTGATGCTGTCATCCGGACTCTAGAAACAACCGAAAGCAAAGGAGCGGCGTTATCGCTAAAGTTTCCGTCTGTTAGTTCGCGGAACGTTCGATGATCTCCGTCTCTGTGTCCCTCTTTCCCGGGTTTCACTGCGTTCGCAAGCTCGCGACCAACGAACCGTCGATAAACGTTTTCGGACACGGCCATCGAAGACTTCCCGTGACGCTCCGCTCCCCTACCGCCAGTGCGGTCTGCGAATCAAACATCGCGTCGTTTCGAGGTCGAGACCAACATTTCTCTTCCGAGTTTCGAGGGAGTTCGCGTTGCCGATGTTTACTGCAAAGTATGGCTCACGACCGACACGGTCGAGTAAACTGCGAATTGCGAATCCAATTTCAAGCCCATCGCGTCGCGTTGGCAGGAATCTTCGCGGAGATCTTCGCGTAGGTCGAACGGATAACCGAAAATTGGGAGTCGCGTATTGGGAACCGGATTGCACAACGGCCACAGTCTTCGGCGAGGCACGATCTACCTTTGCCGCTTTTACGCTCGTCGCCGGAAAAGTAGACGGAGCCACGCGACATTGGCCTGTAATTATTCGCGAACTCTCGGCTTAGCCCTGTGATTCGGTCGCCTTTCCTAGCCGACCTGGCGGCAGCCCGGTCGTCGCCATCGGTGCTGCACGTCAACGCTGACCGCTGACCGGACACGACGCATTGTCCACCGAAACTGAACGAGGGATTAGCATTTTCGAAGTGGAGCGGTCATGGCAGTCGACAATGCCGATCCATGCGCTGTTTAATCTTCAGAATCCCGGCATTTTTTCATTAAAACCATAACATTGTTTTCTCGGAACATTTGTACATAAATCGGCTTATTATTATACAACGGACCTTCATACAAAATAAAAATGTTCTACCAGTGTTGTAGCAAGGTGGAGTGAATTAGAAATTTATTTTCTTTCAAAATATGTTAATGCTAATATTGCTAATGTTTTTACTATTTTAATTCACACCTACTCATTTCTGCCATAAATGCAGAAAATCCGCTGTCTACTTATTATATTGCACGGAATACTCCAAATTATTAAATATGAATTCAAACATTTTCGCTCGTTGTCCCCGAGGTGCGTAAATCGCTCGGTTGTTCTCACGCCGTTTCGATTTTGATATTCTTGAAAATGTCGATATTTTGCCTAAATTTTCAGATTTTGGTGCTCGACGCGCAACCCCTAGGCATCGTCGCACAACTTTGACATTTTAATCCTGTCATTAGAGCGTCGATCCAAAACTTTTCCCGGGGCGTTTTCGATTTCAACAAAAATGTTTTTTCGATCCGGTCTACCGTTTAATCTCGCGCACACGCGCACACCTGTACGAGTGAGCTCGAACGTGTTCTGGCAGGACGCATCGTGTTTTCGTTCGCGTGCGAGAAAAGCGTCGCTCTTTCCTCTGGTCTTGAAACGGGACCGGGAGACACGATACAATATGCAACGACCGACCGTAAAAGCTTGATGAAAACGTTATCTCCGATATGGCTGATCTCCACCGGCATACCGGCTCGCCAAGTACAAAAGGAATGCCCTATGTGGCATTATTAAACCTTTGTTGCGAACCATTTACCTTTACCTTTCGCCTCGTGCCCCCCGACGAGGATTAAGCTGTCCGTGCACCCGTACTCGTATTCGAAAATGTATCGCGTTGTTTCGTTATACGGAAGCCCGCGCTTGGACCGGACAGAAGAACGCAAAACAGAGAAGAACAGAAGTGGGTGGGGATCTCTGTTTGCTCGATCAACGGAATGCCGCGGTTCTCTTTGTTCTTTCGATCCCACGGAAATCGCTGGAACGAAACCGCGCCAAGTCTAATGACTCGATCGAGGTCAAGTCGAGGGTGTCACGAGTCAACGGTTAACCTCGCCCTTTGAGCGCGCGCCGCTCGTGCGAAAGCGTGGAAAACCGTTGAAAAGCGTTCGCATTCTTGACCGACGACGTCCGACCGACGCTAAACCAGAGGCTACCGCAATCTACGACTGGTCCCAAGGGGAAAACGTTGGTCGACCGAGTTCGACGAACTCGCGTTCGCTCGGCTCGAGACGGTATCGCCCAGTTCCGTCATGGGACGTTCAATTCGTGGGGATTATTTCGTTGAAAACGATCGAAACGTTCGACTACGCAACGAATCTAATATTCCTCGGAAAAGTACACGCGTCCGAGGTTTCACGTCGCGCAGGTCAGAAGTACCAGTCGAAGACCTAAGCTACTTAACGTAATCTAAATCCGCGAGGTAATCCTTGGCGGTGAAACTGAACCGAGAAGAGTTCGTTGCCCGTAAAGTGGGTAAAATCTGGCAAACGAAGGCTTTCCTCGAGGATCGTCGGAGACCGAGTAGGAGGTTCGAGAACCTCGGGTCCAGACTCACGCGCGCCGTTTTCCACCCTCGGATCCGGTCGAACGACGGACACGTACCGGAGGAACGAAATTACGAAGAGATTCCTCGAAAAATGCACCGCGTCTCGTCGAGATGAGATTGTACGGGGCAGAACCTAACTCGCACCCTCCCGACAGACGTTGCCGGAGGGTTGCGCGCACTCGTTGAAACGAACCGATTCTGCCGGAGAAATTAGGGACACGTGTCTGAGAAATGAAAAATTCTGTTCTGTCCGATACGACGAGTGCGAGGAAAGCGGAGAGAGCAGGGGAGCGAAACGCTTTCGAAGCGGGGTGACCCGCCGATGTCCGACTTTTACTTTCGTCTTCGCCGCTGCGGGGAAGCTCGGCAACGAATCGAGTACATTTGAGTGGTGTCGTCTATTGCCGAAAGGTAAATATACTGTAAGCTCTTGGCGTATAAATTTACAGTGTTAACTAAACATAACATTATGGAAGCTGCAATTTTTCCACCGCCCAGCAAAAAATTTTTATTACCGTGCAAAAGATTGTAAAAGTAGAGCGATTAAAAATTCGTTGCTCCGTTTCCACATTTTTCGTAAAGTGGAGCAAGTGGAGCAAGATTAAAAGCATGGAGAATTGCTTAGAAAATAAATAAAATTGCATTAATGATTCTACATATATTAGCAGGTAAGCTAATATTTAATTAAAATGAAACCGTGTGATCTATCTAAACCTACATTGTCCACGCCCTCATGTCAGATCCCAATATTCAGCGGGGAGATGCTCGAGCAAAGCAAATCCGTGAAATAGAAGCGCGGTCAACGATACGCGTACCGCGAATCATCCTATCGCCAGACTCGAGGTCGAATAAGCAAAAAGAGTTTCCACGTATCCAACGTTTCGGCAACAGGTGGCCCATGGCGAGTTGATTCCAAAAAATTCGCAGAAAAATTCTCGCTCGAGCGGTTCGAACCGCGGCTTCGATGGAAACTTGTCGATCAAAGGTTCGAGTTTCTCTCGCATCGATTCCGACGACCTGCTTCCGCGAACGGTTGCGACCCGCGTCTTTCGAACGCTCGTCGAAAACCGTAGGGACCAGACACGATGTACGAGGTGCGTGGTGCGGGTGTTGGCGCGGGTTCTGGGTCGGGAACGGGGCGTGGAAGAGGGAGAAGCCCCTCTCGACGCTAATAAGAAGGAGCAACCGGAGCTCCCTTTGACGTCGTTGGTTTCTTTGGCAATTAACGGTGGGAACGGTGTAACGAGAGCATAGCCGAACGAACGGCCGAACAAACTGTACACGGTGAAAGAGAAAAGAGCGAAGCGGTGCTCGACGAATAGTCGAGGGATTAAAAGAGAGAACGCCGCGATATTCATAGTATAGGGGCCTCGTCGCGCTGTCGTCGATGCGACGGAGCTCTTTCTTCCTCTTCTGCTTTTTTTTTTGATCGACCCATCCACCGGAGATCCTTTTCCGTCCGATTCAATTCGAGCACTCTTTTGGACTGCGAGTAAAAGAGGATCTCCGCGTGCTGTATTCTCGATAACGTTGAACGAACACGCGACATCGACGATTCCCTTCGAAGGTTTTGTCTCGCAGGGCGCGGCGCGACGTTTCAACGGAGCACGCGGGACGAGGAGAAACCGTCTCGCGACATCGCGAGTCACGCGAGGCCAAGGGACCGAGTGCCTTCTGCTCGTTGCTCTCTTTCGTCTCGTTGATCGTTCGTTTCCAGTGGACGAGAACTGGTTTGCGACACCGTTTCTGAGCCATGAAAAAATTGTAATCGACGAAACAAACCCTACCTCGTTCGACCTGGAGGGGATATATGTGCCCATAATCAAGAAAGTGGTTGAGTCATATATTTCTTGTCTCGAGATATTTAAACGAATTCCATATAATGTTGAAACATGAAGCACTATCTAACGGTTCATTTTTGACAATAAGGATTACATTGAATTAATTTAGTTTAAAATAGTGTGATATGAAATAACTGATAAATAACTTATAATTATGAGCACATATCCAGAAAGTCCTTAGCCCTGCTTGTCCCATGGTTTGTTCAATCACGGCTACAGTGATTTATTTACGGCTACACATATTATTATTTCATGATAAATTAGAAGTAATAATTAAATAAAGTACGATCGTAGCATGATACCGCAGTAATGTGTACAGTTACGAGCCTCGCCCGATCGCTCGGCCTTGTGTACACAAACGCGCCGTATCGAGTCGAGACGCGTCGCGGGTCGCGTCGGGTTCGCCTTCGTCTTTCCTTCGATTCCCTTCCGTTCCCATGGTCGTAGATTGTGATCGACGTTTTCTTCGGGCAGAGGAAACGAGCACAGTTTCGGAGACGTCGTCGGTTGCGCGCGGGGCAAACGTATCTTAGGCACGATCGAACCCCGGAGTATGCGGTACACGGTGTAATCGCGTTAAGAGCATTATCGGAGATGAGAACGGACCGAACACCGACGAACCCACTCGCGAACGGGAAACCCCAGTCCGGACGCGTTTAACCGAACCTCTCCGCTCGAGCGACGCGCGATCGTAACCGCGATTACGCCCGTACCATTCTCTTCTATTTTCCGGCCGTGTCGTACGATCTCCGGAACGTTTTCTCGATCCTTTCGCGCAGCTGCGACTTTCGCGCGATCTTGCGATCACGCTTGAACTTGATCGAAAGTACCATAGCGACGCGACGTCGCTACCAGGTCTCTCGTACTCGATCTAAATGAATTTATGTATTATAACTAAAATGTAGCTAGAGTGTAGATAGGTTCTGCGTATTATTTCCGCCTACTTACGCCGCCTGAGCAGGTTAGTCGTGTGGGTAGGTGACCCACGAGCCACGATACGCGGGTGCAAGCTCGAATTTCGCTTTTTCTCAGCAACGCGAGTATCGACTTGCACGCCCCGTGTCCATCATCGATGTATTAATTGCCAATTACAGTTCCCCGACGAGATAGACACGGCGAACTATTAACAACAGCGTATTAACTGAAAATTCGCTAATGGAAGTTCCACGGCTCGAGCTTTTTCGATCGAACATCGCGTGTCGGTGCAGCGAATATTCGAACGTTCTGTTCCCGATTTGCTCTCGGCAACCCCAAAATTTCTCGGGCGGAAGCAACCCGAAAGAATCGTTAAACGGTACGACGCAATTTCTTCGTGGTTCCAATAAATTCGTAAGCCTTCGGAAAATCGTTTGCACGTCCACTGATAGAAGAGAGGGAGAGAGAGAGAGAGCGTGAATAGGGTCGCGGAGAAAACATATTACAGGAACATGTGCTTGTATAGTGTACGTGTGCACCTCGACAGCGAACAGCGACTCGCGAGGCACGTACTTCGACGAGGAAAAGATTGTAACGAATCCTGCATCTCCTTTCTGTTTCAGCGGATGCAACGAGATTGAGGCATTCGAGGCACCTGGATACGACATCGCAGTTCTCCACCAAAGAGGAATTAACTGTGAGTGCTTCTCGGATCCCTCTTGATTCGATTTCTCACCCTCGAAACGACCGCTTTCTTCTCGCGTTTCTTATTCTATTCGACGTTCCCCCGACCACTCTGCCGTTTCTCGATGTCTCTAGGATCCGGTATCGCGTCTCGCGTGGTGTCTTTCGAACGATTCTCCTCGAAGTACGCGGATAATGAATATATAACGAATCGGGAGTCGAGAACCCCGTTAAATATGCTTCGGCGAACGGTATTCCCATTTGCTTCTCAATTCGATTTCGATGGTTCTGCGTTTTCTGCTGCAGCAAAGCGAGAATCACAATCACAAGCCGGTGATTTCGAATTGCTCGCATTATGCGCCGGTAGTAAAAGAAGAAGAGGCGGCGGGAACCGAGGTGCTGCGAGTGCACGCCGAGGACAGGGATCGTCCCGAGGATGGAGGTAAGATCCAGATTTCTTGTTTCTAATTTCTATTTCCGAGTTACTACTCGGCAAAAAGGAACCGTGTTTGATGAACATTTGCGATTTCCAGGCACGATCACCTACAGCTTCTTAGCCGCTCATGGAGAGAAGCTGAAGTTCAAGATCGACAATAGGACAGGACTGATCACGACGACGCAGATGTTGGACAGAGACGAACCCGCTCGAGAAAAGGAAGCGTACCTGACGATACTCGCGACCGACAACGGAAAACCTCAACTCGACGATGTGTGCACATTCAAAGTGACGATAGAAGATGTGAACGACAACGCTCCGGTGTTCGACAAAGTGGTAAGCCTCCGAGTTCACCGTGACGATGACCAACAGCCAACAATCGCCTCCACGGATCGGTCGGATTCGTTGGTTTCGTGGGTTGTGCGCGTACCGACCGAACGTCGCGCCGCGCCGCGTCTGACCGCGTTCGATCATCCGCCGACTTACCCTACGTCGGTCGTTTATCCATTCAGTCTCGAGCAGCCTAGATCAGACTAGATCATCCTAGATCAGTCTAGATCTATCCGCTACTGCTTCCCATTTTCATCCCCACGAACCGAACCGAACCAACCGAGCATCCCTGCGACCAATACATTTACACGATTTCGCCACTAACCACCTTTTGCTTGGATCATCTTTCTTTCTCCATACCCAGGTCTTCCGTGGATACGGGTGGAAGGTTGGTCTTGTCATTTGCGGTGCGATTGCAGTTGTTTCGATGTTTATATGTTTCTTGTAATGCGAATGCGAATACGAATGCGATTGCGATTCCGATTGCGAATGCGAGGGTAAATTCGAATGCGTATGCTGTTGGATGTGTAGACGCATGCACATGTGTCCATTCTTTCTTTTCTGTTCCACCATCGATCGACCCGATTGCGATGCGCCAGACGAATTCTATCATCGCCTCCTAGAAGTCAGCCCGCCACTTGTTGAATTCAATAATTTCAACAATGGTCCTGAATTGTGCTACACTGTGCTCGAATGTTAAAACTATAATTTAAAAAATAAGACAAAAAATATTGAGAGAAACGATTTTTTAGCAGCCCCCTACAGAAGTAGGAGGCTCTATTATCCAATATCCGGCACAAAGGTAGCAGCGCGATCTTGTCGATCGTATCGCGAGGTTCGTTCGTACTCGCGCGTTTTCCTTCCGTAGATCGCGTATCGATTGCACGCGCAAGTAACTCTTCGAAGAGACGAACCGAAAAAGCATGATCCACGGTCTCTGCTCGGACAATCGTATCGCATGCGTCGCTCGAGATGAGAGCAAAGGACGCGTGTCTGCGTGCTCGCGCGTATGCATGCACATGTAAACGTATTAGTAGCTCTCTCTCTCTCTCTTTCTCTGCGATCCTTGCTCGAACAATTCGAAACTATAATTTGTTTTAACGATTGCGCGTGTTTGCTGTCCGCTACCGTGGACGACGCGTAGGCGTACACCGAATCGGTACCGCAAGACTTACCGTTGGGTCGCGAAGTGATGAGAGTCTCCGCCACGGATATCGACGACGGCAACAATTCCGTTGTCCACTACAGTCTGTCGCCGAAGAAGAAAGAGGACGGCGTCTACTTCCGGATAGACAGCAAAACGGGAGTGATATTCTTGAACAAAACCATCGACGTGAGTATGGAACGATTAGCCGATCGCCTAAATCGCCTAGAACCAGCTAGACACAGCTAGAACGATGAGTCAAACGCATTGCAGAGAATTCCCGACTACAAATTTAGCATGACCGCCACCGCGATGGATCAAGGGGAGAGCCCTCGATCGAACGTGATCGATCTGGTCATACGGGTGGTCGAGTCGCACAAAAAGGCCCCGGCTTTCTTGCCGAGATCTTCTGAACCGATCCGGCTCAAAGAGAACTTTAGCGACTATGGTCAGACCATCGTGCGGCTGCCAGCCGTCCCGAACACCGTCAACGATACTTGCGTGTTCCACATGGTCGACGGTAGAACCGTGCAAACTAACAAAGGCAACACGTTCAGGTAAACGGTTCATATCTTTCGCCGGTCTTCCCATTGATTCGTTGTCCATCCACTCGACTTTCTTAAAAGGGTGCAGAATGCGCCTTCTCTTTGCTCGATAATGCAAAGATGGGCTTTTTCTGTAGTCAAATCACTAGATAAAAGATCGATCTAGACCGCTGTCTCCCTCAAAAGTGCCACTTTTACATTTAAGAGGCGTAATTTGCATTATTCGGCAGCATGTAGCTGTTGCAGCTTTATGAAAATAGCTACATGCGCAGCTTTACGCTTCCGAATAATGCAAATTATGCCTCGTAGACGTAGAAGTAGGACTTCTGAGGGAGACAACGGTCTAGATTGAACTTTTGTCTAGTGATTTTGACTAGTCCTTCTTTTGACTACTCCCAAAAAGCCCATCTCTGCATTATGGAGCATTCCTGGAAAGGAGAATACACCCTTAACTTTGTTCATTTTGTCTGGGTCGCGTTCAGATTGGAATCGAGCGGAAACGAGGCGTTCATCAAGCTCTCGCATCAACTCGACTACGAGAGCAACACGATGTACTCGTTGATCGTGAGGGTGCAGAACAAGTACCAGTTGGCCGCTGAGACCGTGGTCGACATCGTGGTGGAGGACGTTAACGACAATATCCCGGTGTTTCGCGAGGTGAAGAAAGGCAGCGTCCTTGAAAATGAACCGCCGGGTGTACCGGTGATGCAAGTACGCGCGATCGACGCGGATGGCACGTCTGCTAATAATCAGGTACGCTACGTCCACACGTTGTATCTTGTATTCTACGGGTCGTTCATCATCGGCGATTTTGTTCTAAATGAAATATGTTGTAGTACATATGAAATTAAGGGAGTTTATGTCATCATTTTGCGACGAGCACGACTTGCCTATCTGAAACGGGGGTACACCGCCTCCTTTCCCGGCTGATTGTCACGCCAATTTTCAATTCTCCATCCTTTTCAAGGGCTCATTTTGAAGGACTCATATTTTATTCAACATTTAAATCACTCTGGCCCATCATCGAAAGAAACGCAAAAAAATAATTATCGAGATTGAAAAAATTATTTTGTAACAGCCCGATCGTTTCTGAATAAAACCAAAAAAAAATATATAGCTCAATCGGAGAAACAGTTCCTGAGATCAAAATTCGCAAAAATTGCAAACTTTGAAGGCCTGTAATTTTTAAACAAATTCTAACGCGGCAAAATGATGACTTAAACCCCCTCTAATTTCACATGGACCACTACATATTTCATTTAAAACAAAATCGTTGATGGTGACGTGAAAATTTGGCATGGAACGACTCCTAGACAGTGACGCGTTGTTCGCGCGCCTAATCCTCTGCTTTGTCTCTCTCTCTTCCTCCACGACTCGACCGCTAGGTAACTTACGAGCTGGACAGCTTTCAAGATCTGTTCGCTATCGACAAATACACCGGCAACATCACCACGCTGACAACCTTCGACAGGGAGAAGGAAGACACGTACAACGTGAAAGTGATCGCGGTCGACAATTCTCCGAGCTCGCTGTTCAATACTGGCAAGCACAACAGGGGTGAGCGAGTGTTTCCCATCGAGATCGCGGACAAGAACGACAACGCGCCTCATTTCGACAGGCCGGTGTACACGGCCACCTCGATCCTCGAGAACGCCAACCAAAACGAGGTGGTCACCGAGGTGAAGGCTATCGATTCGGACACGGCCAGCCCGGTCACCTACAGCATCATATTCGGCAACACCAACGACAGCTTCCTCATCGAGGAGACCACCGGCAAGATTCGCGTCAAGAACTTTCTCGACTATGAGAAAATCACCGAGTACAACTTGACGGTGAGAGCGTTCGACGGCTTGTTCAACGACACCGCTCAGGTGAAGATATTCATCGAGAACGTGAACGATAATCGACCAGTTTTCGGCGATTTCGATAAAAATCCGACCATCGAGGAGGAGATTTTGTACCCAGGTAAGTAGCGTCTTTCACGCTATGTGTCCGTTACGGTTACAGTTCGAAAGAGCGTGTTTCTATGATTTTGTTTGGTTCGTTTCGTTGCACAGGTTGCATCACCGAGGTGGTCGCTTACGATCCTGACATAAAGGACCGCAACGCCGATCAGAACATTACGTACTCCATAGTGAAGGAGGATCAACAGCCGCTGATCGAAATCGACAAGGCCGGCTGCCTGAAGTTGAAGAAACCGTTGGATCGGGACCCACCGAACGGTTACTCGATGTGGACGGTGCTGGTGATGGCGGTAGACGAGAACGGATCCCCGAACGCGCTGCAGAGTCCGGTGATGGTGAACATCACGCTGATTGACATCAATGACAACGCGCCGTTCCTCGACATGCCGTATCCGGTGATTTGGGGCGAGAACAAAGATCCCGGCCGGATCACGGAACTGAGAGCTCGCGACTACGACTCGGACGAGAACGGGCCGCCGTTTAAATTTCGCATCGACAACAGCACCGCGGACGAGGATATTCGCGCGAAATTCGAGATTCGCGATTACGAGCTGTACGCCCTGGTTCGATTCGATCGCGAGCAACGGAAGAGCTACGACATCCCGATCGCGATCACCGACAACGGGAAACCGGCCATGACGGGCACTTCCACCTTGACCGTGATCATCGGCGACGAGAACGATAACGAGATGTCCTCGGGCTCCAGTTCGATATTCGTCTACAACTACAAAGGCGAGGCGCCCGCAACCGAGATAGGACGAGTCTACGTGAACGATGCGGACGACTGGGACTTGCCGGAGAAAGACTTCCAGTGGGCCCCGGGCATGTCGCACGACGGATTTCACTTGGATAAGAGCACGGGCATGATCACATTGCTGCCCGGCACCTCGAACGACACATTCTTCCTACAGTTTCAAGTGACCGAGCATAGCGAGAACTTTAAATCTCACAAAGTATACGCGTACGTGAACGTCACCGTGAAGGAGCTGCCGGAGGAAGCGGTAGCCAGGTCCGGCTCCGTCCGATTCTATGGAATCACTGCGGAACAATTCGTCAAGCCCGACGAGAACGGCGTCAGCAAGAAACAGATGTTCCACGAGAAGATCGCGAACATGCTGAACGCGTCGCTCGAGAACGTGGACGTGTTCACGGTGCTACATTCGCCCCATCACGACAACAGAAGCCTGCTCGACGTGCGATTCTCCGCTCACGGCAGCCCATACTACGCTCCCGAGAAGCTCAATGCGATACTGGCTCTCCGCGCGAAGGACATTGAACGGGAGCTCGAAACCACCGTTCTCCTCGTCAACATCGACGAATGCCTGTTCGAGAAGCAGCACTGCAACAACTCTTGTCGCAGCTACTTGAACGCCAGCACGATCCCGTACGCGGTCTTCACGAACACCAGCTCGTTCGTCGGTGTCCGGGCGGTGGTCGATCCGCAGTGCACTTGCCACGTCGCCGAGCCGATCGTTTGCCTGAATGGCGGCACTCCGATGACGGAACGATGCGAGTGCCCGCCCGATTTCGAGGGGCCCAGGTGCGAATTTCTCGGCATCGGGTTCCAAGGCGACGGCTGGGCTGTGATGCCTCCACCAGCTCAAGCTTGCGATGAATCTCATTTAGGTAAATCGTAACTAGACTGCTGATGTTTGTGGGATTCTCAATTTTTCTAGACGAATTTGAAGAAAGTGGAATCAAATACAATCTTATTTATAGAATCCATAAATGCATCAAGATCCGCAGTCTAGTCGTAACCAAATAACCATCGCGTTTGTCAGCTTCAGCCTTTTCTTTTTGATCCTAATTTCACGTTATCCTATCGTGTTGTTACAGGTCTCGAGATCACGCCTCACGTCGAAAACGGCTTGGTATTTTATTTCGGACCAATCACCTACAGCCCGAAAATGGGCATTCAGGACTTCATGTCATTGGAACTGCAGCAGGGTTACGCGGTTCTTTACGTGGACTACGGCTCGGGTACCGCTCGGCTCGATCAAAAGCATATCCTGCTCACAGACGGCAAAAGTCACAGGATAGACGTCTACTGGAACAAGAACGTAAGTACAGCTCTTTCCTCCTTTGGTCTTTCCAGGTTCTCGAATAGGAGCCTCCTAGAAGTTAGCTCCTGCTTGTTGAATTAAATCATTTCAACTGTTGAGGTTTTACTTTAGAAGTATTACTTTAAAAAAATAATAAAGAAGTTATGGTAAATAATAATGAATATTCTATTCTCCGCAGTTGATCGAGTTGACGGTGGACAATTGCGGTACGTCGGCTTGCATGAGTTTAACCGCGCCACAAGGTTCCAACGAGTTTTTGAACGTGAACGGACCGATGCAGGTCGGAGGAAGTCTGACCAATCTCGCGCAGCTCTCCTCGCAACTGAAATGGGACCACAGACCGACCGACAAGGGTTTCGTCGGCTGCGTACGCAACATGACTTTCAACGGAAACGTAATGTCTCGAATTTTGTTTGCTGCTTTGCCAAACCGATCTCGAAACCTAACGATTCTCGCGCATGCGTGTTTCAGACGTACAACCTGGGAATGCCCTCGTTGTCGAGGAACGCAGATCCAGGCTGCAACCATGGAATGGCCAAGGCGATCTCTTTCGGAATCGACACCAACTTTCTGGTCGCGATTCTGGTCTGCATCGCGATCCTGCTGATACTGTTGCTCGCGGTAGTGGTGCACAGGCGTAAGACGGACGATCTCTACAAGGATATGGATGACATTCGAGAAAATATAATCAATTACGAAGACGAAGGAGGCGGCGAGGTCGACACGGGCTACGACTTGAACGTCCTGCGAACCATTTACGACGCACCTCCGATAGATTCGAAGATAGCGTCGGGCAGAGGTATGCCGTCCGTCTCCTTTCCGTTTGTCTCCCTTTCTCGGTGTTACGCGTCACTCGGTGATCGGAAGTCGATAAAACGGGGCAACAATAGATACTATTGGTATAGATTATTATCAGATGACTTCAGATAGCCAGAAATGTAAGATTTCAGTGTTAAATATTGCATCCGAGGCAATACCTTAAATATTGGTTGTAACAGAAAACCGTAACTCTGGCACTTTATAAATAAAGTGTAATATTAATACACAGATTTTTAAACTACGGAAAAGTATTTGTACCTTTGGTACTCAGATTTCAGTCGAACACCGTGCGTCGGTGGGTCGATCAACCATCATTGTTCGTTTTCACCTTCTTGTCTCTCGCTTCAGCTCCCGACGAGGTACCGGACATTTGCGGTTTCCTGGACGGCAAGAAGGAAAGCTGCGATAAGGATCCCGACACGAATCCGTTCGACGACGTTAGGCATTACGCGTACGAGGGCGAGGGCAACTCCGAGGGTTCTCTGTCGTCTTTGGCCTCCTGTACGTATCTCGCAGCGATAGTATTAAAGCTGACAACTAAATTGCATAATATTTACAGGTACCGACGACGGAGACCTCAAGTTCAACTACCTCTCGAATTTCGGGCCCAGGTTCCGCAAACTGGCCGACATGTACGGAGAGGAAGCCAGCGACGAGGAGAGCGACGGCGTAGGAGAACGAGAGAGCGAGAGTTGGTGTTGAGCCTCGAGCCTCGAACCTCGAGCCTCGAACCTCGAGCCTCGATCCGTTCGAAATTTTGTACTTAAGAACCGAATTTTTTTAATTTATAGTTTTATGTCGCAGCAACTGCTAGGTTATTAGGGACATCATACGATAAGTCAGAATATACTACATTATTTGTTTGATAAGTTTGGTCTCCTTGATGAAATTTAGCAGGTCATTTATTCCGTTATCGTTTATTCTCGGCGTTCTATCGTCGCCGTCGTAGATCGATCAAAGGGAGCGGCAAACTGCAACGAACATGTAAAATGTAGTAAAATGTATTAGGTCGTTCGGAAAATAATTTCGTTTTTCGTATAGAAATGACAACGTTTCGCAAAATCGTGGTATATCTTGAAGGCTGACATTTCGGACGTCGTTTCCTGCCCTGTAGTGCTTTCTAATCTTTCTAACATTTCCATCACCTTTTGCTTTTTTATTACTGCAAGGGCTAAAATGCAATGCATTTTTGAACGAAAAAATTGTGTGTTGTTTAAGGAGAGGATTTACCATAGGATTACCATTTTTCCGCTTTTTTCAACATGGGGTCTTCAAGTTGCCTGAAAAATTGCAAAAGATCATAGAACAAAATGTCATCAAACTTCTTCTAAATGGTAAAAATGTCGCTTTCATTTTCCTCGAGAAAACAAAATAACTTTCCGAACGGTCTGATAGAATCGCCAGCTATCGTCTCGCCGCGACCCTCTAACTTCGAGACGAATCTTACCCGATCTTATCTTACGTGTCACGTATTTTTGCAACAAAAGACGAAACGCGAATGGTTGTGTCGCGCCATTTCCACTGCGACAAACGACGCGTTACATATCTCTTTGACCGGATAGCCACGGCGCATAGCTGACCTTCAAGCTATTGTCCGAGTTACGAATCCGTGGATCGACGCCGCAGCAACCACTTGTTGCGCGGATACCTCGCGTAAACGATACGATCCGCGTATCGTGGAGTTTGGCAATCATGCGAGTAACGAGATTCTCGGAATGCTATTTTTACACGGTACATTACATTACACAAATCTATGACCACACCGCACCTCGTCGCACCGCGGATTCGACTATAATGTTACCTGTCGAAATCGAAATCGGAATATCGATCGTATAATCGTAGAAAAATTCTACCGCGAGACGACAGCGACGGAACCGAGAGCAAAGAAGAAACTAAATCGACGACCGAACGAACTAGGGTCAACGCGTTATTTAACTTATAGAGTATTTTATTCGTGGGAGTATAATCGGGAGAGCAAGCGAGTATGTGTGGGCGTATGCGAACGTTGCGAGTGTGTGAGCGTGGGCGTGTGTGTACGCGCGACACCTAAAAGATCGCATATACGAGTAAGTAGGCATCAATATAGACATAGACAATGCTGGCGCGAACGAAACCACGCGTAGACATCTAACAGACATTTTTTTCCAAGACGCAAACAGAATGTTAATCGCACGAACGTGTTTTTCGAGATTCGCGGACAGCGTAGGGTTGCGAAACGAAGGAAGGGTGCCATACCGTGTAACCGAAGCGAAAAGGATATCGAATGATATCGAACGGTAGAACTAGATGAAATATACCGGACGTAAACCGAAAAAAGAAATAGATCTCTGCCAATTCCAAGACCGCGCTTAGTCTGTGTTCAAAGTAGTAACTGCCCTAACTTGGACGCGGTTGGCTTTCACCCTCGCTTTACTTCTCTCTCGATCGTTGCTCGCCGTGATCCGCCTCGAGAAGCAAATTCTACGAGTAAACGTACATATATAATATATGTACACATATATGTATGTATATATATGTATATATATATATGCACATATGTATATATATATATATACATATATTCGTGTACCTATGTACGCGTATACGCACGTACGTGCACGTATATATGTGATAATAATTTGTAAGCTTTTTGTACGATATATCAGTGACGGTATATAGAAATATATATATATATATATGTATATAATGAACGCGTGCGCGCGTGCCAGTACGAGTGCGCGAGACGAGGCAGCCTGTAGGAGAGCTACTTAGACTGTAGAGAATCGGCGGAAACATTGTCGAGGTGCCGATCGTGGTCGTGACCCTCGCATTTTGCAGTACAAAATACGTTTCCGTTGGCAAACGTCGCGAAACAGATTTGTCGCTTGTCCATGACAAGGGGATACGCATCGGAGCTCCCGATGAAATCGAAACTTGACGAACAAAGAGAGAAAAAAAGAGAGAGAGTGAGAGAGAGAGGGAGAGAATCTTTTTCCGAACCATTCCCGTTCTAATTGTAAGTATCGTAAACTTCCTTTTCAAACAGGGACTCAAAGAGCACGCCGATAAATCATTCAGATAAAAGAAAAAGTTCGAAAAACCACTGTTTTTGATTGTTATCTTATTTGTTTCTGTCAGACGAAAAAAGCCAATACCGTGCGCATAAGACCGCACGACCCAGGTGAGAACTTCTATGCCGCGACGCACATCTGTCTGTTGCTCGGCGAAACTCGACACGAGAAAATTCGTTTCACTGTGCGACCCGGAGTTTACCCGAATAACGTTTCACGTCGGAGCGTGACGGATCAGACTCATTCACTGCCCAGAACAAAAATTGCGTACGTCTAGCGGTGCGTCTATAGAAGTTTTCACTTGAGAAAATGTTCGAGGAAGCGGGAGGGAATGCTTGGCACAGACCGGTGGTACTCGTATGCACAGACTTCTTGTATTATACGCTAAGATACGATACGTTACTATATCCCGAGCAGACTGCGGATGTTTATGCGACTTGCAATTTTCGTAGACCAAGAAAATCGATTTTATTATAATTTTAAGAAATTGTAATAAAAGAAATTTTAAGAAAATAGCATCAAATCAGATCTCTCTTGTTCTCTGAAGAAATAAATTCAAGTCGTACCAAATTCCGTCGAATTTGATGCTCTAGCATTTCTTGAGAATTTTTAGAAGACACAATTGCACAAAGATCCGCAGTCGAAGCCCGAGCAAGCGAGACAGAATGATCTCTGTCGTGTCTCGTCGGACGTGTGACATAGTCGGTGGTAAGGCGTACGTTTGTACACCTCTATCCTTCACCCGCGCGATCCATTAATCGTCATCGGAGATACGTGTAATTTGTTCTTTTCGTAGCAATAAAATAAACTTCGATTACAAAGATCGAATACGATCCATACGACGGTATCGTGCGGCGGAACTTTTCCATTGCGTTCATCGATTGGATCTCTCGAGCAGCGAGCAGAAAACGGAGAACCGATTTAATTAACCGGGTTCGAATCGGGCTTCACGCGTGCCCCGCGATACCGCGAGGGCGAGAAGCCTCGTCGCGCCGCAACCGCCATTGGGAAACGCTCTGGGATACTGCGAAGCCATAGGGTCACGATATCGTGAAATTCTTTTTCAATCATACAAATTTTCGTATCGGTGAACAAACACTGCTAAACAAAAGGATAAGACACTGTGCATGTTTGTATATTGCATGTATTTGAAACAAGGAAATGTGCATTTTGTACGCACTATGTGTTGTGTGCAATCTATAGTCTAATTATAAGCAAAAGGACAGATTTTTACTTCTGCGTCTCTTCGCAGACGAATAGCTACCACAGTGCCTCATACTTTTGTCCAACTCAAGGTACATCGTGTTTACATTTCTGTCTCTCTCTTCTCTTCTGTGTGTTGCGCAAACTCACCCCTTGATATACTCGCTCTAGTGGTGACACGCAACACGTAGAACGTACAAAATGCACATTTTCTGGTTTCAAGTACACGCAATATACAAGCATGCACAGTGTCTTATCCTTTTGTCCAACACTGTATTTGAAACATGATCGCGACGCGACTCGATTCGATCCGCTAGAACGGGTGATAGCTTTCGAAATCCCATAAGTAGAAATAGTCTGCAAGTTTTCGCAAGTTCGCGTGGGAGAGAAGAGAGAGTTCGGGGGAACGGGGGTTGGATCGTTCGACGCCGGCGCTATCCAAGGATACCAGAATGGTTTCTCCTGCGAAGGGATGGAACGAAACTATAAAAGCAGGCCTGGTACCGTTCTTCGTCCGCAATCGTATTCATCCCGGTGCACACGGACGATCAAATAAATCGCGGTACACCGATTAGTTTTTCCTCTCATCGTCTTTGTTAAATCGAGTTGTACGTCCGCGACTCAGTGTCCAGATATGTAAGTGATTCGTACGTAACTGTAGATTTTCTTCGGCGCTATCGAACCGTGCCAGCGTTTTAAAAAAGAATTTCGCTTTCGTAGGTATCGAAAAATCCGGCTCGGCTTTCTCGCGGTGATTTTTCTGGTTTGTTTGATCTTGGACTCTGGGACTCAAGCTCAGCTCAATTTCTCCACCGGCTGGGGAAAGAGAAGCGAAAGAAGAGGCGCGTCTGGTTCGATGGATAGCGTTAATTGCGGTTCGCGGGTCGCGCCTACGCTAGAGCAACTACTGAACGTCTACCATTCGATACAAGTATGTCTCGTTGAAATTCAGCTTTCAATTATTATATTTAAATTCAAATTCGACTCTCAGCAACCCAATTTAAATCGGAATTCAACTTTCAATCATTATATTTAAATCTAAATTGAAATTCAACTTTCAATGATTATACAGGGTGTTTCGTCTAAAACAGGCCACCTAAATATCTCCTCTATCTCTGATAATACAAAAAATGTTTCTAACGTAATCT
>CM052244.1:1474486-1579337 GCA_028455795.1 Lasioglossum marginatum
AAAAAAAATTTGTTTTTCACGTTCAAAGTCAATTTTGCGGGGGGGTTCTTATCTCATTTTCGATTAAATCAACGGTGTAGAATCGCGCTATGATGTCCGCGACATATAATTTCGTGACACCCTGTACATTCTCTGTATGAGAAACATTTTCAGAGAACTTTGGACAGAAGTTGTGTATCGTGTACCTGAGATAATGCATTTCATTCGGTCTTATTTCCATATATGTGTACGTTTCTAATCTATTGCCCATTTCTTTTTTTGTTATCTCTATTCTAATAAAACATCTTATCATAATCAACTTTAATGTCCTGTGTATTATAGTATACCCTGCATTGGAACGCAACTTAAAAGCATATCGTCTCCATCGTCGATTTGAAAGCTAACTTCTTCCGGTAATTTCTTCGGTTCCGATTCGAAACCTGAACAATCTTCGTCGTGGCACTTCTGATATATCGTCTTGTTCGTCAAATCAACGATTAGGATAACGTTGTTGCTCTTATGGCACCTACCAATATTCTCGCAGTATCTGTAAATCGAAGATTTAAAATGTTACTTTGTCGATACATTTTCTCAGTTGTAGTTTACGACTTTATGTTATTACTAGACAGTGGATTTTGTGCATTTATAACAGAAAGAAATAGGTGTAATTTAAAACAGTAAAAACATTAGAAGAATTCAAGAAAATTCAAGCTATTAAACATATTAAGAAAGAAAATAAACTTCTATTTCACTCCAGTTTATTGCGATTCAAGTAGAAAATTTTTATTTCGCATAAAGATCCGCTGTCTAATTATTACCTGTATTCGGTTGTCTCGTAAATTAACACTTTGGCGGAATCAGAATAGTGTTTGCATACACGTATTTTACCAGGATGTATCTTGTCTTTTACATACTTATCCAACAGTGGATACTTCGAATAACTATTGTTACTTCCCTGGCGAATAAACTTTGGTATGTACATTTTGAAACGTTTCGCTTCTACTGTGCCAACTTTCCCATATTCCAAAAGTATTAACTCAGACTTAGAAGCAAAATAAGTCACCAACGAGTCCACGAATATGTTCAACTCTTTATCTCTATATAAATTCGAAGGAATATATTTAGAGTCCTTCGAGATCTCCAAATTGGATTGTTTTCCCCATTTCGTAGATTTGTAGATTCTAAAATGTCTATTTTTAGTGTAGACAGAGGTATCTATGAACAGAGCGTTACCCTTATGTGTCTTCACAAGTAGCTGTTCCAGTTTTGTTCTATCGAAACAACTTAGAACATTATGTTTGCTATCCTTCGTTGAAATATAATTGTGCACATCTTGGCATATAGATTTGACTAATCTACCAACGTGGTAGTTGTCTTTAAATCCTACGCCTTTGATGTTAAATATAATATGCCGACTAAACTTTTCCGTTGTACTAGAATCCATATTCAACGCGTTGTACTTATTACACGGTAAGCCGTAATGGCTAAGCAGATAAGAACAGATGATATCGATTATTGTGTCGGTCATGGAAGAACCATTGCTTTCTGGATTTAACTCAATCAAGTATTCCAAGTCCAGATACAAACGGCTAGGAGAGTTCTCTGGTATCACCTAGTTCAAAATCTAGACGTTATTGCATGTATACGCTAATTGATACTAACAATTCCATGAGACCTTACTTACCTCGTACGAGCATCTTTCTTCCGCAGGTCGATGTTCGTAATGCCACCAATACACTTCTGGATGAGCTACAACAAATTTGCGATAACCATTGTCTCCTTGGTAGACAAACGTGCAAAGCATATCAACGTTGGTGCTTTCTTCGAACGCTGTTACGAGCGCGAATTCCTGTTTTCTAAATTCTTTCCAAATGTTTGGAGGGCCTAAAATATACGATGGCATTTTACGATGTTTTTTCACCCAAGACGGTACCCTCTGGATCGTATGTTGTGAAATGATTTTCTTGTTATAAAATTGACACGGACTGATCGCACTCATAATGAGGACTTGTCTTTATCCTTATCTTTTGAAATCAGGCAGCCTGTTTCACACGAAAACTGTCAGCGTTTCCTCCTGCGTTCTACGGTGTCCGTCAAAGTTGGTTGAAGTCCGTTCTTCCTTTCGCGCCAACAGAGAATCCACGCGCAACCGCAACGCGCACGTGTCGTGAGAACATAACCTGAAACCCAGACATAAGATCAATCAGTAAGTAAAAATTTGTTCACCAACTTTGTTGTTAGGTACGCGTTCACCGTCGTTGATTGCGCTATCTTTGCATTTGTTTGGATAATATTGAATTTTGTAATAGGATCGTTGATTTTGAATGCTCGAGTGGCGCCATCTGCCGTGGCGGTTTTCGAAACTGAATTTCCATATCATTTCCGTGTGTAAGACAAGGACGGAGGTGTAAGACAAGGACAGAGATAGCGCGCTAGAAGGAACAGGCCCTCCAGGAATTGTTAATAACTAATTGATTAGACACAAAATGTGCACAAAAATATTACAGGAACGTTGCCGAAGGTTCATTTTACATTCTTCAATCATAAATCTTCGCAAATGGATCCTGTAAAGATAGCAATTCATTATTCACTGGAGACCTGTCAGATTATTTAGGATCTTAGAACAAGTCTTTGAATAATTATCAACTACTTAATTGAGAACGAAATCTGATCAAGAACTATGTGTCGATAAAGGTTCACCTTATGTTCTCCATGTGCAAATGTTCACAAATTATAGTTGAGTAACGAGATATTCGTTAATTTTCTAAAGCCCGCGTGAACAGGTATCAGGAGCACAGGCGGCCATTTTTTAAAGTAGGTAGCACGATTTGAATCTCTCTGTCCTTGTCGCACAGTTCACTCTCCTTGTCTTACACATTATGTATTAGAAGAAAGTGACAGATCCTCTAAAAATTGTTAATAACTAATTAATTAGTCAAAAAATGTGTGCAAAATTGGCGTAGGAATGTTGCCGAAAATGCAGTTATCAATTAATTTTTCTGTGCGAATAGGCCTAAATTTTTATAAGTTATTCAAGACAAGGGTTTCGGAAATAGTTAATAATTATCTAATAACGCATTTAAATCCGATCGAAAATGCAGTGTGAAAGTAGCTGGAGGTCCGTTTTACTATATCCGATTGCAAATGTTTATAAACAATTGCTGGATAACGAGTTATTAATAAATCATCTATTGATTCGATGGATTAGTCGGACACTTCCTTGAGCATCCTGGTCTCCTAATACTTACCAGGGGTTTCGAAGCGCTGCAGAAAAGTAGGTGGCACGAGCCTCGAGTTCTCTGTCCTTGTCTTACACACGGGAACGATACTGGAAAATTAGTTCCGAGCGCCACAAGTAGATGGCGCCACTGTCGCGCCGATATATTGGCGCCGTTTGGTTCGAGTTTAAATGTGCTTTCCAGATAACAGCGCGTGTAGATGAATACTCTCCGAATATTGTATAAACACTGTAGACGAATTGAATTATAGACGATTGAAGCCAAAGCATTGACTTGATCGGGATTTATTCGTTGTAGCGAGCTTATAAAACGAGTCAGTCTATTCTTAATTTTTAAAGATTGTAAACGGTATCGTCGAGATGGTAATAAGCCATCTGGTTGTCGATCCATTCACGAACGAAAGCAACATTAGCATAGACGATAATATTGTTCTCGATCGTACATGAATAAAATTGGGATAATATTCTCGGCGCTACGGTTCGATCAAATTCTACACTAAATAGTGTAGAGAATAGTGTAGCGCCGAGAATATTATCCCAATTAGCATAGACACCGGGTGTAGCATTCTCACCGCAACCGATTCCCCATGCGACGATGCCAGCCTGCTGGTATCTCGTCGGATCTTTCTTGCTCGGACACACGAGAGGACTGCCTCCATCGCCCTTGCAAGTGTCTTTGCCAGGTTCTCCACCGGCGCAGATGAAAGTCTCATGGAGCTTGAAGTACTTTCCTAATCTCGTACCCTGCAGGCTGGCCTGACATGTGTCGCGTGGAACCACAGGTAAATCGACCTTTTTCAGGATTACCTGGTAGTGACCCTCCTTACCGAATTTATCCTTGCCCCAGCCGCTGGCGAAGCACCGAGATCCATCATAAATGACGTTAGGGTCTGGAAAATATTGTATAAACACTGTCGATGTTTAATATTTAATAAAATCTTCGATCATAATTACTCTAGAATATTAAATACAGTCAGCCTGGGAACATTATCCGATCGAAGAACAGTTTCCGACCAGAACTTTATCTTTAATTTGATAAATAATAATATAGATTGTCCCGCACTCCTGAGGCAAATAAATTTCTATGTACCTGAACGAGTTTTGAGAACAAGAGCAGGATTTCAAACAATAAAATCCAAATCCTCATATGGAGTAATAAATCCATTAAATCGCATTATTGCTAGCTCTAATATATTTTACAACAATATTGATTTTTTTAATGGCACGTTACAGGCATTCAAAACAAAATTGCGCAATACTATTTGTTAATCGTACCTGTATTTGTTTAGTTTCGTGCGGTCCATTCTTATGTAAATTTTAGGTTAAGACTTTTTTTTTTTTTGTTATGATTTCTTTTTGTTTTTATCAGTTTTACTGTAAAAACTGTATACATTTGTATAAAAGGACCTCGGTCCGTATATAATAATAATAATAATAATAAAAATCATTGTCGATGTTTAATATTTAATAAAATCACTGTCGATGTTTAATATCTAATAAAATCACTGTCTTGCGACGATGTCTGTTTTCAAAGTGTACCACTATTTTATAGAAAAGTGACCTCAAGTCGAATCGAAAATCTAAATTAAATGTAAATTAATTGTCAATGTATGTAATTGTTAAGTAAATTTACTAGTAAATAAATAGATACAACAGAATTTTTATGTTGTTGTTTCTGATCCTAATGTCAATGTTAACACTGTACCTACCGGAAGAGTATTAATAGGCTTTTTAATGACTGTGAACTGTATGTAGAAAAACTGAATAATTCTCTTTTAAATAATAATTTCAGAAGTAGGCATTACTTAAGATTGTAAGTACTATATATGCGAGTAATTAAAAGTTAAAATCTTCATCACGAGACCACGTTAAAGTAAACTGTAAATAAATAATAAACAATGTAAAAGACTGCAGATATCTTTTGGGATGCGGTAGGAGTATTTTAGGGTACGTATAATAAATGTTCGAGCATAGTAGAGAGATCTGGATTAAGAAGTTCCGGATTAAGAGGCAGCGGTAGATTAATGATCGGAGCTTTTAAAGGAGGAACGGGAGGTGGCGAGGATAAATTGTAAATAAATAATAAACAATATCAAAAACTGCAGATATTTCTTCGGATTCGGTAAGAGTATTTTAGGGTGGGTATAGCAAATGTTCAAGCACAGTAGAGAGAGAGAGAGGAAGAATGGAACAGACTGGTACGCGGTCGAAAGGACGGTTCCGGATTAAGAGGCATCGGTAGATTAATGATCGGAGCTTTTAAAGGAGGCACGGGAGGTGGTGAGGACGCGCGACAAAGTTTTTGATAGCTATTATCAATCGACGCGATAGAAAATCAGCGATAACGCGACACGAGCCAACGAGAAGTCTACTTACGTGTTCGTGAGTGGGCAATGCGGCTCAAGATCACCGAACGAAGCGTCAGTACCGTTTTCGATCTTGGTGCCGCAGATCTGGAACTTCCTCGTTCTCGTTTATCTCTTGAATACTATCGTCCTGTCCGTGGATCAACCATACAAAGATTACCATCAAATCGCGTTATAGAGCGACCGAGAAGAGAGAGAGAGAGCATCAGTCGTTCTGTGTCCGTGTAAATCTAAGAATAGTTGTCCAGTGGCGAATCGATCCTTCGCGGACGTTTCGGTGGTGTATCCCGTCAGATGCGTGTTCGCTGTGACACCGCGCACGAGAGTGGTCTCGGTAGTTTCGACAGTCTCGACTCGAGGATCGATGGAATATGAACGCGAGTTGGGAACGATTGGAAAACGCGTCGAATCCGCCGGCTCCCCGTTTAGTTTGATTGGAATCGGCCTCACCGATTCTTTCGAAAATCGAACATCGAGAACTCGCGCAAGAAGGACCGGGCTCCGGGGGAGGGTTGCGCAGGAGATCAAGGTCTTCGGAGCTTTTGGGGGCTTCGGGGCTTCGGGGCTTCGGGGGTCCTGGGCTACATGGGTAACAATTGGATCGTCCTGACGACGTTCGCATGGTTCTTGTGGTTCGTGTGTTCGGCGAAGGGTGAAGCGAGCTGTCGCGAGGTGCAGTTAGCTCGCAGCTGCGAGACCCTCTGCGAAATAAATCATCCCCAGGTCTCCTGCGAACTGAGGATAGCGGTTCTACTTCCGGCGGATCCGCGATACGACATCTCGTTGCCGAAAGTGCTACCGGTTCTGGGTAAGCGTAGGACGCGCGACATTGATTCGGCGAACTCGATGGTCGATAGCCGATAGGGTTGACTTGATTCCGCAGATCTAGCGGTGAGCGACGCGAGATCGCGAGGCTTGCTACCACCATGGTTGAAGCTCAAGTTTCTGCCGCAGGACGATCACTGCGACGCGATGTACGCTCAGATCGGCGCGATCGACAGCTTCTCGAATTGCGTTCATCTGTTCCTCGGACCCGCTTGCGACTATTGCGTCGGTAAGGCTGCTGGGTCGCAGAACGGTGTACATACATCTGTGGTTGCAAGGAAAAACGCTGCATGTCGCAATTTATGCATTTATTCAACGTTGGAGTACAGAATTTACGTGTTTACAATAAAAAGTTCGAAACGCTCGAAGAAATAACGCAATTTAACCGATCGCCTGTGTTCGATTCATACGCGTCACAACTTCAACCCTTTGCACTCAGAATTATTTCAACACATCGGAATTATTCTCTACATGATTTTTTTCATTTTATGCATATTAAATATATAAAATAATTTAATAACGTAACAATTATTTTACATCACTGATACAGCAATATTTAGCTGCTTCAGAATCTGCCACTCGAGTGCTAAGGGTTGACCCCTTGCCGTATCATTTTCTGTATGGTTATAGTGATTAAAAAATGCCGTAGAAGTTAGATTTATTTTAATGCTTAAATATTGATGACAAACGAATGAAATTCTATTTCAGTTCAAAAGAAAGGCGTAATATTCATACTTGTTAGACTTTGTTCAGAACCTTCGTGACGAGTGCGGCTCGTTAAAATACAGCAAAAGGAGTTAAACAGCGTTCTTCCTTACAACCACAGACGTATGTATTGACAGTTCACGGTTCAAAGTTGAAGACGCGTGGTTTTCAGCGGCGGTCGGCAGAGTCGTGAAATTCTTCGGCGTCCCTCTGATCACCACCGGCGGCTTCACGTTCGACTTCACGGAGAAGAAGACCAAGTGCAAGGACGAGTACTTCATGACCACGAGGATCGGCAGTTTGGCGTTCAGAGATCTAGCAAACTTCTTCGTCGGACTTATGAATCGGTGCGTTTACTCATCCCCCGTTGTCGTGGTTCTCTTTCGTCGAACCTGTCTTCGTAATGTTCTGCCGGTAGATACGAATGGCGAAAGGTGCATCTGGTTTATGCAACGAACGGACAGAGTCAAGTCGCCGGGAGGCACACTTGTCAGTTGATGATGAAGTCCATGGTGGAATTTATCAAGAAACAACCAAACTTCACGTTCGGCACGTTTGATGTCGAGACCACAGTGCCCGGAGATTATCCAGAGGCGTTGCGGGACCACGTGGGCAACTGGTACAGTGGTGAGTTGTCGCTTCTCTGTGAGTTTTCGTCTATTTTTAACTCGAATTCGATTTCGACTAACGATCGACCGATCTCGATGAATCGCGCGCGTTACTATCGCGAGGAACGTGTGTGCTGTCGCTATCTATCGGACTGGCGCTTCTAAGCTCGAGCTCCGCTCGTCATCCGCGATACCTTTGTTCGCGAGAAAACGATTCTCCGCGACCGTACATCCAATCCACCGTATCAATTAGGCGAAGCGAGGCTTATCTCGCTCCGTTTCGCGCGCGTTATCGGAATGCCTTATCGTCCAGCCGAAGCGATTCTATTATTGTTCTTCTCTCGTCCGACACCTCCCGATGCGTTGACAAATAAATTCTATATTTAAACGTTTCGACGACGAGTGTGTGAGAAATATCCAATGAGGGAATCCGCGACGCGTATCCTTCCAGGGAAAAATCCGGAGCACTTAACGAGGTGGACTTGTCTTTCCAGGGTTGATAATATGATATAAAAATGCTAGATAAAAGATTGATCTAGGACGCGATCGCCCTCAAAAGTCCCATTTTTTCGTTTACGAGGCGTAATTTGTATTATTTGGAATGCAATCTTGGAAACGAGTCTACCCTCTCAAGGGTGGAGTAAAACGAGGTAGCGAACACGCTGGCAACAAGGTGCCCTTAGGGCTAGAATTTACCTAAGTAGTCACTCTTCCAGTGACGCTCGCAGTGTCAACATTTTCAGTAAAATAAATCGCACTTGTTGGCGGACGGCTTCACCGTCAATGGTTGTTTCATCTAACCCCCGCATCAGTCATCCTTTCGTAGCATATATAACGTATTTTCCTACAAATGCGAGAAACACATGTCGATCAAATCGCAATGGAATTCATCGATCGAAACGTTTTCTTCTCTCGATCCGAAGTCTTCGAAGTTTCAAAGTCGTTGCTCCCGTGGCTCGCATTCGAACGCTCCGCGGTTTTCCGGATTCGACCGGTCCGCGCGTATCTCTGGTCGGTAAGCGCGTCTGGACGCGGCGTTTTGCGATCCATAATCCATTTATCGTAAAACTGCCCGCAGACTAACATCAGAGACAAATTAAATTGTTTCAACCGTTTGAAAGACAGTTCGCGGTGCGGTTATACAATTTGCAGAATTGCGACGCAGTCGCATCCTACGGCATGCTGAAAATCTGTCGTACGTCGCGGTTGGACGTGTACCACAGCTTTCACCGTTTGTGGGTTATTACTTAACCCCTTACTTAACCCCCTGCCGTATTTTAACGAGCCAGACTCGTGATGAAGGTTCTGGACAGAGTCTAATAAATATGTATGCTATTAATTTTCTGTAAACCGAAATGAAATACCCTTTCGGAAAAAGTGTAGGCACATAACAAACATAAACTCTCACTAGAAATTCTTCTTCGTCGATCGTAAATTGCTGAATAAACTTTTTAATGGTTCCGGCGCATAGGTTCAAATTAGATCGAACCTATGCGCCGACACCATTAAAAAGTTTATAAACTCTCGCTCTTTCCCTGAACGAATTTTCAAAATTTCTTCGTTTTAACCCTCATCCGTCCCTCATTTCGCAAACTGAATCTGTCCTTCGGTGTCAAATTAACACAGTGATTAAAAAAATCAATAAAATAACATGTCAAACAGTTATCTTTTCGATGTTTTTCTCATTCAAATTGATGAGTTAACATTTACGTCTTAGGTTTTTGCGGTTATATGTTTCGCATTAAAAAAATAAAAGTCACCGATTTTCGGACAAATTTACCTACAAATAACAGAACAGTATAACTTATTTCGAGAAAACTGTGTCGAATTGACACGAGGGACGAATGAGAGTTAATAATCCAAAGAATTTGTACTACGGCATTCTGAAATATTTAAGTAACTCCTTCAATAAAGTCCAATATTCTCCATCGACTTTTCTCTTCTTCGAAATCAGATTCACCCGAATGCGACCTCGTTTTGTAAGGACGACCGATCAAAAAACAACAAGGTGTCGGGTTTAAATAAAACGTTTATTCCTTAAAACAACCGTTGGTACCCTCGTTCACGCTACAACCTATCCCGCTGTTTCTTCGTTCTATCCTTATAAGCGCTTCCGCATTGTAGGCGGTTACTTTCCAAAACCAATCGCAAATCTGGCTAAAGTTAATGTACGCCTTCCAAAAGGAGACAAGGTGAGGGAAACTGACCGGTTTAATGGAGGTTTAGAATATTACACCATTGGTTAACTTTCAATGGAAGGTCTCTGTGGCTGCTAATCCATTTTGCAAAGGATGGGTACATCACGGTCTCTGAAGTTGGTCTGATTGCTACTGGCTCGTGTAGAATTTCGTCTCCACATTTTGTAATCCAAGCAACTTCTGGTGAGAAGTCGCTTATGTGTGACTGTTCTTTCTCCAAAAAAGCTTTAGGTATTAACATTGGAAAAGATATTCTTCGATATCTAATTTCTTTATCTCACTAGTAAACCATTTTCTAATCTCCGACCGAATGAATTGACTGTTGGGTCTGAGTATATAACAACCTTTAACATCATAATAGTCAAGAAACTCTCCTTTATCTAAGACTTGGGTGTACCAACTCGAAAAATTTTCTGATTTTTTGACTGTTATACCAAATTTTTGTTTGGCCATTTGGTCAACGGCTATTGAGACCTTTAGCTAAAATACGAAGTCTCTAATAAATTATCATAAACAGAAAGTTCCGCTAAATCTCAAAAATAGCCTGAAGTCACGTCCGCACCGTAATCATAAACTGCGCCCCTGAACAACACACGGTACCCTGCTGCGACCCGCATGGTCCACGATCACTCGAATCTCTTACAGTTTTATCATTTTCTCCGCTTCAGCTAATTTTTCCTCTTCGTCTAAGAGCATGGCGAGAAGAGCTAGTTCCTCGTCGCTGTCCGCTCGTTTGGATTGTGTTACGTGAACCGACGGTTTTTCGCCGAAGGAGGTATACGCTATCGTGCCGGTGCCGATCTTGACGCGACGGTCCGTGTCGTATAGCATAGATCGACGTTAACGCGTTTGCGGTTAGTTTATTAGACGAGCGCGCCATGGACCAAGGTGGAGCACGGTGCACGACCGGAGACGCGCGATAATCGGACGCATGCGTTGGCGTTGGTATAGCCTGCCACCCATGCTTTTGATCGCGAGGTGACGAGGCGAGGAGGCGAGGCAGCGCGCAAGCACGAGCGCACCGAGTTCGTACCATGGAAAGAGAGGAGAGGATCGAGAACAGCAAGAGGGAAAGGAACGGAACGATGGTCGGTCGAGGAGCGTCGCTTGTGGAACGCGCTCGAGTCGCTTCAGTTTCGATCGCGCTGCCCGAGGAAGTCCGCTTCGTCCGTTTCGGCCACGCTGACCCGCCTCCACGCGGATCGTTTCTTGTAGCCCAGCCCCGGGCGGGAACAGACTTTCAAATTCTCTATCCGATAAACGAGAAAGAAGCGAACAGGATGGAGAGGAAAAGACGTCGGGAATCGACGGGACTCACGGACGTGTGAATCGGATTGGCGAGTCGCGAACCGATCTCGCGAATTCGGCCATGTCGTCGGGACGAGGCGCGCTCAGGACGAGGCTAACGTTGCTCTTGACCACCATGTGCGCCAGCGCCAGCGCTAGCACGATGCAATCCGCGAGAGAGTGCAGCGGGACTCGCGTGCGAGAGACACCGACGCCGAAACAACGAGAACCAGTGATGCTGGCTGTGATTACGCCGGCGGATCCTCTGCACGAGCTCAGCTTGCCGCGAGTTTTGCCGGCGGTGCAACTGGCGGTCGAGGCCGTATCATCGTCGATAGGATCTCTGCCAGGATGGAGGATCGAAGTCGAGCATCGGGACTCGCGATGCTCGAGCACTTACGGCGCTCTCGCTGCCTTCGACTTTTACATCAACCGATCGGCAGGTCTTTTCCCCCCACGTCCCTCAGCGGAGTATTCGCCTCGAAAAGTTGGTCGAAATACGATCTTTTAAATCTTGCGTGAGATGAAACAATTTGGTTCTCTGAGCTATTGGAATTACTAGTTTTATTCATTTTTTTATTCATGCTCATCATTTATATACCCAGCTTTCCCTTTGCCCGTTTCCGAAACATCGCTCGGCTATTAGGATCGTTTATACAATGTGACGAAGATGTTGTGTTAAGTTTTTCATAATGGATACTGTTTAGAGAGGTGTACAGTATAGTTCTCAGCAATTTTCATTTCCTTCTCGTTAGCCTGTTTAAAGTTATTCAAGTTTCAACCTTTGCATTTGTAGAGTTTTTTCAAGAGAGGAACTTTCAGACTTCCAAGTGAGTCTCCATGCTCTTTTTTGCGCGATTGGGAACTGTCGAGGTTCCCGTTGACAATGCGAAAAGAATTGGCTGCCGGAATGTGGCAATACGGTTTTTACATTTCTTTCTGTACTGCGATGCTCAATTGGTTCGGACAAAAGTAGAGATCGGTATTCAGTTATCTAAAAATTCTAATACAAAACATTATAGAACTTTATTACATATTGTTGTAGCCGACGTCAAGACGAATCCAATGACTCGCTACACTATGCATGCAAGTCCCAAAACAATGCTAAAATAGTTTTGGCCAACTTTCCGGGGCAAATACTCCACTGTGCGTCGCGTCCCGTCGCGTCGGCGTCGCTCCGTTGCCCGATCCGATTCTTATCGGCGGCTATCTATAATTAGGATTGTTTACGCTTCTCGCGTCATCGTATTTTCAGCCGGTTACCGGCCGCTGTTTTATCGTAGACGCGTTATCGGATCGTTGAGAAAGATCGCGATCCTGACCGAGAGATCGGACCGAGAATCGAGTTCTCCGTGTATCCATTTTCTCCTTGCCATACTTTACGTCCTGGATTCCCCAGGGAAACGGAACGTCCAGAACGTGCTCGAACCAACAGCTTTTGCATTAACGATGGGATAAAAGCTTGCCGTGGCTCCGACCGACCTTAGCGCGTCTCGGCTCTCGCGCCACGATCTTATTTATTCTCTCCTCTGCGCCGAAAAACAGCTACGTTTTTAGCTTAGCGAGGAAATTCTGCGACAACGAGAACGGCAACGATGGCCGTCGTGTTTACACGCCGCGGATCCGTCTCGGTTGAGACACGCGGGAGTCATCAGTCGGCTCTCTCGATGCCTCGATTCATTGCAGCTCGCGACAACGCGCTAAAACTCCCGTTTGCATCTCATGAATCGCGAAGGTTTCCGATCGCGCGGAGCCCTTCCTCTCGGGAGATTAATTCTCCGAGCGAATGCCGATTATCGAAACAGGTTGATTCGGGTCTCGGACGATCGACAGACACCGGTCATAGTACAACAGCATTCGAAATGTGGAAAGAACGAGCGACGATCAACGCGTTGCATTGTAAACGCTCGGTGTTTTGGACCACAAGTAGCGATAGAGTACTCGGAACGAACGTAATCGGTGGAAAGTAGTTCGAGGAATTCGATTTACAGCGTCCGTGCGCCGATAAACGTTATCTCTCTTCGTGAAAATATAACTGGAAGATCCGTATCGGTAGCTGTGGAATTCTCGTCAGACGTTGAACGATTTTGGCGCGAGAGTGGAAACGGATCGGAGGCGATCACGCGATTCAGACGCTTTTCTAGCCGGCCTCCTAGAAGTTAGCTCCATCCCCACTTGTTGTATTAAATCATTTCAATAGTTGTGCCGAGTTCTGCTGAGTTTGTGCTGCATTGTGATTATCGAATATTGTCGATTGAAGTATTACTTTAAGAAAATAATGAATAAAGAAGTTATGGTAACAGTTATCTAAGCATATAATCATTAGATTGCGGATCTTTATGGATGATAAAAATGTTCAGAAAATGCAGTATTGTATGCAACAGAATTTAGTACTCGTTTAGTAATCATTAAACGAAGAGATAACATCCAACTTGGTTTCTATTTCTCGGAATTGATGCAGGCGATTTTTATTTATTTTACAAAATTTATTTTCTGTTGCATACAATACTGCATTTTCTGAACATTTTTATCATCCATAAAGATCCGCAGTCTAATGATTATATGCTTTTTTATTTTGCGATTTTTATTTTGTAAAATAAATAAAAATCGCCTGCATCAATTGCGAGAAATAGAAACCAAATTGGATGTTATCTCTTCCCTTAACGATTTTAATACAGAAGAACTCATATATTGACATCTTCAATTTAAAAAATTTTCCAACAGTTTTGAATTTCATCTATTCAATTTTCCTATAAATGCATAAAGATCCGCAGTCCAGCTGTTACCACAATGAAAATAGAATTTCATTTGGTAACTTTCTTCAAATTTGTCTACAAAACTCAATTTGTCTATAGCCCAAATTATTGTAACTCAACAAGTAGGGGTTAACTAATAAGTTAACTTCTAGTAAGCTTCTATTCGGTTGCGTTCGTATCGGCGATAGTTGACGTCGCGTCGCGTCGCTCGACTATCGCTGAACACGTTGAGCTTTCGAGCAACTGGTTGCCCATCGTTCGTCGAAGAGATAGGTAGTAGATTGTTTCTGGTAGAGAGCATATACGAGAAAAGGGGACGACGACGATGCTGGCGGGAAAAGCTAGTATTTCGGTCCATTTCTCGGTCGAGGGGCGACGGAGGACGAGTCGAGCTTGTTTCCGCGATCTGTAAGCCGATTTTTGGTAGGGCAGATGCGTTTCTGGGTCCTGTGTGCGACTACGTGATCGCACCGGTCGCGCGATACGCCGGAGTCTGGGGCATCCCTGTGTTGACAGCGGGTGGTCGGGCTGAAGCGTTCCGCCACAAGAGCGTGCACTATCCGACCTTGACCAGAATGATGGGCTCTTATCGGCTGGTGGGCGAAGCGCTCAAGCACATCTTGAGGCGATTCGGGTGGAAGCTGGTCGGGCTTTTGTATCACAATCATCCGATGACGAGCAGCCGCGGCCATTCCGAGTGTCACTTCACTCTGAGCGCCGTGTTCACCGCTCTGAACAAGACGTCTTACCATCAAAGCTTCGATCAAGACGAGAACCAAAATTACAGACTCTTGCTCGAATCTCTCTCGAAATCCGCCAGGAGTAAGTTTCTCGTTGCTCATCCCTGCTATCGCGATCGTGTCCGGTTCGTCGGAATCGAGTTCAACTCCTGTTCTCGAGCACCGGAAAAGATAATGTTTTTCGCTGGTTACAGTTGTAGTGATGTGCGCCAACGCGACCACCATCCGGGAGATTTTATTGGCAGCCGAGCAGCTCGGAATGGTCGACTCCGGGGAATACGTGTTTTTCTCCATCGAGCTGTCGTCCAGGTAAGCGACGATCCCGTTTCACCGCAATCGCCACCACGACGCGCGCAAACAGACACACCAGTCGAGAACTCGCGCCTTGTCATTCATCGATCGAGCGATAGGGCGATAGATAGGGCGACAGATAGGCCGATAGGGCGAGAAACGCGTCCGACATCCGGCATCCGTCCGATTTACCCTCGAATCGGATTTAATGGAACGCGTCGAAGCCCGCAAAACCGCAATCTTCGCTCTCTCTATGTCTCTCTCTCGCTCTGTCACTCCGTGCGAGGAACGCGAGACGGCTCGTGTTCGTAACGCGAAACACGATCGGTTGTTCTGCGATGTTCTTGCGGTGTTCAAAAATAATGGGAATTTTCGTTTTTCGGAAAAATGGTATCTATTCGTCTACACGAATGTAATTCTCTTCAAAATAGAATTGAGTAGACGAAGTTCAAAATGGTTGAATAATTTTTAAAATGGAGGATGTCAATATACTATTTCAAATAACATTCAATTTATTTATATAATTTTCTTGCAATCGACGCAGACAATTGTTATTTTGCATAAAGATCTGCAGTCTGTCCGAAACGCTTCTTGAACTCGATCTTTGGGATAGCTTTTAGCTCTTTCAGCGATGCGCTTTTAATCTCATCTAGGCTTGAAAAAGGACGTCCCTCGAAAATTCTCTTTATTTATGGGAACGAGAAAAATCACACGGGGACATGTCCGGTGAATTCACAAAAAAATCACGAACAAGCAATGAAGTGTGAGCAGGTGTGTTAAGGGGACCAGACAGTTTGACGAGTCTAAAAATGACTAATGACTTGGTGGAACAATAAAAAGAAAAGTACATATTTGATTGATATAAGTTTTTGTGGTTTATTTTAGCACATTATGGAGTACATGAAATAACATTAAAAAAATGGTATTATTCAACTTTTCGACAGTAAATTTCCGTTATCGTTTACATAACTTTTTTTAAAATTGATTATCGGTGTGCACGATTCCAGCCGAACAGGATTAGCTGCAACAAAAAATCAAAAAAAGGTTAAAAGTACACAGTATTCTCTACGCATTGACGATCTAATATTTCCGTTTTTGTGAAAATTATAAAAATAGCAACTATTTTTTGTTGATCTATCGAATCTATACCAAAAATTTCTAAGGTTTTTTGTTTATATTTTTCGAAATTGTTAACAATTAAAAAAAAATAGATCGTCAATGCCTAAATAATGTTACACTAAAGATCCGTACCAAATTTCATAGAAATCGGTTGGTTAGATTCGGAGATATTGTGCACACCGTTTCTGAAAACCTAGTTTCGAGAAAAACGCGTTTAAAGTTTCGTTATTTTTAACGACATCGTATGTATCCTTCACTTACCATTAATCAGCCATTCCTGCTTCGTACATTTGATCCTCTGCTTCAACTTCAGCCTCTTGCAAAGCCGATCGACTGGATCTACGGGCGATTCGACCTTCTTTCGAGCTTTCAAATTCGTCTATTGGCTGTATTCAAAATTTCAAACTGTCTGGTCCCCTTAATGTGGTGCAAAAGCTATGAATTGTTTCGAGTACGACGACCAATGTACAGACACTTTTCAGACATGTTTACCAACACAACAAAGAAAGAATGGCGTGAATAGGACTGATACAACTTGCGAAATCAGAAAATTCCCGTCGCTTTTTGAGCACACCTCGTATTTTCCAGCGACAACGATTCGCAGGAACCATGGAGGGTGGAAACGGATACCGAGGAGAGAAACGAGAAAGCGCGGAAGGCTTATCAGGCGTTGCTGACGGTGACCCCGCGGACTCCGGACAACGTCGAGTACTTGAACTTTTCGCGAAAAGTGAAATCTCTGGCCCAGAGCAAGTACAATTTCACATTCGGGAACAGCACGGTCTCGACGTTCGTCGCGGCGTTCTACGACGCCGTTCTCCTCTACGCCCTCGCCCTTAAGGACAGCCTCCCGGAACATCCCGATAAAGTCAATTTGGACGGCGGTAATCTTACCCGACGAATGTGGGGGAGGAGTTTCAAAGGTGAGCGGATCGAATCCTCTTTTCTTCTTTTTCTTCCCTTTTTCTACTCTTCTAATTTTCTTTTCCTTGCGTCGCTTCCTGATTCGTTTTCTCTCGGTGTTTCTCTGCTCCGGTTCGGTACCTTCGTTCGACGAATCGCGTTCATCTCCGTTTCCCAGGGATCACGGGGGACGTGAACATCGACGAGAACGGGGATCGTATAGCGGACTATTCTCTTCTCAACATGAATCCAGAAACGTCGAGGTTCGAGGTAAACGAATCGATCGCGATCTTTCGCGTGAATCTCATCTCCTTACGCGAAGAATCGTTTGTCGCAGATCGTCGCCAATTTCTACGGTGCCAACAAAACGTTCGAATATGTTCTCGGAAAGAGGATTCATTGGTCCGGCGGTCGTGACGAGCCGCCACCGGACACACCTACTTGCGGATTCGACGGCTCCTTGTGTCCCGACAATTGTAAGTTTCTCGATCAAAGATCGATCGTTGAGATTGATCTGAAACCGATTCTGTTCGACAGCTCTTCCCGGTCATGCGATTCTCTCGATAGTCTTGAGCTCGATCGTCGTTGTCCTCGTGGTCGCTTCGGTCTTCATTTACAGGTAAGTGGCTTCGTCTTTTCCGCATAAACCTTGTCCGCACGATGGTTTCACCGTTCGATCGTCCTTTGTTTGCCACCAAGCTTTCCACGACTGAAACGTAAGGGAGTAGTCCCCTTTCGCTCGTGTATTGGTTTCACACTCACACACCGCTAGATCCACGTGCACGTACACATATACAGATAATGGAAACCACCAAACCTACTCTGTTCCTAAATTAGATTTTATATGGTATTAACTTCTCTCCATTTGTATTTGTCCTTTTATTTGTAATTTGCACTAATCGTCGCAAGCGAACGATATCAAAGTAACCACCTTCAGTGTTTCTGACAGTGTTGACTAACTAACGTATAATCAATTAGGTTTCTCGTTTTCAAGGATGGTCAACTTCTGACGCATAATTATTGAATTTTGAAACACGTCTATAAAATCTGAATAATACAATTATTTTGAGAAAACAAAAGATATAAATCATTATTTTCTCTTCTACGACATTTTTGGGGATAAAGACGTTTTAATCACTGTAACTGTAAAGAAAATGTTACGGCAAGGGGTCAATAAAGGATAAAAGGAATTTACTGTTATTTACGCAGAGAATTTTCCTGAACTGGTCAGCTATTTGTGCTTTTACCTTAATTTGAAATATTCGGCAGCATGTAGCTGATCGTAGCTTGATGAAAGTACTCAATGAAAATACTCCTTTATAAGAGTGAGGTGGTAAGAAGAGTGGAGAGGAAAATTGAATTCATTCGGGGTGGTGCGAACTCACCCTGGCGGTTTGTCGAATGCAACGATAATATCTTGATTCGCCTTGCAGGCATTTTAAACTCGAGGCGGACATAGCTTCAATGACGTGGAAAGTACACTGGAGCGACATCGAGATGGTACCGAGAGCGAAGTCAAGGGGTTCCATGACTTCTTTCATAGCGAACAAGATGCGCGGAAGCCAAATGGTGAGTGCAGAATACGAAACGCGAAACAACATCGTTGGGAAAAGAAGGGCAATCGGATACGACCGCGATATACTCGTCCCAAACTTGTTTCGATGAAATTGGTCCCGGCGGAGAAGAGAAGTCGGATCAATTTTTCCCGAGATAGAAATCGGGGGATGAGCACTCGAGCTTCGATTTATTTTTTCCGTTCTACCTTCGGCGTTTTATTCGTGTTCGGAAGAACCGTTCGTTCAAACCGGAAGATTTAACCCGGTAAAATCGAGTCAGCTTTTCCCCGTTTCCTCTACGACGATTGGTTCGCTTTTCTTCAACTCCCTTTCCGTTTGGTTGCAGTCGATGTTTACTATGGAGAACGCGAGTCTACAGGACGAACTGGACAGCAGCCCTTACGTTACCATCCGTATTTACAAGGTTCGAACGATCGTACCGTGTTTTATTTACCAGTAATAATCGCAGTTATGTTCTTCCGTTGCAGAACTCGAAAGTCGCCGTGAAGTTCGTGCCTAGACAGAAAGTGGACTTGTCTCGGCCCTTGTTGCTAGAATTGAAGAGGGTGAGCTATATACAGGATGGACCACGACGCGCGATCAGCTTAGATTATGCTGTTAGTGGTTCACCTTTCTTCATCTTTTCAGATTCAGGAAAAAATATTTGTCATGATGCATGCTGAATTGGCCACTGCGTGACCTTGATAATTCTGGAGAAAATCATTTTGAAGCTCTCTTTGAACCTTGTTATTTTAGCTAAAATATGGCTGCACTGTAACTTGGGTAACCAGAAATGATCGTCTTTCTCCTATGCGATCCAGTAGATTTGTGTGTGAAAATGCCAAAAATCCAAGTTTCGAACCTAGGAAATCAGTGGTTCGAAAGTTATGTGTGTTTAAACTTGAGCTGATTTTCAGTGTTTTCAGAGATCGTCCAATGAGCGGAGCCGCGAGAAGGTTGGTCAGGGTTGGGGCCGTGTGAAGGCCGGAGTCTACGTTACCGACATCAACGCGTACTTGTAGTGCCATCTAGCGGCTCCAACATGGCGGTACTCTAAAAACACCGAAAATCGCTCAACTTTAAACACTCGTAACTTTTGAACCACTGATCTACTAGGATTGAAACTTGGATGTTTGGCATTATCTCACCAAAAACTACTGGATTATATAGGAGGAGGAGGCAAAAATTTCTGGTTACCCAAGGTACAGTTTAACCAAAAATATATCCGTTCGAACCACTAACGGCAGAATAATCTAAACTGGTCACTGAATCCGCTAATTGTAAGCTGGAAACGTGTTCGTTGGTTGCGCGCAGATGAAGGACCTCCAACACGATCATCTGGTGCGATTTTACGGAGCCTGCGTTGAGCCGCCGAATTGCTGTCTCTTGACCGAGTACTGTCCCAGAGGATCTCTTCAGGTACGTAATCCAGTAGTTGACCGAGTGGTCTCGCGCGCTCAAAATCAAAAGCGAAATGAAGAAGTAACGTCAGACTGGCGACAGGACGTGCTGGTGAACGAGAAAATCAAATTGGATCCGGTGTTCCGAGTGTCGTTGATCCACGACATCATTCGGGGCATGGCGTACCTTCACGCGTCCGAGGTGAAGAGCCACGGCAACTTGAACTCTTACAATTGCGTGGTCGATTCGAGGTTCGTCCTGAAGATCGCCGATTTCGGATTGCACGAGCTGAGGTCGCGAATCCCGAGCAACGAGGACCCGGACGACGCCGTCTATCAAAGAAGTGAGCGCCCGCGACAATGCTAATTGGATCAATCTACGTGAAGTCAGACATTTTTTAAAGTAATGTTTCGAATTTTGTTCAAGTTTGAATATGTTGTAGTCTTTAATGAGCTATGAATTTCAAAGGATTTTTCGATTTCTTAAAAATTGTTGACTTTACAGACGCGTGAAATAAGTGTCGCCCTTCTTTCATTAAATCATAAGGCTAGAACTAACAAACCGATGAAAATGAGTTTTTAGGAGCTTGTAGCGAAAACATAGGAGTAGCTGCTAAAAATGTTGTCATTTGAAGAAAATGTTTTTTCACCATTTATTTTGCCACTCGGTGCTATATAAAACATTTTTTTCAAATGACAATATTTTTAGTAGATACTCTTATATTTTCACTATGAGCTCCTAAAAACTCATTCTCATCGGTTTGTTAGTTCCAGTCTTATGATTTAATTTTTCTTTAGACATCTGTAAAATCAACAATTTTTAAGCTATCGAGAAATCCTTTGAGATACGAACAAAATCCGAGACATCGCTCCAAAAAGTATGCGATTTCGAGCGGAGTTCGACCCAATTCGAACTCGAACTCTCGGACGCGGTAGAATATTTTCTCGTGTACGCAGAACAGTTATGGACAGCCCCGGAGTTGTTGAGAATGGCGAGACGACCACCGGAGGGTACTCAGAAGGGGGACGTGTACAGTTTCGCGGTGATCGTTCACGAGATCGTGGTGCAACAGGGGCCGTTTTACTTGGGCGACAACTACCGTCTGACCGAATCGGGTAAGTGCTTCGTACCTTTCGTTTTTCGTGATTTCGTGGGATCAGAGTTTCGGCGGGTGGTAAAAGCTCTAGTTCTCGTGTCCCGTTGTTTCGGAACGTAGGGTTTTCGTATCGACTGGTGGCGGCGATTCGGGAGGCGACGCGCCGATATTCTCGGGTAGGAAATTGCAAGCTCTCCGCGAGAGCGCCGCCCTGCGGTGAATCGATCGGTAACAAAGTTTACGAGCTTTGGCGAGCTTGGTCTCGGCGAAAGAGCGACAGGATCGATGACAGGACTGGAACGAGCCGCAACGCAAGTAAGCTAGGAGCGTGCGTTCCGAGACGGGCTTGAAAGCTCAGTCGAAGCTTTCTCGCGTCCTGGAACACACACGGTCTCGCGCGCTGCTTTTTCGTCGCTTATCTTTCACCCCTGTCGCCCGCTCGCTCGTTCTCCGGTTCGCCAGCTCGTGTTTTCCATTTCCTACCATTTCCTCTTTGGTTTCCGCCTTTCCTCGTCGATTCTCGTTCGCACCTAATCGCACCCCGTTTTTTTCTGATTTCACGAGAGATAAGAATCAAGACAAAGCGATCCTGCGGGACGTCGACACGCGTTTACGAAAAACTGGTGGACACTGTCCTCCCGTTGGAAGGTATTACGTGGTCGTCGGCGATCCTTTAATCAGCCAATCACGGACGGCTGTCGAAAAGGTGGTGGGTGGGCGCGTGTTTTGGTGTTTGCGTGTTTTTTGCGCGTGTGTCGCGTCGTTGTTACGTCGTTACCTTGTTACGTTGACACGGGGCTACGTACATGACACTCCATCTCGGTACGTGCTCGCGTTCTGTTTACCATCGGTTTGACCGACCCCGACCGTCCCATTTATTCGGCCCGATTTTCTCTTCTCTTTTGCTCGATATTCGACCCCTCACCCTTCAGCCTCCTACAGCGTTCCAGCCCACCGGTTGGTCGTCACCCCTTCTCGGCTCGCCCTCACCTCCGAAGGCCCGTGGGTTCCCCGACATCGCTTCCCTTCCCGGCCTCGCGGCACGGGAGCGACTTTTTCGAAGCCAATTACCCTGATTTCGTATCCGTGGCCCGCCGTCGCGTCCGTTAATTGATCGGCTCGCGTGCCTCGAAACAACACGGCGCAACGCGGCGCGGAGCAGTGCACCATCGAAACAGTGCATGCAATTCGCCACCAGTGAGTACACGGTGCACGCGTACTACAAACGCCGATCAACGTCCTGCTGCTCGGAGCGAGAAAGAGAAAAACTGTTCGGTTTTCGAGGGTGAAGATCGTTATTCTCGACGGGAGCGTGCAAGGAGAAGTTTTCGTTTCGGGTCATCGATTTCGACGGCCGTGCACCGGCATCCACACCGGCCGGTCCTGCTTTTGAGGTTTCGCGAGGTGTTTGAATTCTCGGTGGGAGTATCGATCGAAGGATATCGACCGATATCCTCGGCGAGCATCCGTCGCGCGCGATTCTTCTTCTCGAGAGACGGCGGAGAGACTTGGAGCGGAAACCACGGCTGGTCGGGCGTACGGAATGGAGGGTTAAGGGTCAACGAGCCTGCCCGTGCGAAAAATCGCGAGAACGATCGAGGTAGACGAGAGAGGGAGAGAAGCGGCGAGAAAGACATGGCGGAAAGGAGCAAATCTTCGAGTACGAGCAGCTTGACGCTGCCGGCGATATCGGGCGCCAGCCCCGACGGCGGGGCGAGTCCTCGAAGGGCGGTCAGTCCGTTGCTCGAAGTTCGCAGACCCCACTGCACTCTCAACTGCGAAAGTTGCAACGCCGTTCTGGAGGATTTGTACAAACACAACAGTAGGTAGTTCCCGATTCCGCGTTCATTTGCGGAACGGAACGGAACGGGACGACGGGACGGCCAGCAACCGATCATCGCCGTTTCTTCTCCTATGTTTCAGAGATCGTCGACACGGTGAAGCGAGGCGGAGGCTCACCGCTCAGGCCCGCGATCGACTCCTCGGTCGAGGAAGTGGTAAGCGAGTTCTCTACTTCCCTATCGTTGCTCGAACAGACCCGGAACGATAACGATCGTATCACCTGTTTCGAACAGGTGTCCAATTTGATGAAACGCTGCTGGGCGGAAGATGCCGCGGACCGACCGGACTTCTCCGCGCTCAAGCAAACGATACGGAAAATTAACAAGTGAGTGGAGACTCGGGGAACCTCTTTTCTCGACGATCGATAGAACCCGCGCGACCACTATTTCGTTTCGAACGCTCCGATTCGCTGGACCCTATCCGTTGCTCGGATACGTCCCGTCGAAGAATTTGCTCGCATGATTTCTCTTCGGCCGTATCGTGACTTTTCATCGGTCAGAAGGTATTTCGAACGGTGTGGCGGTCGATGAGTCGAGAGAGTTCGATCGATCGCGCGTCCTGTTGCGCTAGGTACCACGATCCTGCGCAGAGTCCCTTTGGGCGCGTACCTGCGATTCGAATCGAATCGCTCCCAGTTACAGTAGACTCTATAACGCGACCGGAAACTTGTTTGAAAAGACTGTATACAGAGTGGCCCACCTAAATGTAGCCATCTAAAAATCTGTTTTATTTAGAATGACTAGACAAACAACAAACATTTTAACACTAAACCTACCATCACCGGTCAAAGCGACCGGTTCCATATTTTTCATTTTACGATTATTGATATAATGAAAATAATTTCGTAAGAAACGATTGTTGATATCTTTAGTGGAGCTTACGTTACAATAGGAGCTACGCAAAGTCTAAATAAAATCAAGCTTGTCATTCTTATAAGGGAACGTGTACCAGTTACTTGTAAGACTCGGTAGGTTTAGAGTTAAACAATTTTTTCGTCGCGTTATGTGGAAGTCTGCTGTACATGCAACGCGATTACGGAATAGAATTTTCGCGATCCACGAACCGCGATCGCGCTCGATCCATGGGAAACGACCTTGTCGTTGACTCGTTTCAGGGACCACGAGAGCAACAACATCATGGACAACTTGCTGTCTCGCATGACGCAGTACGCCACCAACTTGGAGGCGCTCGTGGAGGAGCGAACCGCGGATTATCTGGAGGAGAAACGAAAATGCGAGGAGCTTCTGTACCAGTTGCTGCCGAGGTACGCGCGCAAAGACAGCTTTCTCCATTTTCTACATAACTGGTTACATGGAACTTTCTATGACTCCAACATGAATAAAGTTTCATTTGATGAAACAGCTACTTTAATGCAGGATAGATATTTGCTAGTACATTCGACACCTTTGTTTACGTTTAAAGTACTAAAGTTTTGAGATTACAAGTACTATATGCGAGTAATTAAAAGTTAACGACCGATGAGGGCGCGCGACTTTTCAGGTCGGTCGCGTCTCAGTTGATACGGGGGCAAAGCGTGATAGCCGAAACGTACGACCAAGTGACGATCTACTTCAGCGATATCGTTGGCTTTACGCAACTGTCGGCCGAGAGCACGCCGCTTCAAGTGGTGGACTTACTGAACGATCTGTACACGTGTTTCGACTCCATCATCGAGCACTTCGACGTATACAAGGTGAGCGTTTGATTTCGATGTCGATAACGATGTCAACACCTGCCGCGACAACGGCAAGAACGGCTCGCGGTGAGGAGGATTGACCGACGCGCGAAGCGTTCTTTCGTTTTCAGGTGGAGACGATAGGAGACGCTTACATGGTGGTGTCGGGCCTGCCCGTTCGCAACGGGACCGACCACGCGAGGCAAATCGCGAGAATGAGCTTGGCGCTGCGCGACACTGTCATGACTTTTCGCATCCGACACAGACCGAAGGAGCAGCTCAACCTCAGAATCGGCATGCATTCTGGTAAAGCGATCCGATCTTACCTAGTTTCAAATAAACAATTTAATGATATCGGCGCTACAGGTTCGATCAATTGTTACTCACAAAGCAATTTTGCAATTTAAATTGTTCTCAACGTTTCAATCCCAATGTGGATCATTTCCAAGAGAAATTTTTGCGTCTGTAAAAAACTGTAGGTTATAATATTCGTTCAACAAACCGGGTAATACCAATAAAACTTTAACATACTTGCTAAGTGTAAACGGATTATATATATTTAATGATGGAGCTTTTGAGAAAGCTAGTCAACATTATGCCGGTAGACATTAAACTGAAACCATGTGGCCGTTAAGGAAGAACCAAAGAAACGACGTATATTGGACGTTAGCCGATCAGAACCTAGTTTCTCTTTCCGTCACTTTTTAACGTTCCGTGTACTGTGCCGGAATCTATTTTGACCGGGATCATCCAAAGTGACATTTAAGTACTCAATTTGTGGCAATTAAACTAACTGAATTGCTGTTTCAATTGAGGATATCGGAAAGACGAATGTGTCTACACGAGATATCATCAAAAGCAAATTTTTAATAATTATTAATTAAAGCTGTGAACGGTCCTAAGCATTGCCAATTATAATAGCTAAAAAATCGTCCGATGTCCGAGGGTTAAATCGTTCCTCGACTTCTCTCTGTTCAGGCCCATGCGTAGCTGGAGTGATCGGATTAAAGATGCCGAGGTACTGTCTCTTCGGGGACACGGTCAACACAGCTTCCAGAATGGAGAGCAACGGAGAAGGTTCGCGCGATTCTTCCTTTATCTCTCCGTGCCTTACAAGAACCGTGCGTCACACACTTTGGCTTATAATTCGGCTAGAATCGAAAGTGCCAATGGAATGACCCAATCTTGTTCTTGTGAGGCACGGAGATTTATATCGTCTAACAGTCTAACAACGCCTATCCGTCCTCCGCAGCTCTGAAAATTCACGTCAGCCCAAAAACCAAAGAGATTCTGGACACTTTCGGGACTTTCGTGCTCGATTGCAGAGGAAAAGTCAGCTTGAAGGTGAGACTGTTCTTCTCCTTCTTCCTCTCCTCTTCGGGTAAAGGGAACATCGGCTAACGCTTTCCGTGTCGGTACGTCTTCAGGGCAAGGGAACGATGATCACCTACTGGCTGATCGGCGAGAAGTCGAGCAACGAGACCGTTCCAGAAGGGAAGACGTCGACATCGGTGACGGTAACACCGGTGAACGCGAACGCGAGCCCCGCTCGGACTTCCGCTACGATTGGAACGACCACGAAGACCACCGATCGCTCGCAGAAGACGCCTGTGCGAACGACTCGAGAACAGCAGCGACCCAACAGCTCGAATCAAGAAAAAGGCGGCGGTCGCGCGGTCCAGGAAGCGGGTAGAAACTCGACAAGTTGCGGTAACTCGACGTCGCAACCCCGACGCCCGTTGCAAACGCAAGCGGGCGAGGGCGCGGGTGGGGGCGAAACATTGCCGAATCACAGGGAAATCAGTCCGAACGCTCCGCTGCTCGTGACCGCGACCCCGCCAGCGACCCCGCCCGCAACCTCCCGTCCACGAATTTAAGTTCGCGCAGAATCGATTCCATTCCCCAATACTTAGCGTATCGTTGTTTCGTGTAGAGTAGCGGCGTGCTCGGATCGGTGAGCCCGATCGGAATTTGGGTCCACTCGTTCGAAAGGGATACTCTTTCGACAAGTAACGTTAAGACATCATCGGCGCGAACCGTCGCCGACTCTCGTTCTAAAAACACTTCCCGAGGACCAGCGCTTTCAGTAGGAGTTCCATTAAACTCGAAAAAGAAGAAAAAAAGGCGAGAGATGCACCGCGATTCGCGGCCGATAGAAACTCGAATTAATCGGACCACGCGTCGAGCTGCGAGTTCCTCGCGACGCATCGTATTTCTATGTTGAACAAGAATTGTAATATTCAAATATTTATGAAGAGTTAAAGTTTAAGCGTCGGTGTGGAGAAACGTTCTGGAGGCGACTAGAGGCTGGGCCTCGCGAGCGAACGAAACCATCACCACTTCGAAACGATCGAGCTTCGGAAGCACCGACACGGCCAAAGAAAGTATCAAAAAATGTCGCAACGCGATCAAATTTCTCTCTATTCGTGTCAATCTCTTTTAAGAATGTAACGATCGATATTTCGGAAATAAAGTTTCGTCGTTTTTGGAAAAGAGGGCCAATTGAATCCTCATCGGAGAATAGCGTTCTCGAATATCCAGTCGAGATAAGCGTTCACTCTGGTGTAGACGCCGGGGAGTCCCGGTTCGCCGCATCGTATTCCCCAGGAAACTATACCCGCGTTCACCCATCTGCCGTTGGCCAGTCGATACAGGAGCGGTCCACCGGAGTCACCCTGTGAACAAACACGATCGATCCTATAAGTATTTGCAGCTCTCGGAGTCTCGGTGACATACGTCACACGACGAACGATATACCGTACCTGACAGGCGTCCCGGCTTCCTTCGTGCGCGCCAGCGCACATCATCGTTTCCGGAATCCGTCGCGTGAATGTTCGCACGCACTGGTCCCGCGGCCATATCGGAACGCCGACTTCCATGAGAATCGCGCTGACCGGACCTCCGTAGTAGCCGGTTCCCCAACCTGAAAGCAGACCGAGTTCCAGAGTTCTAGCACCGATAGGGCACGGCGGAGACTGTGTAGAGCAGAGCTGCCCAACCAGTGAGCTACGAGCAAGTGATTTAGAGGAGTGACGGTAGGCCGTCTCACTCGCACATCGATGCCGATCGTCCTCATTCTATTTCTGTGAGTCCTCACAGCAAGAAAATCGCCGCCCGTACGGGCAGACGCTGAACAGCTCTGGTGTAGACCAGGGAGTTCCAACTTGTTCCTCTCCGAGGACGGTCCCCACTATTCAAAATAAAATATGTATATCATTTTAGAAGCAGTTATTTGAGAACATTGTTGTGTAACCTGCACAGATTTTTACTCGGAATAAATTGACCATAACAATCTCGAAAACGATTTGGGCGTTTTAATTGTACTCATTTGGATGTAATTGTATTACGAATGTTGGCCGTTCTACTGTACATACGTAGTTACATTTTACGCACACAGTAGTCGAGAAACGCTCTATAGTCACACATAAAGTGAAGCGATTCTACAAAAATCATCTTCAACTGATAACTGGAGCTAAAAGATAATAAATCGGATAATAATCTGTGTACATTCTTCTATAAATATCCTCGCGACAAAATGGTCTCGAAACAAGAATTGAAAGTAGCTATCACTTTATGTGTCGCAACGATAACGGAACTTCCGTTCAGAGTTTCTTTGGGAAACGTTAGAGAAATAGTCAAACCTCTCCCCACTATTACCAACGCCGTAGAATGAGTGTGGCGGCACAGGAATAGAGGGGAAATCGAGGGGAATACAGTTTACCCCCTCTCTGATAACTAGATTAAGGGTAGCGTCTCTTTGGGTGACCTTGACGAAATGACAGTCGCGCGTGACTGTGTGTGAGTGCACACACCGCTAGACCACGTGCGAGGATTGCAAGGGGGTCCGGGATTTCACTTCTTGATGGACTTTATTAAATATAAGTGGTGGAATCTTATAATACCGCGTGTACAATGTTAAAAATGTGAATGCTTGAATGCGTATAACTTTACGACTAAAACACAGCAAGAATGGTTTCTTTACAAAATGTGACGACGCGACGTGTTAGGCTCGACGGTTTCCTTGCGACTGTCTTCGTTCCTCGCTTTTCCCTTACTCCTAGGGTCGCTTATACCTAAGGGCTGTAAACCGCCCCTTAAACCTACAGTTTCAAGAAGTGACAATCGTTGCACACCAACACTTCTGATACGACAATAATGCAAAGACGGAATTTCTTAGTAGTCAAAATCGCTAGATGAAAGATCAATCTAGGGTGCCATTTGGCTCAAAAGTCCTATTTTTACGTTTACGCGGCGTAATTGTCATTGTTCGGCTGCATATCGACAGATTGTCACATTGCTTCTCGCGGCTCCGCGACATGCAGCCGAATAATGACAATTACACCGCGGAAACGTAAAAATAGGACTTTTGAGCCAAATAGCACCCTAGATTGATCTTTCATCTAGCGATTTTGACTACTAAGAAATCCCGTCTTTGCATTATTGCCGTATCAGAAGTGAAATCCCGGATCCTTGCAATCCTCGCGTACGTATACATGGTCTAGCGCTGTGTGCACGCACACACATTCACGCGCGACTGTCGTCTGCTGGAGTAGACGCTACCCTTGATATGTGAAACTAGTCTACGGTCTTAGTGGGGGATGTTGGAGTATGCTCATGATGGTGGAATGGGATAATGGAAGGAGAGAAGACTGACAGGGACGAAATTCTACCACGGTGAAGTCTAAAAGTGGGGAAAGCAACTAAGCAGGGAAAGAACCACGTGTGGCTCGCGAGCTACATGTTGGAACTTCCTGTTGTACGGGTTTCACTATGAACGATGAACACGAACCCGTGACGATAGCGTTCTCGTTCTCGAAGGTCCAACCCATCGGAGGCAGGCAGACGGGCCAGACTCGATCGTTGAAGACGGTCGGCCGGTGCAGCTTCGCCAACGCTATGTCGTTCTCGTAGGAGATGCGGTCAAAGTAAGGATGGACGCGGATCTCGGACACCGCAAAGTCCAAAGCTCCGCTCTCTTCCGGAGCGGCGGAGAAATCGTATTCTCCGAGTCTGACGGTGATGTCCCGCGGAGCTTGCCTGGCAAAGTAACGGAACAAACGAATCAATCTCGGTCACGCGTTTCAACTTTCAGCATACGCGCCTCCTACGCGGGTCTGTATGTACTCTGTACCTGTAGACGCAATGGGCCGCCGTCAAAACGTGTCGATCGGTGACGAGGACGCCGCCGCAGTACCGGCTCTCGTGTTTTCTCAGAAGAGCCGCCATCCAGGGCCACTCGCCGGGATCGGCAGGCTGCCCGCCCACCAACCTGCCTCGGAACTTCGTGCTCGTTCCGCATCCTCTAGGTTCGCCCGAATCCTCATCCACGGGAGCGGCTTCTTCCTTTTGCCAGACGATTCTAGCCGCATCGTCGGTCGTCTCCCCGATCAAAATTCGATCCGCGCCATGTGCGAACGTGTAACCGAGTCGAGCGCAGAGAAGATACACGAGTAACGCTCGAAGAATCATGTCGCGTACCTCGTGTCACGACTCGAACGTTTCCAAAGCGACGATACCGCCGAAATTCCGGCCACCGTCGCTTTTATAGGCTCGCGCGTTTCTCCGCGACCCGCATGCAACCCGCCTTGCGTCCTCGCGCGGTCGCGGTCGCGTCTCCAGGCGCGCGGTTCAACTTTCAACGCTACCCGTTTCGAACGTGCTCGATAATTGACTCTCGGCGCTCTCGATTATGGTAAACCACGTTGCCACATTGGTTACAGCAGTGATTCTTAAACTTTTTGAAGGCAGGGAACACTTTTGATTATATGAAGAATTTAAAGAAGCGGAACACTGAAATTAATGATCCAAAAAATATTATATTGAAATAAATATACTTTAGAAAATATATTATGGAATATATTTAATATGTTTCGCGGAATCTTTCGCGGAACACCGGTTGAGAACCAGTGGGTTACAGCCTAAGCAGAGGAAAGCGGTGATTTTTGTTTCTATGTGCACCGCTATTCTCTCGTCACCGCATACAGTATGTCCTCCACTATACAGGGTGTTCGACTACAGGTGAGAGAAAATTTAAGGGGTGGTTCTCCATAACAATATAAGCCGGAAATGAAGAATAAAAATATTGCGATCTCTCGGCTCCGTCTCTTGGTTATCAACGGAAAATCCGCCTAAAATACAGCAACCCGATCAACAGAGGTGTACGTAGCACACGTCATCGAGGCGCGCGACAGCCACGTGTCAAGTGACAGATGGTTCTCATTAGGGACCTCAGCGTGGTGACAAATTAATCCTTGTAGGACATAGAACTTCTCTACTAGTTAAAATCCGCAAGGGCATTTTTAATAACCGTCCTATAGAATTATCGAGTATTTATTAAGGGGTCAATAATTTACTCGTGAGCATTATAACCCTGTATATCCATTGTGTCCTCAAATATTGAATGACGTCCTCACAAGTGCAAGCATTCTCAAAAAAACACGTATGCCGGGTATTGTAGTCATTATACAGTAAAGTAGTCTCTATCATAACATCTCCAAAAATTCAAGTCACTTAATCTCCAAACAGACGTATTTAAGATGTCTTATTTCAGACGTTGAAACAACGTCTTTAAGACGTCATACAGTTTAATACGACCCAATGTAGATCGTAAGACGTTCAACGAAAGTCTTCAAGACGTCGCGTGCCGTCTGCCATCGATTTTCCGTACCGTTCGCCGAAATTAATGACGATTTTCCGTTCTGTTCGTCGTTCGGCGAAATGTTCAGGTCTGTACGAAGCTAAACCGATTTCTAATAGACCGACGGAACCCGTCGATCGGATCGGACGCAAGAACCTGTCCCTCGCCTACGAAAGAAATGGTTGGCTGGCGCCAACGCAACGCCACGCGCCGCGACGTGATCCGACGTCAGAGATCTGCACCGCGATCGGCGCGATAGCTATCGGAAAACCGTGCGGACGCGCTCTGCACCGCGCTGCGAGGAAAGAGACGAGAGGAGGAGACACGCTCGCGCAACCTTCGAAATCAGAAGAGAGGTGGGAACGCGCGAAAAGAGAACGAGAGAAAGATCGAGGACAGGCCAGAGGCATTTCCATTTAAGGGAGCCAGCGCGCAATCTCTCGCTTCTCTCGGCGCCACTTTGACACGCGCGTTCGCGAACCGTTTACCGCCGATGCGACGCTGGTTTTTACGAGTCGGGGCTCGTGTCGCGAGCTGCTTTCTCGGATACGGTCAAGGATTCCTGGATCGTTCGTGTTATCGTTTACACAGTTTGCTTTATTGATAGATTAATAGGTATTAATAGGTATACGTATATATACGTGTTCGCATAGAACCATTGTTGCGAAGTTACGGCGTAGACGCGTCGACAGGAACGGGCTTGGAAGCGACATCCTTTAGGTCGATGGTGAATCCGTAGACTCTCGTGACGTTCATCATCGGATAGGAGATCTTGACGACGTGTCGCAACGTGTCACCCACGACGCTCTCCGACAGTTCGCGAACGAACGCTTTTCCGTCGGACGTGCGACCAGACTGGACTATCTTCGTCCCATGATCGTTCGACACAACGATGTTGTTCCCGTTCACTATGGTCCCGCCACCGATTGTTTGTATTCTGCCCGTAGCTGCAACAGATTCGATCCCGGTTATTGAAATACAGATTCCGCATTCGATTACGGAACAGTTGAGCCGAGATCGACCAAAGGAGCGTATGGGAGTCCGTCTCGGATCGAGCGCCGTCGCGGTGAAAGGAGCAGCGTGGAAAACTTAAAACCTGAAAGTACTGAGAGACCAAAGAAACATCGCGAGCGCTTTACCTATCCCCTCGTTCAAGTTCTCCGTCAATCGTCGAACTTGAGCCATCTCGGACCCCACCGACTCCGATATCCGCTGATTCAGTTGTTGCACGTTCTCCTGAATGTTTCTGTTCAACGCGCCGAGGCTTCTGTTCAGGTCGTTCAACCAGTTTGTACCCAAAACATTTTGTCCGTCCACGCCGCTGCAACAATGGGAAACGATCGTATATGTCCAGAGTTGGGCCAAAATTTAATCAACGATTCACGAATAAATTTCTGCTTCAATTAAATTCTGCTAAATCGCAATTAACAATTAATCTCCTAGTTTAGTCGTTAATTGCGGTTAATGATCCAATACTTATTAATCGTTAATTGCGGTTAACGATCGAATACTTATTAATCCGTTAATTGGGAATAACGGTTAAATTTCTATTTTAGTCGTTAATTGCGATTAACGATTACATTCCTTTCAATTGTAATCGTCAACCGGATAATTGATAATAATTAACTGCTGAAAATTCGGAATGAAATACGGAATCAAAGCTGTATGGATACTGAAGAAAATGTAAACTAGTTTAGAAGTATTGTTTAGGTGTATTGAAATTTGGTCTGTAATACAAACTCTATTTACGTGCTTCTATCTTTGAAGTTATTGTTCCTGGACAGCTACGACCATCGTACCGTGTCTCTCTCTCCCTCCTTATTACAATTCATGAATAGGCCGTATGACGATTAACTTCAACAATTGATTAAATCAGTCTCCGATTTTTCGTTGATTTCTTCTTTTAATCAACGATTGACGATTAACTTCATCAATCGATTGAATCAATCGCCGATTTATCGATTTCTTCTTTTGACGATTGACGATTAACTTCATAAATCGATTGAATCAATCGCCGATTTTTCAATGATTACTTTTTTAATCGTACACATTAATCAATAAATCTTGATTAAAATCTTAATCGATTAATGCCCATCTCTGGTGTATGCATATATTGTTTAACCGAAAATCGAGACGGAGAAACCGTGCGCGCTTTGTTCACCTAAGCGTAACTAACCTGCGGAAAAATACCACGCCGACGAGTATCGCAACGATTCCCAACTTCATTCTGCGTTCTCGACTTTCCCTTCCTTCCGGCGTTCTTTCTCCTCTTAACGTTCGTCGAATTTGTTTCTCTAGATCCGTCGGACACTGAACAAGCTGGTAACGCGTACTCGTTCGATTCACAACTGAATTTGTAATTGCGACGTTCACGGTACGCTCCGCTCGAATATCCTCGTTTGAATCGATTACGCGAGTCGCGGCGAAGGCGCGCCTTTCAAACGCTTCGCTTCGCTACAATCGTGCGCGTACCTACGATAAACGATAGGCACGTTCTCCGAACGCGCGAACCGTATAATCACCGCGCCGCGTTCAACCTCGGAAACTAATTTCGCGTTTGTACCGGACCGCTGTAACCGACGACGCGTCTCGTCCCGCGACGTCCTGGCATCGTCGGCCGGCTCGTCGCGTGGTCCGCGACGATAAGAGGTCGCGAGGTTATCGGAGAAATGCTCCGAGCACGCCGCGAGGGAAAAGATGCTCGACGAATTCCTCTCGTTCGAGAGTCCACCGAGCAGCCGAAGGTGAGTTCTCCTAAACGCGATTTGCAAGTCAAACACACCCTTTCGCAGATCAATTTCACCCTTCTGCAAATCAAATTCAACCTCGTACATTATACTCACATCATATCATACACAATAAGGCATTTTTAAGTAAGTCTTCGTAAAAAGAATCAAATCAAGATTAATTGTGAAGAAATTCAAAATTGTATTCGTTGCAAAGATGTACATCAAATACTTATTTCCAATGTTATTAACATTCTCGTTATACTTAGTTCTACTTAGTATTACTCTGTGATGTACATTATGTGGTAATAAATCTCATAAGAGATTTAAATAATAAAAAAAAATACTTATTTCAAAGTAATCACCAATTCATTAGCTTTGTATGAAAACAGTGTGTATACATGTAGATATGTGTATTCATTCTCAGATTAAAAAACAAATTATTTACACATTAGGGCTGGACTTTAGAAACCCCTCCTCCTTTCGACATGTTCCATATCCATGTCATTCTATTCGTTTTGACATGCTGAACACAAAATGTACGTGTCATTTTTGGCTGAAATGAATAGTTTTCGAGATATTCGTGAAAAACTGCAGTTACTATACATTGAATTTTCAGCACGATTCTAAATTTTCATTTTGTTTTTGTTTGTTTGGTCCTGCATCAGCGAAGTCTTACTCCGAAAAGTTTATTTTAGGGGCGAGCGGAAATGAGATTAGTTTTGGGTTAGGTTTGGCTATACAAAATTCAATGTGTAGTAACTGCAGTTTTTCACGAATATCTCGAAAACTATTTATTTCGGCCAAAAATGACACTTACATTTTGTCAAAGATGACATGAAGATTGACATCTTCAGCATGTCAAAACGAATAGAATGACGTATGTCACATGTCGAAAGGAAGGGGGGGGGGGGAGGGTTTCTAAAGTTTTACCCACATTAGCTAGTAAACTAATCCTTCTGACGTCTGAAGAAAACTCAAGCTGTTTTGAGAAAGTTATTCGTTTTTAAAAGGTGCACGAATACTTTGTACACCCTCTGTATGTATTTATTGAAGCGTATTAAGTAATGACTTCTTCTGAACTCCAGGAAGATGCTTCCAAGTGTAATTAATTTAAAATATTCTTAATGGTTGAGTTTGATTTGCAGAGAGTGTGAATTTGGGATGCAAAACTTGTATACTCCATTCGTCAAACTTCATCAGGACACTTGTTTATCAGACAACTTGTGTCCGGATGCATGCGTCTGTTTCTGTACGACGAATGGAGTAAGCCAAACCTAACCCAAAACTAATCTCATTTCCGGTCGCCCCTAAAATAAACTTTTCGGAGTAAGACTTCGGAATCGCTTTGACGTCTATACAGCATACGCGCCACTCTTTTCTACTCTTCAAAACAAAGTCCGAACGTTGCGTTTGCGTTTTCATTGATGCAGGACCAAACAAACAAAAACAAAAACAAAATGAAAATTTAGAATCGTGCTGAAAATTCAATGTATAGTAACTGCAGTTTTTCACGAATATCTCGAAAACTATTTATTTCGGCCAAAAATGACACGTACATTTTGTGTTCAGCATGTCAAAACGAATAGAATGACGTATGTCACATGTCGAAAGGAAGGGGGGGGGGTTTCTAAAGTCTTACCCACATTAGCTAGTAAACTAATCCTTCTGACGTCTGAAGAAAACTCAAGCTGTTGGGTCCAGTTTTGAGAAAGTTATTCGTTTTTAAAAGGTGCACGAATACTTTGTATACCCTCTGTATGTATTTATTGAAGCGTATTAAGTAATGACTTCTTCTGAACTCCAGGAAGATGCATCCAAGTGTAATTAATTTAAAATATTCTTAATGGTTGAGTTCGACTTGCAGATAGTGTGAATTTGGGATGCAAAACTTGTATACTCCATTCGTCAAACTTCATCAGGACACTTGTTTATCAGACAACTTGTGTCCGGACGCATGCGTCTGCTTCTGTACGACGAATGGGGTAAGGATAGTAAAACGCTGCGTCCAGGCGCGTTTAGGAGATCCGACCTTTATGCTTCTCGCTTCTCCGTTCTAACGAATGGAAGGCGCATCGCGTCCCAAGGGACGTTTCGTTTGACCCACGCCCCACGCGGGTCCCGAAACTGGTTTGGAACCTGGGATTGTACGGCGGCCGAAACTGTACTCGCATAGAACACAAACAGAACGGTCCGAGCTGCGACTCGCGACGCATCGACCCCCCACGCGTCGTGTTGTGCCACGCCAGAGGATCCTACGGTAAATGCGGTTGTTCGTCCATCTTCCCGGCCTTGAACCCTCCCGTTCCTCTCCGACCGTCTCGGATCCCTACCAGCTCCCCTCACTCTCGGATTCGGCCGTACCCGTCTTCGGTATTCCTCGTTTATTCTCCGCTGGTTCCGTCACCTTTTCTCTTGGCCCTGTTCTCGACCCGATCCCGCTACTCCCACTACAGGGTCTTCCTCGTATTCACGACCGATACTCGAACGCTTCCCGATTCTCCACTCGTATACCCTCACCTCCGCGCACTGTGGTCTGGAAACCCGCTTTTTGTATTTTGAAACCAGCTGAAAGTATTTTAGTTAAGGGTGTAATCTCGTTTCCAGGATTGCAAGGATGCTTGATGCGCCGTCACATTCCTTGATAATCAAAAGCGCCACATAAAAAATCAATCTATGCTGCAGTCGCCCTCGAAAGTCCTATTTTACCATGTTTTTATTAGCTCGCTTTCTTGTCTGTCTGTCTGTCTATCTATCTTTCTGTTGAGTGACTTTGCAATTGATTTTAAACTAACTTCCTGATGAGCTAGAGACTTGAAATTTTAAATAGCTCAGAACTGGATAACAATGCAATATTAAAAAAAGATTTTTTAAAAAAGCCTATGCGTTTAGTTTACGTTCGCGATGCGTAATTTTCATTATTCGGCAGCTGCAACTAATTTGAAGAAACTGGGACCGAATTAAATCATATTTTCATTGGCAATGGCAGATACGAAATAAATAAAAATTATACTAAATCCTGTCCAATCTGATACTCCAGCATTTTTTGGAAAATTTTAGAAATCATACATGCATGAAGATCCGCAATCTAATAATAACAATTTTCTTCTAACAGGGTAAAGTACCAGTGTCCGGATAGTTAGTGACGACTTGGAAGTTTTTTATTTTGGAGACATTCTGTAACTTATTTTGCATTATTTGTGATAAACGATTATCATCCTTTTTCCGGTATTGTCAAATTTTTCTGGACGATTTCGTTGAAAAGAGAAAGAAATAAGTTTCGGTCCTATTTACCAGACACAAGAAATTCGTGATAACAAATTAATCAGTTAATTTCTTTTTATACCATAGTACAATAAAATCATTATTTTCGGAAAGGAAAATTGCGTTGTCTCGGAGAATAAGGTTCTCGACTAATGTGTTCTATATACAATTGAACAAAAATGATTGAAGGGGAAACATCAATTTTATTTTTCAAAATGAAATAATGCTAAGTACTTCATGTTATTTTTACTAATTTTTCAAAAGTTTGTTTTACGTCCGATAACCATTTGGGGCGCGGTAACTGATATCTTAACACTATGCAGTTGCAATAAATTATGGAAAAAGATATTATAAACTCAAACCAAGACTGTACACATGCTGGAAAGCTGTGAAATTTAGTTAAAGAAAAAACACAATTTTTCTTCCAATCTCACGTTTTACGAAGCAGTTAACTTATTTTTTTGAGTATAAAAAAGGACCTAACGAACAACAATATCAAAGAAAGTAATAATTGTATATACGGCGTGACTGAAAGGAAAAAATAATATAGGATGCCCTTTCTCAATGTAATTGTATTTGATTCAACTGTGGTGTTTGTAATATTATTTTCTATCTACTCTTTCTTTTTTATTCGATATTATTGGAATTTTTTATTTACGAGACAAACAAAAAAAATGGAAGATGGGGAAAGAACTTTGCAGCTGTGGAAATATCAAAGTATGTCTGTAATTAATCTGACGAAATAAAATCGTACCATATACATCTTGATATAAACGAGTACATATTGAGATATGTCCGCACTGTACGCGATGTTATTCGACGGGTCGCCTGGAACGAATTTAAGACTAGGTTTACGGGACCAGTCAAAATGACGGGTTCTAATATTCTTAATTTGCGATTATTAAGATTGTAAAGATGCTTCCCTGAGGAATTATTTACCAAATTTATTTCTTGGGGTATATACTATTGGAAAAATGGCCAGAAGTTTGGATAGACACATTGTTGTTATGTTTATATAATAATGTGAAATAGTTATTTCTAGACCTCCGTAAACCTAGTGTTAAAGAAGCCGCGCGCGGGACTCCAGGCCATCTATGGAGGATCGAGGAAACCTTCTGGATCGTAGGAAGATCGACGCGTGCGTCGCGTCGTGTCGCTTCCCGCACGTACGCTGTGTATACGCTCCAGTCACGATTCACGATGGAAAGAGTAGCGCAGGCTACGGTAGGCTATGACAGGCTACGGCTTGAGCAGGCTGGTTGAGAGTTGGGAAGGAGAAGGGGAAGAGAGAAGAGGACGACTGGGACTGAGAAATACTCGACTACGGCGACGGTGGTTCAGTGGTTTCGCGGTAGTCGAACTGTTCGAAGGCAGGCCCCGCGTTTCTTGTTTCTCCGTCTTCGGAGTACTCGATCGAGCACAACGGACCGTTTCAATGCATTTTTACCCGATAATCTCTCGCGTACTCTGCCCGATCGCGGCGCGAGTTTAACGCTCGATTGATCCTCGAGTGTTACGCGTCGGCAATAACCGTGCTCCAGCCGTTCGCGAGTTTGTACATGGGAATCGACGATCGTAAACGATACCGCCGAGATTTCTGTTCGTCGATCCGGAGTACGTAGAACCACGGGTCAAGCAACCCGAGCCATGCACGAGAAAAAGGAAAAGGCCGGCTGGGTGAAATCGGAGGATATGTGATCGGTTCTCTCTGGATCGGGAGCTGTAAGTACGATTCGCTTCGAAGTTTAACGATCGTTTTACGAGCGAGTATGTGGATCGTTTGTCGCGGGAGGCGATCGTCCCGTTCGATCGGTCGCGATCGGTGTATTCGCGTATGCTCTCTTCAATGCGGTGGAAGCGAGAAATTCATTTTTCTCGACACGCGGTGACGCGAAGGGTCGGGCCAACCGATAAATTTCTGAGCACTGGACGCGTTCTGGCTCCGGGGAAACCCGACTCGGGTTCTCGGGAACAGGCCTTCCCAGCACGAACCGATTATCTCGTTTCTCGGATAACCAAAACACTGAAACGTTCGACGAATCGGACGTGATCGCTTCGCCCAAACAAACAAATCCGGCCGAGCTCCGAAATCGGTATTCGACGAGGACGGGGAGCCGGGAAAAAAGGAGGCACATGCGTAGAGGGGAGAAAGACAGGTATTTTACGGGTAGAATCGGCGGTTGTCTCTCGTCACGCGTTCCCCTTGAAACGCCCGCAAATCGTTTCTTCCAGTCACGTACGCGTCGCGTTCGATGTTTTGTTCGGAGTCCGGCGTCCACCGTATCCTTGGGTAATTCGAGCGGTTATAGGGTACGGGCGTCTCGATTTGCGACGCGGAAAGAAATCGGGTATTGTCCGATTTCCGTTGGATCGCTGGGGAACCGATCCACGCAGAGCCGCGCGAAGCGGCGCGACGAGTTCCAACGATCCGTATAAGGAGCTGCTCTGCCGCCGGTTCTCTCTTCTGCCGGTCGGTCCACTCGAAGAACCTCTCGGGGGCTCGAACGACCTAGAAAATGCACGTTGCTCGTCTCCGCGACGATCCACGCGCGAATTCGCGAACGAGCTCTCGCCGATCCTCGCCCCTTGGTCGCGCAGCGCGCGGCGCGTAAAAGTCACACTTTCTCTCGCCCGCGGCAAGGCAGCCTCGAGTTTACCTTGCCGTGTGTCGCGACGCTCGGTTTTCCGCGAAAAAGCGGTGCCAACGGGAGATTCCGTTCGAGAAGACGGAGCGACGCCACCGCTTATCCGTAAATCGTTGTCTCATCGGCCGATGCGACGACGCGGAGATACGACGCGACGTTCCGCGCCGCCGAGCGTCGCGAATCTCGGTTTCGCTTTCGAGCTCGCCGCGGCGTACCGGTTCGTCGCGTCCGTCGACGCTCGGCCGAGATTCGTCGTTTAAACGAGCGTAATTTATTGCCAGCTATTATATACCGGTCGGAGCGAGTCGTTGCTCCTCGTCGACGAGCGCGGAAAACTTGGCCAACGGTTCCCCGTCCCGCGCGGCGGGTTTGCCACCCCCGATTCGCATGTTCCGCGCCGTTCTACGCGCGAGGCAAAAGACACAGCTTTCGTCGTAAACTTGCGCGCGGAGGTCGAGCAGCGATAGAGATGACCCTGTTATCGGTGACGAGCGTGACGGACCACCTGTTTCGCCTCGATCTCTCGCCTTGTTCTTCACGTCGGTTCTCCAAACGGACCCGCTACCGCTGCTCCACGAAGCGGTATCGACCCTCGTGCCGAGGAGAGCCGCGTCCGCGTGACCATGTTTGGCGACCCGCTCCCATAAAATTTCTCGCAGGCCGTTCGCTCGCTCCGCTACACGCGCGGCTACACTTTATTCGTGCTTCGTCGTATGTACCAGCAATCTATTCGCCTACCGACTCGGGATAAATCGCCGCGTGGCAGTTGTCGCGAGAAAATACACAACGCTACACCAGTCGCTACGCTTCTATCCGTGGAAAACGAGTTGGTCGCGAGGTACAGATGCGAAGAGAACGCCAACGGTGGAGGAGAGAACGAGAGACATAGAAAGAGCGCGAGCCACACCCTGCGAGAAGATCCGCTGGAAAAACGGTGTCCGGCTGGACAGAGATACGGGGAAATCGCGATTAGGCGAGAATCGATTCATGTTCGTTCGGTAGGTGGGTACCGTCGATGAGGCGATGTTATAGATCTGTCGCTTCTTCCGTTTCGCGTTATCCTACGCGGTCGGATAAGATGCGACCAAGAAAAGATCTAATCTCGCGCTACCTCTTATCTCAGGTAATCAAAAGCCGACTGGAAAGAGTCTCGCGCAATACGAACGCGTTCGTCGGCCAAGCTAACGGGACTCCTCTCGTCGACTCCTCCGCGAACTTCTCCCCGTCGCCTCGTTCTTCTCGACTCCTTGGACGAAGCTCCGTGCAAACCATTGGATCGCTTCGACGACAGTTTCCTTCGATATTCATTTTTCTTCGAGATGGTTGCGCGACACCTACGCCTTCCCAGCCCTTCCAAAGCCGATCGATCACGGCCTATCTTCTTCGGTCGTTAGTCGGGCGCGATTAACGCCGGCAACGTTCCGTTTATTTTTCAACGCGCGGTTATCTGTAGCCGATAGGCAAACGAAAATGTTTACAGGCCGAGCACGAACGATACCTGTACGTGTGCATATATGTATACGGTAGGGGTGTGCGAGAACCCAATGGTCGGGGAATGATTTCAAAATTCCCGAAGGAATCAGCTTCACCGAAAATTTATATGTCACTCTTTAATAGAATTCCTGATGACAACATTGTAGCAATGAAAAGAATTTTGTATGAAGATTAAATATTTATATTGTATTAAATATATTTATAAATAGATGATTGCAAAAGTTCGTGCCCTATGTGAACAGTTTTATCAATCAATTAGATAGTTCCCACTATTTTCTACAACTGTCTCCGAATATTTTACACCTTGATTTCCTTTTTCGTAGAAGTTACATGTTTATTTTTGAGAAAGGTCACGAGGTAGATTGGGTACGAACTTTTGCAAGCAATATAAAGAACAAATTATTTCGAGAAATTTCCTAAATCTGAATCTAGTGTACGTATACCTATGCGTATGATACAATAGATGCGAACGGTTGTTACCCTCCTAACGGAGAATCGGCTATCGGCTACCCGATAGGCCGCGTACGCCGTACGGTCTCCGCGGACCAATACGGTGAACCGTCTTCCGCCTGGCCTCGTTCGTTGCGGATGTCTCCGTAACGGGCATTGCTCCGCGTCGATATCCCGATTTCATGTTTCCGATCGAACCCGCCAAACTCTGAAGACTCCATCCGTATCGTTTCCGCAAAGAGGCGATTTGAATCGGCCGGCCTAGGTTCTCGATATTTATATTCGACGGAAAGCCGCGTCCCTTAAACAGTTTCGGGACCACCGTGGCGTTCGTGTATTATCGTACCCTCGGCCGAGGGATTTTTAAAAAGTTTACCCTCTCGAGACCACCTCGACGCGGACCGGAATATTTTACGTGGGACGAAGGAACGCGGCCGAACGATTCGGTCGGTCCGAACGGTAAATGGCTGCGGACGAAAATTGCCGAGCGGCAAATGGCGAACGCGTTGCGGGAAACTCGCGTTTCGGTCTGGCATTTTCCAGCGAACAGACTCGAAAAGGAACGTCGACCCCTGTGTCCTCTCTCCTCCGCAGACTCGGAGCGGGACGGAAATACGCGTATTCTGTATACGCAGCGCAACCACGTGGGTCCGATGGCCATATCTCGAGTCTCCCGTCTCTCGTTCCTCGTCCTTTGTCCCGCTATCGTCTATTCATAGAGGAGAAAGCGCGAGCTGTCACGGTGACGGTCGCTCAAAGAGGATGCGCGAAAAATGGAAGACGGGCTCAGCGTCGATCAACGGCGAAACGCCACCCAACAAGGCCCGCTACACACATCCGTTTTTCTAACGCGCGACGAACCTGCGGCAGAATAACGGACGTGTACATCGACTGATATGCGATAATGTACTCACGATCGCATATGCGATTGCGGCCACTGTGCGTTTCTCTGGGGAACTGCGGTAAATATTGAACATGGACCTGCGGCGCTGCAATTACGGTTCAAACAAATGTGCAGCGCCTAATTGAATCCATAGTATTTCAGGCCGCAATTCCCAGAAAAACGGATGTGTGTAGCGGACCTAACCGAAAGGATCGAGGCAGAACGCACTGATCGATTTTTCCCCCGCTGTTCGTTTCAGGTGCTACGTGGACGCGTCGTTTCGAGATGGATTCGAGACGAAGCTCGACGCTGCTGGCGATGCTGGGAACGCTCGTCGCGGTGCTGAGCGCCGCCGATGACTTTCGACGCATCTCCTACGATGGTAAGCGAGACGCGCGCGTGCAAACCGCGGCTTTCGACTCGCGTGCTCCTTGTCCTTTCGAAGCAACCATGCAGCCTCGATCGGAACGTGGGCGGCCAGCCGTGGACGCGTGGCCGATGCGCAAGTAGTCTCGGGATCGTGCGCGATCAAAAAGTCGCCGAGGCGAGCTGACTGCTATGGTTTTGGCCTTTGGGCGTGCGACGAGCGGCCGCGCGGAAGACGCGTAGAGAGTAGAGCGTAGGCGGCGAGCATGGCACGCGTCGGCACGCGTTCGTATCCTCGGCGAGTCGCGACATACGCTTCGATTTCTCTGCCCCCACTGTCGTCCGTCGCCTCGTGCCTTATGCTTCGCGTTTTTACGCTTTAACGGAGTAGACTCGTTTTTCCAGGATTGCAAGCGTCCCGGATTCTCATTTCTCAATAATTCAAGGATGGGGGTCTTCAGTAGTCAAAAGTAGATAAAAGATCAATCTAAAAAGTCCTATTTTTACGAGGCGTAATTTGCATTATTCGGCAGCATGTAAACTCGCGACCTCGCTCCCATCGCCTGTTCCGAGCAGGGACAGAGATCGTGTAGGAAATCTATTGTTTTGAGAAATGAGTACGTGCATCCCTTGCAATCCTGGATTTATTGATTGACTTCATTCCTTTCAACAATTCGTTAACGTTCCTCTAAAAATATTACAAAATTTCTCTGGATGTCTTTGTCCGGTAATATGCTAAATACAAAAGTTCTTGAATAATCTATACATTATGGTTAGCTACATAAGGGTTAATGCCCGTCCTTCTCGCGTCGCGTCGTTGGGACGCCCTGTTCCAGCTTGCGTCTCCTTTGTTACTCGTCGCATCCTACGGCGCGGCATCGTTTTTCCTTTCTCCGACGAGGTTGCGAGCGCGAAGCGTAATCCCTCGACCTCGAGCGTCGTCCTACGTCCCCGTGGAAAGCTGTCCAAATCGGTGCCAGTATGCAGACGTTTAAGGTTCTTGAAACCCGTCGCTTCGCGGTTCGTGGTCCCCGTGATCTTTCCGGTTGTCACCGAGAGGCGAACTCGATTCTGTTGTGCTCTATCGAAACAAGATCCGCGCGCCCATTTTTATCGTTGGTCGAATTGAGTCCGCGATCCGTTTACATTCGCGGGCGTGTCTCGGGGCGCGTCGCCTCGGCCGAGACGATTGGGGTTCCGCGTTGCTTTCGAGCCGATGCTATTTCGAGGACGAGCGCTATCCGAAAGCTGCTCGAACTCGGAATCGATCGCACAATCGTTCTTAGCCCTCATACATCCCTCATTTCACGAGCCGAATCTGTCCCTCGGTGTCAAATTGACACGGCGATGAAAGCTCGATGAAATATAAGATATACAGTTGTTCCTCGATGTTTCTTAATTCAAATTGTGGCGAGTTAACGTTTACATCTTAGGTCTCTCAACAAAAATGTATAGATTATTTAAAACCTTTTGTATTTAACATACAGTGACTCCCACTAATATTCGGACACTTTTAAAAAGACGACAACATTTTTAATACACGATTTGAAATTTTTTGGGAAATTAGAACAATTGGTTTGCTGCGCAATGTGACTAAAATTTCTGAAAAAATTGCAAGTTGTCGGAATTGCAGAGAAAATACTAAAAGTTGCATTTTACAACTTTTTTATGTGGACTTATATTGAAAATTTTAGAAATACGTTTTGTAAATCTATGTGAATTATATGCACTGTGAAAGTTTCATCGAAATCGGTTGATGCGGAAAAAACGACAGGCATTAAAAGATGTAAGAATCCTTCGATTTATTGCAGTAAGAGGCCGAAAATGGTGAAAATCTGCAATTTTTACCATCTTTAAACGTTTGTAGCTCATTGCAACGTCGACCGATTTTGACGAAATTTTCAGAATATGCTTAATTGACGCAGATCTACAAAACGTATTTTTTAAATTTTCAATATAGGCCCACATAAAGAAGTTGTAAATTGCAACTTTTAGTATTTTCTCTGCAATTCCGGCAACTTGCAATCTTTTTCAGAAATTTTAGTCACGTTGTGCGGCAAACCAATTGTTCTAATTTCCCAAAAAATTCCAAATCGTATGGTCCAATATTAAAAATGTCGTCTTTTTAAAAGTGTCCGAATATTAGTGGGAGTCACTGTATTTGCACAAATCCTCATTTTAAGACTATAAATTAATCTATTAGCAAGCAAAGAATGGAAATTCAGAGAAATTTTGTAATATTTTCAGAGCAACATTAACAAATTGCTGAAAGAGATGCAGTATTTTTGTTTTGGATTGTTATCCGCGAGGACAGATACGAACGAACACTGAGGGTCTGTTCAGACACGGCGGAAACCGCGCGTTTTCGACCGCGCGATTTTTGTTTTCGATTGTTCAACCGCGCGGTCACGTGTGAACGAATACATAGACGCTAATGTAATAATTCAAATCGCGTGATCAAAAACGCGCGGTTTCCGTCACGTCTGAACAGGCTCGAAGACGCTGATATAAATAAGCTCCGCGCGGTTTCCGTCGTGTCTTAGAGGCCGTTCAGACACGGCGGAATCCGCGCGGATCTTATTTACATTAGCGTCTATGTATTCGTTCACACGTGACCGCGCGGTTGAACAATCGAACACAAAAATCGCGCGGTCGAAAACGCGCGGTTTCCGCCGTGTCTGAACGGGCCCTTATTCGATTTCGAGCGAGTCGACGTTGGCGTGACGCGACACCGAGCTGTCGCCGATCGCGTCGTTGTCCTTTCCTGATGGTGAAAAAGGAAGGGTGCGTAAACCGCGAAAACGCGGATAGGACGGAAAGAACGGACAGGGAACCAGCACGGAAAGGAGAAAAAGTCGTGGAACGGGTGGGACCGAGAGGGAACGAGAGGGGACCGGTCGGACGGGGAAGGGATCTCGGAGAAAAAGAAAAGGCGGAGAGTGAAGGGAGGATACCCGAGAGGCCTTCGAGATCAGGTTATGCTAACTGGGGCCCGTTCGTCCCACACGTATCTACTTATAAGCGCGTGTACGTGGTTGCACAGACATCGATGTCGAGACGGTGTAAGTTTGCGGTGTACATGTACATCTGTGTGTGTGTTGCGCACTGGCTCTTGCTCGCGGTCTTGTTCGCGTTCGCGGCAGCGCCCGCGCACGCACCATCGACGAACGAGTACCTGAATACGTGGAAACGCGAGAGGTACGATCAACGATGCAGGTATCTCGGCGGAATCGTTTCTCGGCGTCGGCAAACCGGCTGAAAACCAACAAGACCAACGCGGCGACGGTCCGAGGAAAAACCGGGAGACTTTGAGCGTTCGGAAACCGGGGAGGAAACGAGTCCACGACCTCTCCGCTCTGCTCGCGCCAGTTTCACCGGCGAGAAGTCGTTTCTCCGGCGCGCCGACCAATGGCGATCCGTCCGTCCGCGGGCGGTCGCGAAAAACTGGAAAATTCTCTGCCCCTGAAGAAGTCGAACGTGAAACAAAGGGTGAAGGGGAGGGGTACACATCGACCGTACAGATCGTCGCATCGCGCGTTCCTCGGACGTCGTCAAACTAGTTTGTCCGGAAGGGAAAAAACATTTCACGGAACACGGATGCGATCGCGATCTCGACCGCGAGCATCGACGAGGTTCAGCGAACGAAACTCGGCCCCGATGGACGAGGAATCGTCGCGAGACTGTACGATATCGTTGACGTATGTTTCAGATTTGGTGGACACTGCGCTGTTCCAGGAAGAGGGAGTGACCGCGTACTCTCAGTTGCTGTTCGACGTAGCCAGACAGCAGGTTGTCGTCGGAGCACGGTAAGCGCGTCCAACGACGCGAACGCTCGAACACGTTTCCGGGTTCGGCGAAAAAATCGCGAACCACCGCGTACCTACGTCGGGTAAGCCGAACGTTGGATGTTGGCGACACGCCAAACGGGAATCGCGTGTTTCTCAGCCGACGAGACGCGTTCTCGGGATCGTCGACCGTTTCGGCGATCCTCGAGGAACGCGCGACGCCCGCCGTCGGCCTTTAGAGATTTACGAGAACGTTCAGAGATCAGGGCGCAAGGAAAATTGATGAATGTAGTCGTCGGTGTCGATCTACCTACGCGTCCGACTCGTCCGGAACGCGCGGAAATTTGAAAAATCAATCCGGTTTCTTCGGTCGAGATTCGCGTTCGGCGAAAGACAGGCGGGCCGCTCGACGCGGCTCGGTTCCGAGCCCGATTCGCTCGGCCAGAAATAAAATTCGGTCGAGTTCTTCCAGTCGTTTCCCTTCGAGAGCAGAGGCGGTCGGTTATTCGGAGCGAAAAACAGAGAAAGGAGAGGCTGAACGTCGGAGAACGTCGAGACGGCGGCGCCAAAGTGTCCTGCTCGCGAGTACGCAATCGTTCTTGTTCTCGGATAATTGCGCGCGCGCGAACGGGACCAAGATCGCGGGCCTCGCGAGCCGACAGGTAAACGAGTGGGCCGCGTTTATGTCGCGATATCGGCCCAGCTGCCAACGAACCGACCGTTTCTTGTTAACCGAACCATGGAAATTGGACGAAACCAGAAGGAAAATCGTGGCGCCGACTCGTGTCGCCTCCGTGTCCGTGTCTGTCGCGTCGCGCCGACAGTACCGCCGACACCCTTTACATTCCTACTTGGCTCGCGGTGCTCGACAACCGTGACGTCACCAAATTAGAGCTTATCGAGAGCGAACAGCGACAGGTATTGACGGCCGAAAAGAACCAGAATCGCTCGTCCGAGCAGTTATATTTATCGCTTTCTACGCGACGCGACGTGCTGTTCTATTTTTTACGTTTCACGCGGTAGGTAAAATACTCTCGTCGAGGAGGGCGACGAGCCGCGTCGCGACGTTGCTCGAATCGAAAGACGCTCGCGAATCGGCGGACGACGCTTGGCGCGGTCACGCGAGGGAGCCGACAGGAAGCAATCTGTTTCAATGAGACGACTCGAACGTCGCGATGTCCCGAACGCGCTCGTCACCGCGGGGTTCCGATCGAACAGTCACGAAACGGTCGTCAGACGCAGGATAGAAATTTCGTCTCGACTTTTGCCGAGACAATGATATATTCTAGTCGCTTTAGCGGGGCGCGGGGAACGGAGGAGAGCGGAGAGTGATCGTGCAGGCGCCGTTTACGCTTCGCTGCGAGAGGTCGCCTTCGGCTAGAACGCCGCGCTGAACAGTGGTCCACGAGCCTGCTTGTTGCGGGCGAAATTCAATTTTTCGACTTTCAATTTTCAACGATATGTTTTTATAGAACGTTCTTATAGAATAAGAACTAAATAGTTTCATTATTCCCTACGCAATGCTGAAATGCAATTTTCTGCTACATTTTCATATACGTGAGCAAGTATATTTCAGTTATTTAATGGTAATGCTAACCAAAACATGGTTTTGGATAAATCACAATTTTCTTGTAATTCTGCAAGTTCAACACAGATTTCCAAAGTTAAAAGACGTTCGTACCATAATCTCTCTATTTTTTCCATATTCTGCAACATTTCAGCTTTAATTTAAAATAGAAAGTCGTCGCTCTCTATCTTATTTCTATCGAAAGTTCTTTGCCTTTGACACAAAATTCATTGATTTACTGTGCGCAGCACCGCGCCGGAGTCGACCTACGCGCTCCGTCTTTCGAACGGGTCGGTATTCGTTAGGTACTTGGTACAGCGTCCGCGTTTCCAGAGATAACCTGTACCGATTGACCCTGACGTCACTGACGCGGCTGGAGCATGCGGAATGGCCCGCCCCGGACGACAAGATCAACATGTGCCAGAACAAGGGGCAGACCGTCGAGGACTGTCGCAACTACGTCAAGGTGCTCCTCAGCAATGGGAAGAGCTTGTTCACCTGCGGCACTTACGCGTTCAGCCCTTGGTGCACCTGGAGAGAGGTGAGTTCGAACTTCGTCCTCGGAAAGTCGAGGAGAGTCGGTCGACGATCGAGTGATCCGTTCGTGTCGTAGATCGAGAACATCACCAGCGTGACCAGCGAGATGCCGGGCGTAGCTATGTGCCCGTACTCGCCGCACGCGAACGTGACCGCTCTCCTCGCCAGGGGACCTACAGGAGGATTGTTCACCGGTGCCCCGACTGACTTCTCTGGCGCCGATCCCGCGATCTGCAGAACGCTGGCATCGCCGAATCTTCGTACCCACCAATACGACTCCAGGTACGAAACGGAGGAATCCGATCCTGATCCCGATCCCTTTCCTCAATGCGATTCATCCGGCATCATTATGCGTCGCTACCTCTGCGCAGGTGGTTGAACGATCCGCAGTTCGTCGGCAGCTTCGAGACCGAGGACCACGTCTACTTCCTGTTCCGCGAATCCGCCGTCGAGTACATCAACTGCGGCAAGGTAACAACTCCGAGTCGATTCCTTCTACTCGAGATCCTTTAATCCTGAAAGTTAGCTCTCCACTTATTATTATTATTATTATTATATAGGGTGGTCCACGCAATTGTTTCAAGTCATAACTCCGTTATTATTGCATTTACGAAAAAATGCCAAAGGAGAAAGATAAATGAATCGAAGAGCACTACATCTGTAGGCCTTTAAATTTTTTTTAGATGCAGCAGTGCATGTGCAATTAACAATTGCATCATTTCTTTAAATAGAAATGCATATTCTTTTTTACACAGATCGATTCTTCTGTTCATTCTACGTAAAAAATGATTAGGATACCATACGCAAAAAATTATTAGATCTCGAGATATTTTCAAAAAATATCTTTATTGAAGAAGATGCTCAAGTGCTTCACGACAACGTAGTAAACGTAAACACCCTTTCGACATTGTTATCATAACAGAAACTGATTTGTACGAGTAAGCATTTCATCATTCAGTAGCAATTCACGTACCGTAACTCGAGTACGAAAACTAAGTATTTGAATAAGTGTAACTGTACAATTTCACTAAATACAAGAAAATGTATTTTACTAACAGTGAGAAACAAGATATGTACGACACTTTTGTGTTGTGTGACAAAAATACGAATGCCGCCGCAAGACTGTACCAGGAAAAATATCCATAAGAAATGTTTAGAATGTAATGGAGAAGCGTTTGAGCGTCTTCTTCAATAAAGACATTTTTTGAAAATATCTCGAGATCTAATAATTTTTTGCGTATTGTACCCTAATCATCTTTTACGTAGAATGAACAGAAGAATCGATCTGTGTAAAAAAGAATATGCATTTCTATTTAAAGAAATGATGTAATTGTTAATTGCACATGCACTGCTGCATCTAAAAAAAATTTAAAGGCCTACGGATGTAGTGCTCTTCGAACCATTTATCTTTCTCCTTTGGCATTTTTTCGTAAATGCAATAATAACGGAGTTATGACTTGAAACAATTGCGTGGACCACCCTGTTTACGGACCGAGGTCCTTTTATACAAATGTATACAGTTTTTACAGTATAACTGATAAAAACAAAAAGAAAACATAACAAAAAAAAAGTCTTAATCTATTTACATAAGAATGGACCGAGGTCCTTTTATACAAATGTATACAGTTTTTACAGTATAACTGATAAAAACAAAAAGAAAACATAACAAAAAAAAAGTCTTAATCTATTTACATAAGAATGGACCGCGCGAAACTAAACAAATACAGGTACGATTAACAAATAGTATTGCGCAATTTTGTTTCGAATGCCTGTAACGCGCCACACTTGTTGAATTAAATAATTTCAATAATTGCGCTCAGTTGTGCTAAGTTTGTTGTGCTCGAATATTAAAACTATAGTATAAAAATAGGGGTGGGCGGTTACCCGAGCGTCGGAACCCGAAAATTAGGGATACTCGGGTACCCGGGAATTTCGGGTTTCCGAATTCGGGTTGGGTAGTGCTCGGGTCGGGACGGGAACCCGAAAATATATGAGGTTCCGATCTCCGAACAATACAAATTTTTAGGTTTTCGACTCGACCCGATTTCGATTTACCCGAAATTCCCGGATACCCCAGTATCTCTAATTTTTTCTTATATTATAGTTTTAATATTCGAGCACACTGTAGCACGATTGTTGAAATGATTTAATTCAACAAGTGTGGGGCCACCTTCTAGGAGGCTTCATTGAGCTTCATCCGAGTCTCGTCTTTTCCAGAAAATCTACTCCAGGATCGCGAGAGTCTGCAAAAACGACCGCGGCGGACAAATCATGATGAGAGAAGTGTGGACGACCTTCAGCAAATCGCGATTGAACTGTTCACTCCCCGGCGAGTTTCCGTTTTACTATGACGAGATCCAAGGCGCGGTCTATCATCCAGAAGAAGGCATCGTTTACGCGACATTTACCACACCCGTGTAAGTAAACAAGTTGTTTGGGAAGACGGTTGAACAATCCTGAAACGGTTTGCGATTTTTCATGTCTGGGTTCGAACCCGAGAGGATCGCGAGAAGGGAAGCGCGAGGCAGGTAGGTAATCGACTAAAATCGTTCCCGCGATAGAAATATTCATTGTTCGATCGTTCCGGAACGAATCGGAACGAATCGGGGAGGTTACGAGGGCGGTCGACCTAAACTCTGCTCCGCTAAACTCTGCGTTGTCGCGTATTTTTAGCAACGGCATCGCTGGCTCGGCGATCTGCGCGTTCAACATGTCCGCGATCACCGACAGCTTCGAGGGACCATTCAAACACCAGGAAAACTCGGGCGCTGCTTGGCAGAAAGGCCCGGTCCCTCATCGGTCGCGACAACGATGCGGAAGTTCCGCCGACGTGGCGCCGCACCAGATTGTCGATAGCCAGAGGTATCAGTTGATGGACGACGCTGTTCAACCGACAACCCCCGAGCCGCTTCGTGTCGCAATCCTGGAGAGGTTCACGCACATCGCGCTCGATCAAACTCCGACCAAGCTGCATCGAGGCGTCACGGTGCTCTACGTCGCCACCGAGGCAGGCCTGATCAAGAAGATCTCGGTGCTGCCCAGAACTCGAGAGACCTGCGTCCTCGAGGTATGGGGGCCGCTGCCGTCCACCCCGTTGACCCTACAGTTTCTCAAGGACACGCAGAGCCTGTACGTCGGCACGGAGATCGGACTGTCGAGGTAGGTACGCCCACGAATAAATGTTTGCCTCGCGCAGGATAAATTTCTGATATTCGTTAGAGGCTGAAAGGAGAGCTTCCTCCGTTTATCTCCTTCGAAAGACGAAGCGCGGGTTCCGTCAGACACCTGAGCACTCTCATAGCAACCACAGTAAATAAAATTGTTCAGGAGCCAGTCCAACAATCCAAAACAAAAATAGCGCGGATCACGCTCAGATTTAAACAGTCGTAACTTTTGAACCACTAATTAATGGAAACTTGGATTTTAGGAGAAAGGCAACAATTTCTGGTTACCCAAGCTACAGAGCAGCCGAACAAGGACCGAACAGGCTTTTTACTTTGGATTCTTGTTTGGTCCGCAGAATACCCGCGGTCCAGTGTCATCGGCATCGCAGTCGCCAGGCCTGCTTGAACGCCCAAGAGCCGTACTGCGGCTGGAACGAGCTATCGATGAAGTGCGCACCTGCGCCGAGGCAAAACCATCTGGCGAATCATTGGCACCAGGAGGTGACCAAGTGTCCGATCCTTACGGATCCCGTGGACGGCGGGTGGAGCGCCTGGAGCTCTTGGTCCGGCTGCCAGCATGGCACCGCGGATCACGGTCGATCCCACTCTCACGCGCATCCTCATGCTCACTCGCATTCGCACTCTTACTCGGATCACGCGGAGGTAGGTTTTCGCTGGAAACATTAGAGGAATTAAAAAATGCTGTTATACAATTTTCAACCTATTAAACATATTAAGAAACAAGATAAACTTCTATTTCACTCTAATTTGTTGCGAGTCTTCGCACTCGGATCACGCGGAGGTAGGTTTCCGCTGGAAACATTAGAGGAATTTGAAGCGTCCGAAATACCGCAAACTCGTATACCGAATTTCGCGGGGTCGTAAGTCCCGTTCCGCTTGCTCGCGACGATAATTCGGGGCTTCGACGCGTAACACCGAGTATTTGAAATGAAGTTGAGTCTCAGGAATTAAACACACTTTAATCTATATTTTAAAAACTTAACAAGGTACAAAACGTTGAGGTTTCGAGGTACAAGTTGTGTTTCGTTCGAGTGTTTGTCGTGATCTAAATTTCGGTGTCGCGTCGTGTATAAACTAAGCTCTGAATGTTTCCTTATTGGCTATCCTGAAAATGTGTGGGGATGACAAAATGATTTCTGATTGGTGAGTGGGTGGTGCGTTTTGGTCGTAGGAGTAAGGGCGCGTTGGTAAAACTATGTTTAGGTTCTGTAATTAATTGGGTGCGAAAGATATGTGAAAACGATACGGAAAACTAAACTGTTTGTATAGCAAGATTGCCCTGTCAATCGGTTTCGCTCACGAGGCGGTCTCGAAGTGGTGTCCCCAAATTCTGGGACCGTCGCGTCGCGTCGAGTGTCTCGAGATTGCAGCGGACCGTGCCCAAATAAACACATAAATCTCACGTTCGGTCTGCTTGAGACCGAACAGAATTAAAAAATGCTGTTATACAATTTTCAACCTATCAAACATATTAAGAAAGAAGATAAACTTCTATTTCACTCCAGTTTGTTGCGAGTCTTTTTATCTTGGATAAAAATCCGCTGTCTACATATGAAATAGGGATCTCTTGAACGTGTTACGAACGTTTTCAGGTGACGGACAGCTGTCAGTGTCAGACCAGAGAGTGCAACAACCCGCCGGCGCAGCACGGTGGAGCCGGTTGCACCGGTGCCAGGGTTCGAGTCACCAATTGCACCGTGCACGGTGGTTGGACAGCCTGGTCCGCTTGGTCCGCGTGCTCCCAGACCTGCGGTTTGGCTATGAGGACGCGCCGACGCTCTTGCACTAATCCAGCCCCCGATTTTGGCGGTAGAGTTTGCGTCGGCCACGATCACGACGACATCGTCTGCATAGATCTTCCTCCTTGCCCCGCGCCGACCAAAGCCGCGACGCCCGCTCCCCAATCCGGTCAGTGGTCCTCGTGGGGTCCCTGGAACTCTTGCTCTCGACCTTGCAACACCGGTAAGTTCGTCAAACCCCGTCTTTTGATCGGTTCTTTCGATCGTTTCGATCTTTTGGTGATTCGGTTCCCTTTCCTCGCAGGCATACGAGTACGCAGGAGAACGTGCGAGAACACCTCGCCGCGGAAATCCGGCGGCGTCGAGTGCAACGGGTGCGACGTTCAGGTAAGCGGCGATTCACAGCTAATATGAGCTAATCCGAAACAAATTTTAACCCTTTGCACTCGGTTGTCCCCTCTGAGGCACCACTAAAAATTGCTGTACCATTATTCAAAATATTGTTTCCATTATTAAATATATCGGTATCTAACCAATTACTAAACATTTAGGTATTGCATGAATTATTATACCAATTTCATATCCATAAAATTTCAAAAATCATAGGGAATGGAAATATTCTAGATCGGAAGAAATGTTTAATTTTCTAGTTAAAATAGTTCCGAGTGCAAAGGGTTAAATGTGTTAAGAAGCTTCGGTCTGGCAGGATGTAATATTGAAATAACTTTGTGTAAAAAATCTCGGCTTATTTCAGACCACTTTGACCGCAATTTAAGTTTAAATATCAACTTTTAGAATTTCCAATAATGAATGGCGCGGATTACGGTGTATTCGATGTTCTAGGTGAATTTTTTAGGAATATTTCTAAATAATAAAGAAAATTTGCGCGTAGGTCGAAGAGTGCAACAGCCATCGTTGCGTCGAGACCAAGAGGTACTCCGGTTGGACGCCGTGGCTCGCGGCGAACGCTACCGCCCTGCAGACCGGCAGCAATCTTGGATACGTCGAGAAACGTTTCCGGTTCAGCTGTCGAGCGCAGACCGACGACCCATCGAGCGTCAGAGTACAGCTCGCCAAAGAGGAGGAGCGCTACTGCAAGAACGACGGCTCCTGCACGAGGGGCAGCCTCGGTCAGAGCGGATACGGAGATCTGGCGACGGAGACCGGTTGGGGCGAGTGGTCGTCTTGGCGGATCTGCGATCGCCCCTGCGGAGGAGGTTCGCAGCGCAGGGTAAGTATCATTAAAAAAAACGGCTGTTCTTTTTCTTGCGTAACCAGAAATTTTTGCCTTTCTCCTATAAATTTTCGCTATTTCATTTGCTATTAAATTTTTGCTCTAAATCGCTCAACTTTAAACTGCGGATATTTATGCAATTTTCAATTTTTGTAGGCAAAAGTGTTTTAAAGAAGTGGTACCAAATAAAATCGTATTTTCATTGGCAATAACATTTGTAGGCCCAAAATAACTAGAAATCGTACTAAATTCTGCCGAATTTGAAAGCCCAGCATTTTTTGAAAATGTTTATAAACCATAAATGTATAAAGATTCTCCTAATTGATCCTCCAGAATCGAAACTTGATTTCTCGGAAAAAGACAAAAATTTATAGGAGGAAGGCAAAAATTTATAGTTACGCACGGAAAAGTTTGCCCAAAAGAATCATCGTCGAATCACCAAAGCAAACCAAACGAATCCGATCGTCTAATCGCAGGTGAGGCAGTGCGAATCGCCGCCTTGCGAGGGAGGAGTGTCGCTTCAGACGAAAGCGTGCAACACGCATCCGTGTCGGTCGACGACGCTGATCGGCGGCAGCAGCGCGACGGCTGCTGTCGCGGAAAGTCCATGGTCCTCGTGGACCGAATGGTCCGAGTGCTCGACTTCGTGCGGCTCGGGCGTTCGGACTAGAACCAGAGAATGCGTCGGCCCGGAGGACTGCGAGGGACCGCGCCTGGTCCGCGAAGCCTGCGAGACGCCGAGCTGTGAGTCCCTGTTCGGTTGGGACACATGGTCGAGGTGGACCCCGTGCGACGATGATCGTCAACAGTATCGGAAGCGTTTGTGCATCGAGCACGCGGACGGAGCGTGCCAGGGACCCGCGAGAGAGACGCGCGACTGTATACCAGACTGCATGGACAATGGTGGGTTTCGGATAGAGCAGTAACTTTTCCGAAGCTTCGACTCTTCGAAGATTCGAAGAAACGAAGGGAAGTGTCCGAAGTTTCGAAGTCTTCGAATCGTATGACGTTGTACTGATATAAACATTATGTATCATAAAATATTCGGGTATTTGTTTAAGATGCCCGACTTCAATCTTCTAGCTGCTCTAGGTGGCTTTTTTTCGAAATGTAGGAGTGTCCAATCACTTTTTACAATCACTATCATTTTACAATTTAATAATTTACTATGGAGGTTCGAAAGTCGAAGCTCCGAAACTTCGATTCTCATCCTCTTCGAATTTCTGGAATGGGGATAATTTAAATTTCTGTATAAATTTAAAATTGAGGGGTTATAATTTATATGGGATAATTTAAATTATTATATAAATTTAAAATTGAGGGGTTTAAATTTATATGGGATAATTTAAATTACTATATAAATTTAAAATTGAAGGGTTTAAATTTATATGGGATAATTTAAATTACTACATGAATTTAAAATTGAGGGGTTTTATTAAGCTTCGAAATCTTCGATCTTCGAAGTAAAGTAACAGCCCTAGTTTCGGACGTTCGCGGACGAACCGTGCTCGAAGACTGATCGTTCGTTGTGTTTCAGACGTGAACGCGCTCCGATCGAGCGTGGAGCAGTCGGGCGTTACGATCGGCGTGGTGGTCGCCAGCTGCGCGGTCGGATTCCTGGTCGGTCTGGCTGTGACCACGGTCCTCGGCTACTGCTACCTGAAACGACGCCAGCGGCGAGTCCCGAGCAGTCCGCACTACGCCGCCAAGCAGAATCCTTACGTGACGGTACCCTTGAAAGAGGTGAGCTCACTTGAGTTTTTCGAGGGCTGCGTCCCCTTTTCCCGTCCGCGCGTCTCGCTCCCCGTAAGGGAGCTCGTTCTCGAACCAGGTATTAATAGTCAGGTGTCCCGGAATACCATAGGGCCCCGAATTTCACAACATCCATTTCTTTTACTTTTCTTTTTTGTTACTAAGTTTATGAGAGTTTTCTTACAACTTCTATTTGTAACTTGAGTTCGAGAGTCCCAAAATGTTTACCTCTTGGGGCTTCCACTTGACTTGGGTCGCCACTAGGCCAGATCGACCGACGGTCCGGTTTAATCATCGGTTTATTTTTTGCGCAGGTAAACACCAAACGACAGCCCAGCTTCTCCGGCAGTACGAACGGCAACGGAACTCTCCGGGGAAAGAATAACGCGAACGTGAACGGCCTCGGTAGTCCGAAACCGTATCCGAAGAGTCTCGACTACGAGTCCGCCACGCTGAAACGCAACAGCCACGGACAGCAGCACATCCGAGTCGATTTGGACCAGGACAAATACTATTGAAGCATTACCGTCGCCGATTCTCCGATTGGAACCGGTGATCGCGAGGACGACGGAACGCGGCGGACCAACGAGTTGTTCGAATTCGACAGAGACTCTTCTCGACGCCGAGGAAGTCGTTCGGGGAGAGACGCGAGGACGTGGTCGAACTATAGAGAAACTACGATTACCCTTTTTATTGTACAGACAAACGATTTCTATTCGAGTTTTATATCGAACAAATCAGTGCCATCGCATGGGACGAGTGCGCGAACGGAGTTGCACCCGGAATGATGTATGTGTATGTGTGCGTCTGCGTGTGCGTGAGTGTGTGTGCATGAGTATGCGAATGTGCGTTCGAGGCACATCAATTTTATTGGCTCACATTGAGTCGCGGAAACGCGTCGAGAATACCAATAAAGCAACGACCGTTCGTCCGGATAGGGCGAGCCGTGTCAAAACAAAAACGGACGACATTCGTTCGTATCGAACCGCTTATAAATCACGGCCGAATCGTTCGATCTTATCGATCGCGTAATCCATCGAAGCTTCCGTCGGAGGAGGTTGACAGGTGACGACCATGCGGAAGAAGTTCCCGTGATTCTTGTAGGAGAGCGGCGTGTAGCCAACCATCAGCGAGCCTTCGAGCATCATGCGCTCCTTAATCTTCGTCGTGATCCTGTACAATTTGTTCCACCAGTCCTGCGTTTCCTGTTCACCGCGCATGCTCGGCGGCACGTACCTGGAACAAGAAACACGATCCGGTCGAATCCACACGTTCGAAAGGGAAATCCCGCTTTCTCTTTCCTACCGACCAGAAGCAGACGTTGCAGCTTTCGTAGCTGGGAAGAACGAGCCGAAATCCTTCGCGATTCTTGATACGTTCGAAAAAATACTCGGTCGCGTGCATGGCGTTGTCGACGGATAAGCGAAGTCCTCTGGTTCCTCGCGCTTTCCACATCAGCCACAGTTTGACAGCGTCCACCTGAGGGAGAGTAGGAGGAGCAAATCGATCTCGATCGCGATCTATATGCTAGTTTACCTTTCTTCCGCATTGCAAGCTCTTGTCGCCCGTGTCCCACGATACGTCGTAGTGCTTGTCCTGCTGGAAGAGGTACTTGGCGCCCGCGCAATTCGCCTCGTGCAATAAATTCTTACCCTTGATCAAGAACAGCGAACACTGGAACGGAGCGCCGAGCATCTTGTGCGGATTCCACGCCATGGAATTCGAGCTGCGACCATAACAACAACCGAACGATCAATGGAGAAACCAAATCAGAATCGACCGCGCTCGGCAGTCGCGACTCGATCGTATTACGTACAGCTCGATTCCCTTTAGTCGCGCTCGATACCTCTCCGATAGCAACAGCGTACCGCCCAGACAGGCCTGAAACGAGAGATCAATACATACACCGCGCTTAGGGGGGTAGTCTCGTTTCCAGGATTGCGAGGGTGCGGCACGCGTCTTCTTTTTCAGTAGTCAGAAGCGCCAGATAAAAGATCTGAAATGTACTTCATACATGAGAAACAAAATGAAACTATTAGACGATTGCATAAATCCGTGCCCGTATTCTTTAAAATTTAACATTGAATTTTAGTTTCAGATCGGGCACGATCTTATGCAGTCATTATCGGTTCAATTTCAGTTTGTTTATAAAACCGTTGTTTGTTTGTTCGTAAGATCGTTCAATTTTCTAGCCCGAGTGATCCTCGCCTGACGAGTTCCTTTCAAACCGTAAATACGTGTTTTACTTGTGCCTTTCTCGTTCCTGAATAAATTTCGTTGATTTTATTTTTGTAAAGTGCGGTTTGCTTTAGTACATAATCTAACAAGATCAACCTAAGCCGCAGTCGACCTCAAAAGTCCCATTTTCATAAAGCTGCGACAGCTGCATGGCGCCGAATAATGAAAAACCCCGTTCTTGCATTATCGAGAAACGAGAAGGCGCATCCCGGCACCCTTTCAATCCTATAAACGAGAGTACGGCTTAACGATTCGCAAACTCTCCGCGAAAACGTACGTCGACGTGCAGCCACAGACCCTCCTCTCGACAGATCGCGGCGATGTCGGGCAGCGGATCGATCGATCCGAGAACCGTGGTTCCGCAAGTCGCGTTCACGAAGAACGGTACGTGTCCCTGTTTCCTCGTCTCGGCGATGGCCGATCTCAATTCGTTGGGCAACATACGACCCAACGAATCGGTCTTCACTTTGCGGACTTGATCAGTCCCCAATCCCAGCCAATGAGCTCCCTTCGAGATCGAGTAGTGGCCAGCCTCGCTGGTGAAGCAGACCAACGGTGGTAGACTCGAGAGACCCTTTGTCTTCACCTCCGGAAACATTTTGAATCGAGCAGCCACCATTCCGTACATGTTGGAGATGCTTCCACCGGGACACAAAATCCCATCGCCATCTGGCAACGCAGGGTAGCCGGCCAGATCTAATGATTTCTGGATCACCAGGCGTTCCATCAACGTAAACACTGGTGCCACCTCGTACGTGTACCTAAAGGATCGCGCGTACCTCGTAACGTCAAGCATATCGCGCGAGATAACGCTCGTATACTTTTATCGCGTCTCGAGAATCTGTCTACTCACTGGCTCGTATTGAACACATCCGTCAACCAAGAGCCCGCCAACCCGTACTCGTCGATGCCCGCGTACAGTTGATTGTGAAAATGCGGGCTGAACGTTCTCGCCGAGTACCTGATGGTCTGTCGGATCGCCGTCTCGACGTCTTCGTCGGAGGCCGGCTCCTCGGTCAAGTCGATCGACATCAGATTCTTCGAACAAAACGGAAACGAACGGGACGATCAGACCCCCGGCCGGTTTCTCCGGGAAGCGACGCGACGCTTACCCTCAACTCGTCCGGCTGAACGAACCGCACCACAGGCTCGTTACCCGGCTCGTCGAACACATTCTCCTCCTGTAGGATCTCGAGGATCCGTTTCAGCAACTCGAACGTCGTTCCGTCGGTGGATCGTGATCCTTCCATCGCGTACCGTAAACTGCGCTTCGGTCGGATCGAACGGGATCGCGATCCAAGCAAACTCTTTTTCCCCACCACGCTCCCGGTCCCGGTTTGCTCGGTTATGTTGGTTCTGTCGCGAGTGAGCGGGCGCGCACGCATCTACGCACGCACGCTGTTCACGCACGCACGCATACGCGCGTTTCCCGCGACGCTGTCCTTCGGAATCCCGCAATCGGACAGACGAAACGACGCGACGCGGTCAATCGGGTCGACGACGCACGATTACACGGACAGACGATAGCGAAACGAGATAACGACCGCGCTAGATCGATTGAAAGAATGCGGAGTCCCCGTTAAAAATTAGAGTAGCAATAAGTAAGCGTCGTTGCGTTTGTAATACCCGAAACAGAATCAGAAACAGAATCGATGATAAAGTCGTAGGAAAGTTGATTGTCTAAATTTAAGAAGCGGAGTCTTTTGAAGACGGTGGGTCCGGTTTGTCCGGTTTGTCGCGGGAAGCGTTGTTACCGGCGGCCGAGCCGTGATCGACCGGCAATCGTGGCGTCAGGCCTTTCATCGAGGCCCATTGTCCCTCGCACAGCTCGTAAATCGATAATCGCATCACCATCCTGCCTCCCAGAGTACCGGGGCCTCTGCAGACCGCTCCGGCTCCAAACTCCCATGCCGCGAAACTCTCCGACGAATTCGCGGTGGCGTTCGCCCGAGTCCGGTATCGTTTCTGCAGCCACGTCGCCAGATAAGAGGCGGCGCAGTCGCAATGCCATGGATTCCGAGCCAGACGAAGCTGTTCGATGGACGAAACGGGATCCAAGATTCGAGCCGGCAACGAGGACAGATAGTTCGACTCCAGCTGCCTGAAAATTCAACGGGTATACGGGAATATTTTCGACGAGTCTCGACTAAAACGGCCCACGGACGATTTGATTTTTCGTGTGGCCTATGTGTATCCAAGTTCAGTTTAGACGTCTTAACCCTTGCATAGTCAACCAAAATGTATAGATCATCTAAAACCTTTCTGTATTTAACACGTTTGCACAAATTCTCATTATAAGACTATAAATTAACCCTCATCCGTCCCTCGTGTCAATTTGACACAGTTTTCCGAAATAAGTTATACTGTTCTGTTATTTGTAGGTAAATTTGTCCGAAACTTGGTGACTTTTATTTTTTTAATGTGAAACATATAACCGCAAAAACCGAAGATGTAAATGTTAACTCATCAATTTGAGTGAAAAAAACATCGAAAAGTAACTGTTTGACTTGTTATTTTACCGATTTTATTATCACTGTGTCAATTTGACACCGAGGGACAGATTCAGTTCGCAAAATGAGGAACGGATAAGGGTTAATATATTAGCGAGTAAAGAATGGACATTCAGAGAAATTTTCTAATATTTTTTAGAGGAACATCAACAAATTGTTGAAAGAAATACAGTAAATGGGTACCCGGTTGACTACACAATCGTTGAAGACGTACCGTTTTGTAAGATGTTCGGAAGACGTTTGAAAAATCTGCTTACAATTTGTGTAAATTCGGCGTGTCCTGGAACAACTCCGGGTGCAGTATCCTGAGATGGTTCGAGTGTAGGAACAAGGACGTCAAATTCGAGAGACCGCGAAAGGCGCCGCGCGGCAACCTCTCGATACCGTTTGCGTACAGAACCAGTCGCTCCAGCGAGCCCGAGCCCGTGAACAAGCCCGGCGTCACGTTCCGTATTCGATTGTGACCGAGCTGAAGATCTTTGAGCGCCGTGAGACCATGAAATGCGGACGGGTGGATCTACGGGGAACGAGCAAACAAAGAGTCTAGCAAACTCTAAGACGGGAGACTAAGAGTCCATTCAGACACCGCGAGATTTGTGTTTTCAATTAGGCCGCTATTAGACGAGGCCACTGGTGGCGCAACTTGGTGGCGGACACTGGTGACGCCACCGAATTGGAGGGCTTTAATGCATCGATAACTAGACTGTGAAAGTCAATTGTTTATATTTTCGCCAGGGGCGGATTAAGCCAGCGCGGGACATCTGACATCTGTTAACGGTAGCCAGGGCTGCTACAAAATTTTAGTCCGGCCCTGGTTTTCGCGATGCTGGTGGCGCAACTTGGTGGCTTCGTCTAATAGGCTACATTCAAAACAATGTCCCGGCCGGTTGCCAATGCCGTCCACCACATCGGCAACAATTTTTTGGTGGCTCCACCAGTTACCATCGTCTAATAGGTTCCATTTGATTCAATGCCCTGCGACGTGCTGAGCCTCGTCTAATAGCGGCCTTAGAGCCCGTTCAGACACGGCGGAAACCGCGCGTTTTCGACCGCGCGATTTGAACTTATTTACATTAGCGTCTATGTATTCGTTCACACGTGACCGCGCGGTTGAACAATCGAAAACAAAAATCGCGCGGTCGAAAACGCGCTGTTTCCGCCGTGTCTGAACGAGCTCTTATTCGATCGCGCGGATCCTATTTACATTAGCGTCTTGGTATTCGTTCACACGTGTCCACGCGATCGAACAACCGAAAATGAAAATCGCGCGTATCCAGCGTGTCTGAACCGGCTCTGAACTAATTCTAATTCGGAGAATTACCCGTGATATTTTGTTGCTGGACATTTCGAGGGAGCGCAGCTGTTCGAGCGGGACCAGCAACCCAGCGGATATCTCCGCGAGTTGATTGCCTCTCGCGTTCAACTCCTGCAGCGACGTCTGTCCGCGGAAAACTTCGTCGGGCAACGCCTTCAATCGATTATCCTCCAAACCGAGAAACCTGAGGCTCTTCAGGTCCCCGAACAGATCGTTCGGCAACGTCGAGAGACGGTTCTTCCCCAAGAGCAACTCTTCGAGCGTCGTCAATCCGCGAAACGTACCTACCGTCAGCGTCCCGATCCGATTGCACGAGAGGTCAAGCAACACCAGCAGGTTGGTGCTCAGGAACAGACTCTCGGGCAGCGTTCGCAGTCTGTTCGAGGAAGCATCCCTGCGTCGAAACGCAATCATTTTATCCGTTCCATTGTTCTCTTTCGAGAACGATCGCGAGCTAGATTCGATAAGCACTCACAGCATGCGAAGATTGCGCGTGCTGAAGAATTGAGAGCGATGCAGCTCCCTCAGCAAATTCTTGCTCAGTCTCAGATGCGTGACGGCATGCAGCGAGAAGAACAAGTTCAACGGAAGATGCTCGATGGAGTTGTCGCTGAGATCTCTGGAACCACGCCAGGTTCCATCACGGAATCGCGTCGCGACCTCATCGACGCACAGTGTGATATTTCGATAATTTAGAGGAATTTATTAGGTGGAGTCATAAGTAACTACCGTTTTGACAATAGATTCTACTTAGCTGCATCGGAAGTTATTTATGACTCGACCTAATAATCCCGAAATTGAACATTTTTTAAACATTGAAAGCAACATCTTCGTAACCCAGAATCACTATTGTTTTCCATTTTTCATCGCATTCGGATAAGAAAAATAAGCATCAACTCTTCTGTCTATGCCCTAAATGATCGAAATATCACACTGCGCGGCGCGCTCTACTCACAGATGGTTCAGTCGCGTCATGTCCAAGAAGGTGTCTCTGTGGAGCGCAGTCAATCGATTCCCTCCCAGATCCCTGAAAGTATCGCGCGAAAGCATTTAACGTTTCGTTTCGTGTCGCGCGACGCCTAAGCTTACAATTTCAACACGTCCCGCGGGACAAGCTGCGCAGCCGGAAGATCCAACAGATCCTGTCTCCAGCAGGACACCGATTTGATCTCGGGCTGACATCGACACGGTCCCTCCGCGCAGATCTCCCAATCTTCCTCGGTCGCGCCCATCTGCCAAACTAAACGATCCGTCGAACATCGAGTCGAACCGCGATCTCCGTACTCACTAGGGCTGTTACTTTATCTTCGACTCTTCGAAGATTCGAAAGATTTGAATCCGAAGTTTCGAAATCTTCTGATCGTATGAAATTGTAACTTAATCAATCTTTCAGCCGTGATGGCGTATCTTTTTTTAAATGTAGGAATGTCTGTAATCGTATCAAATATAATTTAACAGCGAAATTTCGAAGTTCAAAGTTTCGAAACTCTGTGTCTTCTAATTCTCTAATAATTTACTACGGGGGTTTGAATGTCGAAGCTTGGAAAATTCGATTTCCATCACCTTCAAAGTTTCAGAAGCTCCGAAATTCGAAGCTTCAAAATCTTCGATTTTCGAAGGAAAGTAACAGCCCTAGTACTCACCGGGTTGCTCGACCGCCCTCAGTCTCCTCTCGAGTCGCGACAGCCGACCTTCGAGTTCCTCGAGGAACGTCGAGAGATCGCTGTCTTCCGCCACGTTCGTTATCCGCGTCCCCGTGATCGATCCCGATTCCGATGATCCCGGATCCGCGCTTGTCAGTCGGTCGACCTTTGAATTCGGAACAACGCAATCGCTCGCAGCTTCGGACCACGGTATGGCAAGGTCGCGCCGAATCGCTATCGCCGAAAGAAGGAGCAGCAGGTAAAGGCTCTCGATCGCGCGCGCCATGTTGGACAACGAGATCTCGCGCGAGCTACTTCGATCGGTCGCGAACGACTCTAGACTCCAGACTAATTCGACCGAGCAGGACGCTTGTCTTTGGGTTGCATCCTCGTTGAACGCGACCAACGCGCGCAACCGTCGAGATTGGCGAACAATGGAGGAGCGATCGCGCAATCGTTTCCCTCCAAACTCTCGTCCCTCCTTCCGCAACGAGACGACGAAACGGGGGAGAATCGGTTTCGATACGTGTACCACCTCTGAACGCGACGAAAGAAAAATTGACGAGCGCGTCACTTGGACGGAAAGCCTCGAGGAAGCATCGCGTAAGCGGCCTCAATTCGGTATAACACCGAGCGATTAACTATCTTGTTATTCGCCTTGTTCGCCCTTGTTTGCGAGTGCGGCCTCGTTTGTTCTGACATCGTCGATACCGCAGGATATTTCGTATGATCGAACGTCTTTCAAGGCGAATCTTTTATTCGTTCCGTACATGCGTATGGACACTGTCGGATACGGCGTACCTTTGGCAAGTCTCGCGACGACTCGTGCGTCGCAAACGATCGTATAAATAGCGATAAATAAATAAATAAATAAATTCGACGACTATAAACGCTACGATTTCAATCGCGCTTCTTCCAACGCGTAACTGCGCAACAAGAGATCGTAGTCGTGCCAGGTCTCGCGGGATTTGATGCTGCCCTCGTTCGATCGACCAGCGCCGTTCAGACTCTCGTATTTCTCGAAGGCGTCGCTCGCGAACGCTGCCAGCTCGTTCAAACGCCTCCAAAATCTCGGGTGAATCTCTCCTGAAACCAAACGAAACGTTTCGAACAGTTCTAGGCAGTTGTGAAAACTACAATAGCGGAAACATTGGCCAATTACCATTTATCGATCGTCGACCCTCGTCGTCGTCGTCGTCTTCATCGTCTTGCATGCTCGGCCTGTTCCCTTTCTTCTTGATCTCGAGTTTCGGAATAAAGAGGAGCAAGCAAATCACGGCTATGAACTTGACGATCATCTTGAAGATGACCAATTTTAGGAGGATCTTGGCCACAGTGAAGGCGTTCAGCTTGAGCGCGAACGGCCAGGAGAAGTCTATCGTCGGAAGCACAAAGGTTGGAGATTCGGAGATTCCATGGGGTGCTCCGTAGGCGGGCGCCGGTGGACCGTACGCTGAAAAACGACAAGTCTGTTAACGATTTTCAACCGCTGCTGCAATCTAATGCGCCGCGGGAAGCACCCTTAATTATCATTACAAATAAACGACGGATGAAAATTCATCGGGCAACTTCCTTCGCTATTGTACTTTTTAAGGGATCCCTCGCAGCGACAACGTCGAAAAATCTTCTTTCTACACGATTTCTTTATACATCCTGCTTCTTTCAGACGATACCATTCTTCTCTCATTTTATTTCAGTTCGGACAATAGCCACGCTCATGCAAATTTGGGAATTTTTAAAGGGGAAGCATCCTTTCTTAAACTTCAACATTTTGCTAATCTATAGTAGTAGTAGTAGTAGTAATGATATTTGGTCCTCTCAGGGTTTCAAATCCATTTACCACTCTCCTCCTCTTCCACTCTCACTACCGCCTATTTTTTATTACGGTGGGTTCCGAACCACTATTTTGCTAATCTATAATAATATAAATTATTTATTCTTTGTTTCAGTTCACCCTGGAAGCTTCAAACATCCACGTCCACGAAGTACGTTCTATGAACACGATCAATTAAATAAAACTGTATAAAAATTGTTATGCGCGACGAGAAAGTAATGATGAAATAAAATAAAAAAACCAAAAAAACCAGGAAATACGTTGAACGCGAACGCGATACGATACCTCTTCCCTCACCTTGCTGCGGCGGCGAGTAGTTGTAAGACACTGTAGGGTAGCTATGGCTGGGTGGACCGTAGGTTGCTCTAGGGGGTTGCGATTGACCGTAAGAATTTTGGAAGCCGGTGAAGTCGGTGGATCCTCGAGTGGGAAGGCTGTACGAGTCGCTCGGTACCATGGAGAAGGAATCCCGGTCCGGGGAACCGTAAACGATTCGCGGATGCGTATCGGAATCCTTGCCGGTGTAGACCGGGCCCGAGACATACTCTCTTCTGCGTTGAGAGGGGCTGATCGCGTCCGTCGACACGACTCCCTCGCGAGGGTCGGTGCTGGTGCGGGAGTGGCTCAACGCCTCCAAGTAGCTGTCCCTGGCCGAACCGGCTCGTCCGATCTTCCAACCCTTGGCCGATTTCAAGGGAACCGCGTCTCGCCCTGTACCTTCGTCGAACACCGTCTCGATAGTCTTCTGGGCAACAGATTCGACCACGGTCGCGTTCTCTTTGCTACGATCGATCGACGCGGGACTCTGGGCGAGATCGCTGGCACTGGTCAGACCGAAAACGATCAATAACGCGCAGCAAACGCGAAAGCATCGCGTACCTCTTCCGATCGGCGCGATCATTTCTGGCGAACACGGTCGACCACCGAACCTCGAATGAACACTGGACTGTGAAACCGATCGCTCGCGTTCCGAGCAATCGAACGATTCTCAAGGTTCTGAGTTCTCGAACGACACCGAACCGCCGAGCAAGAAAACGCTGGCCACAGTTTCGCTGTTCCCCTCGGACGCGTCTTCGGCATATTAATCGAGTAGCGGTCCTCGGCCTATATCCGGGCTTCCTTTTCACCCGGTCACCCGCTATCGAATGAACGCCGGGCGCGGCGGTTCCACTTTCGTCGAATAGCGCGCGATTTTCGTTTTCGATGGCCGGATAGTGTTCGGATCGCGTCCTCGCGCGTTGTCCGGTTCTGTTTCGTACATTTGTTGTACGAAGTTGATTTCTTTCCGAGTTGCGTCGTTCACGGCCAACAGTGGAAATTCCGCGCGCGATATCGCGGGGAGCGTTGGCCCATTGCTATGCGCTGCGCGAGGTTCGCGATAACGGTCTCACGATTCATCGAACCCTCCTACGATCGCAGTGATCCGCTGACCTACTGGGCCCCTTTGTTTGAATTCTCGCGGCGATATCTCGTTTCGATCGGTCACGAACATCGACCACGACCCGCGACGAAAGCGAAACGGGCGAACGGAGCGGTATCGCGTTTTCGGTGGTCGTCATGGACTCGCAAGATCGATTTAGTCCCGTATCCGAGCAACCGTCCGCGAAGAACGCGACTGCGACGCCTTCCAGTCTAGGATCCTGCGGAAAGGGATGCGGTTCGCCAACGTCGAGACACCGTATGTATGAGATATCATTAAAAGGTTTCCACAGACGATGCAATTTATCGTACAACATATCGTGGAAATTAAGGTGCTCCGACCGTCTGGAAGACCATTGCAACGTTTGCAATTTTTAAGTTTAAAGGAACTTCCAGTGGCCAAATGTCTTAGAGTAACAGTCAATATTTCTTCAGCACTAATTCTTTCTCTCGCATTTGCGGTTTCTTTTGTAATTTTATTTAGTCAGCAGCGCAAATAATTTGAATTATTAAAACGACGAAATTTTGTAAAAATTGCTATTGGTCGGAATTACGAAAAAAAAATATTAAAAGTTGTTTTTTTTTTTTTTATTAAGCATTTCAGATCTCAACTGAGATCTATTTCTGCTGCACTAAGGTAAATTACAGTAAATACATATTCATCTATACCTAGTCGACTTTAAATCAAATTAAATTCGTAGTTTACAATTTTTCAGGAAATTAGAAATAAGAAAACAAGCTTTAATGTTGGGTCGGGCAACTAACATTTCCAAGCGTAAGGGTAACTGAAGTTTAATTTTACGCAGTTATTGAATTAACTTAGATCGCTGCAAATCGGGGAGGCTACATTGCCAAACAATATGATTGATATCCTCACGTTGACAATGACAATGACATTTTGTATCACTGTGTCAATTGTGTTTACGGTAAAAATTTCATCCGAACGAAGGAGAAGTTTCGATTCGGGACGGAACAACTGAGATTCACTCTTCAGATAGTGTATAGTGTTGATCGACCTTTACACTTGCTCAACGAGGATCGCCGTCGTTGATCCACCACGTTTTCCGCGTTTTTCGTAGATGGACGAAGTTCGCGAAAGCCGAGGACTTCGCGTTCGTCGGAAGGGACGCCCTCGTCACGGTCTCGGGGGTTTACGGGCGTTTCTACGACTGGAAGTCGGGGGAGACGCGGATCGAAAGATTCGAGGGTCGCGAGAGAGGAGACGGCGCATCCTGCGTGGCCGGGCTCTCTGTGGCGCCGATCTTCTCCGTGGTCGAGAGGAAGTCCAACCCCAGGATCACGGTATTCGCGTACCCGTCGATGCGGAAAGTAGCAAGATGCACCAACAGTCAGGAATCTAACGGCTACGCGTGTTGCGCGTTCGCTGGCACCGAGTACTTGTTAGGTCAGACTAGTTTTCCCGATTTCCGGACGATCCTCTGGCAGTGGAGAACCGGAGAACAACTCGCGACGACCGATCCTGCAACCATGAATCCCGCCGGGGATCTACGCGCTACCTTCTCGTAAGTGCTCGATCGAGCGTGTTGATCACGACCGGAATCGATTCTCCATTTTCCCGTGTCTCGGCAGATGCTCGCCGGACCCGCCTCAGCTGGTGGCGAGGAAGCTCGCAACTACGGACGCGGCGCTGATGGTTTTTCGAATTTTAAGCTGCTCGAAGGTTGTGCGATTGTTTCCTATCGAGACGAGCGGCATCTCGGGTCGCGATCCACCGGTTTCCCTCTCGTGGACTTCCGAGGGAACGTTGCTTCTCTGCGATCGACTCGGCAACGTCGAGGCGATCGAGATTGACGAGGACGAAGCTCGCAGCGTTGGAACGGTCGTGCCATCGGTCGGCCAACCGTCGAGGAATCCCGTGCTGGTGGCTCATCGGGACGGAGCGATGCTGGTCGTCGCGTCGCCAGTGGGGGGATCGAATCGCCTAGACGTCCGCGCCACGGTATCGATCGAATAGAAATAAATCTCTATTTCAGGTGTATGCATCACGTGTACACGTGTAGTAAACGGATCCGAATCTCAAACGTGTTTAGAATCCGTGTACACTGTACTGTCTTTCCTCGCATAGTGTCACTAGCTCGGGGATATGGAGGCTCGGGAAGCGTAGAGGTACTACGTTCTTTGACGGTTCATTTTAGAGGACTTTTCTAAACGCAGGATTCTTTATAAGAGCTTATCCTTGAGAAAGTGGAACTCAAAAATTTTGAAGACTTTAAAAAGAACATATACGGTGACTCCCACGAGTATTCGTACGTTCTTTAAAGCAGGATAACTTTTTTATAATTGTACCAAATGACTTGATGTTTTGTAAGCAATTAGAAACATTGGTTTACTAAATGATGTGCGAAAAAGATTTTCCAAAAATTACAATTTACAAGGTTGCATGCAGAAATAAACAAACTATTTTTTAAAACTTTTTTATTTGGGCCCTTTAATGGAAATGGGTATTTATAATACAATAAATAACGCACAAGAATTCAAAGTATCTGTTCTTTATTCGACCGAGAAAAACTAGTCAGAAGACGTCTGTATATACGGTAAAATATACCGGGACACTCTTAGTATCCTTCAACACTCGACTTAATTTTGCAGATGTTCCAACACCCTTAATGAAAATTTAAAATATATGTTTTGTAGATCTATGTTAGTTATACACATGCTGAAAATTTCATCGAAATCGGTTGACGCAGGAAAAAACGACACGCAACGAAGGATGTACGATTCTGTGTATTTTAAGCAGAAACTGATCAAAAGTCGTGAAAAACTACGATTTTCACAATTTTTAACCGCTTGTAGCTCGTGTGTATGTCAATCGATTTTGATGGAATTTTCAGCATGTGTATAACTAACATATAGATTTACAAAACATATATCTTAAATTTTCATTAAGGGCCCAAATAAAAAAGTTTTAAAAAATGCCTTTTTTGCATACAACCTGGTAAATCGTAATTTTTGGAAAATCTTTTTTGCAGATCATTTAGTAAACCAATGCTTTTAATTGCTTACAAAACATCAGGTCGTTTGGTACAATTATAAAAAAGTTATTCTGTTTGAAAGGGCGTACGAATACTCATGGGAGTCACTGTATATGTATCAAACTTTGCACAGATTTTGTTTCAATTAATTGGAACAACCCTGGGAGGTGTCGTGAAAGAAATTCACCATAGCTGTTACTCTCTCGCAGTTTTTCAGAAGGCGGACAAGCGCGACCGATCGAACCGAGCATTGGCGACCGATTTGGACGATATCGCTGCCGTCCTATCCCAACAGGGCGGAGAGTCATTCGAGCGACGACAGAATCGTCCTTCTCGGGGAGGGTGGCGAAATGTTATCGATCGTAGGCGGGTCGCGCGATCGCTCGCCTCGACTCGACACGCTGTCCAGAGACGACGACCTCGGCGAGGTGACAGCGATCGCGCCTCTGCGAGGTCTTTCGCAGTACTTTGCAGCCCTGTCGGACCATCCCAAGTGCCGACTGTCCGTGCTGGACACGACCACCGGGATGGTCGTCCCTCCGAGGAACCGTTGTCCGTTGTTGAATCATCACGGCGAAGGTTCGCGTCGACGGACGAACAGGAAGAGAAACGGAAGCGAACAAAGAACGTTTCGACGTTTCGGTTTCAGTGACACGCTTGGCCTCGCATTCCTCGTCGCCCATTCTGGCGACGTGTAGCGTCGATGGAAACTGCCTGGTTCTCGACGTGTCGACGCCTTCCGCCCCAAAGATCGCGCGCTGCGTCCATTTGCAGAAGGACCCGTTGGACCGACTCAAGTTCTCCGAGGAGGGAGCCTTGCTCGGAGTTGGATCTTCTCGCCTAGGTCGAGTGTTTCTTCTAGAGGCAACGACCGCCGGGGAGGTCGTAGCCGCGTTCAACGTCGGTCGCCAGGTACAGGGATTCTAACCCGACGTCTAACCAATTAGCTGTCAATTTATCTACGAATCAATTTTAAATAATATGATAAGTTCAAACTTCGTAATCAAAACCCGCTATTAGCGTGGGTTACACAGTTTCATGGATAACAAAGACCCAAAACCGGTTCAGGTTATGGTCACGATCCCGGTTTTAAAACTTTAACCTGCTCTTACCAGGTTAACCGAATTACAATTAGGCATTTAGTAACCGGTTATCGAAGCTACGCGTGTTATCGAGAACCGAAATCCGATCCGGGTTAGATTTTTATTCTCCGATCAGGTAGGAAAGCGATCCTCCGCGCTTCGATCGATCTTGATCGAGACGTTCCCCGGCAGGTGGTCGACTTTTTGATTTACCGCACGGACTCGCGTGCCAAGGCGAAAGTGCTGGTCCTCGTGGCGACGAATGAAACGCGTCCTCTAGCCGGCGGTGCGATCGCTGTGTTTTCCTGCCAGCTGAACGGCGAATTTCGCGAGACAGCGACAGCTGATCGCGCGATTACGGTGCCGCTTCTCTACGAGAGTATGTACGGCGTCGGCAGATCGTATCTCGATGGTGCGAGCTCGGCCGAGGCAGTGCTCGCGATCCCGTACCTCTCGAAGGAGTTGCATCGAATCGAATTCGAGGTAAGAGACTGCGAACGGCGATTCGCTTCGATTTTTCTCCCCTCGTCGCTTTTCAGGCCGATTTCCAAGAAGCGACGCTGACAGAAGTTGTTCCATCGCTTCACCGAACGAGGAACCTCGGGATTGGCCTGCACCGTGGTCGATCACGCGATCGAGCGATCCTGCTCGCGTGCGGTTACGACGGATCGATTGTTGCTCGAGACGATGCACACACGCTGCGAGCCTTCGCGGTGTTCGTCGCTCATCACAGAAGCGAGGGCGGCACCAGAAGCGCCGTTCTCATCGCCGACACGATTGTTTCCCTGGGTCGGAACGGGGATCTAGCGGCGAACAGGTACTTTCCAACCGTTCTCCGATCGATCTTGGCGTTTTGTAGCGGAAATTAATTTCCGTAGGATCCTGGAAGCGAACGGTAAACGCGTCCGGGACCTCGGCGATCGTCTCGACTCTCCGCGCGAAAGAAACTCCGGACCCGAAAGCGAGAGCGAAAGTAAAGCAACCGCGCAAGAGGAAGACCGCTCGAGCGAAACGTGGATGGAACGGAGCATTCGTAAACGGATCGCCGTCGAAGAGCGGCAAGCACTTTCCACGCGTCTCTCGATTCTTGAGGACTTACATGGATTGAGAACGAGGGTAAGTGACCTTGAAATGAAACAACAATTTTGAGGATTCAATGTTGAGGTCAATTTTGCGGTCCATGGTCACGACATATAACTTTGAAACAATCTGTACATGGTACAATGTTTTTTCTCTCGAGTAATAAGCCTTATAGAATAAGAACTAAATAGTGCCATTATTCCTTAGACAATGCTGAAATGCAATATTGTGCTACATTTTCATATGCGTGAGCAAGTATATTTCAGTTATTTAATGGTAATGCTAACCAAAGAATGGTGTTGGATAAACCACAACTTTCTTGAAATTCTGCAAGTTTAACACGGATTTCCAAGGTTAAAAAGCGTTCTTACCATAATCAAGAGATTATAATAAATATATAACATAATATATAAATATAATATGATATAATAAAGATATTTTCCCTACATTCTATAATACCTCAGCTTTAATTTAAAAAAAGAAATCATTGTTCTACTTTATTTCTATCGAAAGTTCTTTGATTTTGACACAAAATTCATCGCTTTGTCCCACTGTGGTACGCAGATGAGGGCGTTGCTCGATTCGAACGAGAGCGAAACCCCGGAGGCGAGACTCCCGATCCACGCGTTCGATCTCGACTCGGAAGCTCGAGAACGTAAACTGGCAGCTGCGAGATCGACCGGGGAGCGATTGTCCGAGTCGGTCGAGCTGAAAATCGACCGATACGATCGAGCCAGTCGATACTTGCGGGAGAGATTCGTCGAACCCCTGCGTGTTCCGCCGAGCTGCGTGTCGTCCGTTCTGGGCGAAACGAAAGTCACCAACTATCCTCTGGTAGAAATGAGTTCGCAGGACGCGGATCTGCTGGCTTGGTGTCGGTTCTCCGAGGAAACTAGACAAGCGGTGTCGAGGTGAGCTTAGGGTATCGTGAAGAAATTCGTTCGGATCGCGGGAACATCGTGTTGCAGGTTGGAAGCGGAATACGACTCGGAGCCATCCAATGAGGAAAACCCGCCAAACCAGCTGAACCTGTTAGACTCGCGCCTCGGGTACCTCCAAGTCCGAGAGGCGAGCATCCTCGCGAACGATAGCGAACGCGCCGCCAAAATTCGTTTCAACGAATTGTACGAGGAGATTCGATCGGATAAACGAAGGGAGACGAAGGCGGCTATCGAACGTACCGAGGAAACGCGGCGCTGCGTCGTCAAACTGATGCAAACGTTTGGCGTGGACGCGTCCGATCGGCTTCCGAACGCTTCCCTGTGGTACAATGCCGAGGAAACGTCTTCCCTCGACGCCGATCGAGTCGAACCGCGGCTCGAAGCCGAGAACTCCGAGAGCTCCGAGACCGGAGAGGAGAGAGATTACGCGTTTCGCAGATCGGAGCTCGAACGAATGATGGACGGTGTGCTCGAAGTCGGGTAAGGATCATTCCATGCTAAATCGATCATTTTTTGAAATGAAATATGTTGTAAATAAACAATTTAATGATATCGGCGCTACAGATTCGATCAATTGTTACTCACAAAGCAATTTTGCAATTTAAATTGTTCTCAACGTTTCAATCCCAATGTATATGTTGTAGTCGTAGTCCATGTGAAATTAGCATCCTCCTCCAGCTCATTGTGACGCCAATTTTCAATTCACCATTTCGAAGGGAAAACTCAGAGGAATATGACCATATTTTTTTCAAGATTTAAATCTGTGGCCCACCATCGAAAAAAACGCAAACAGAGACTTTGTTTACATTTTTCGTCATTATAAAGTTAACTATCGAGATTAAAAAAATTATTTTATAATATCTCAATACTTTCTGAATAAAGCTCCTGGGATAAAAATTCGGAGGTGAGGCCCGCTTTCTTAGGCCTATAATTTTTAAACGAATTCTAGACCAGCAAAATGATGACTACATTTGACGACAACAGATAATGACCACAACATATTTCATTCAGAACAAAATCGTCGATGGTGACGTCGGAAAAAGTAATCGATTTGACATGGAATGACCCGTAAGCGAGTCGGCGACGATATCGACGAGATATCGCTCTGAAACGTTGCAGATTGGAGGAGAACGCGAAGAGGATCGTCCCGATGCCGGATTGTCTGGTGAATGAAATTGACGCATCTAGCTACACGAAGGAGGACGTCGAGGCGATCGAAGCCTACGAGAAGAAGTTGAGCGCGTTGCGAGCCGATCGTCTCGCGTACAGGTCGACGCTGGAAGAGAACATAGATCGCGCGAACGGTTGGTGCATACGTAGATCCCAACGAAAACATCCTGTAAACAGGAGCCAAGTTCTCTATGGCCGTAAAAAGTTGTGAGATCAAACAAAATACGGCCAAGTTCGTTACCTTAGAAATACCTCTTGCAATACTGAAAAAAGCGTTTGTAAATGCTTTTTAATTTTTAAATTACGCTATTTAATTTTTAAATTATTTAAATTAAATTAAATTATTTAAACTTGGCCGCTACCTAACACCTTTTATGGCCATTGGTTTAAAAAGCAACGACCAAGTTTGAATAATTTAGCCCTCCATGAAACTCTTTAAAAATTAAATAGCGTTCTTTTAAACTAATTTTTACAAACGCTTTTTTCAGTATTGCAAGAGATATTTCTAAGCTAACGAACTTGGCCGTATTTTGTTTGATCTCATAACTTTTTACGGCCATAGAGAACTTGGCTCCTGTTTACAGGATGTTTTTGTTGGGATTTCATCAGTTTTTGTTGATATATTATTTCGGTTGAGCCTTATTTTTTTTTTTCTGAAAAATTCAGAAGACTATATACGTCATGTGGTTGGGCATACCCTACGTGCGCTGGATTGAGCCTTTTGAAAATTTCGTTATTTTTGCGGTAGGACACACCGTTCCCGAGATACAGCCATTTTTTAAGACTAGCTCGGCTGATCCCCACCACTTCCGTTACGCTTTTTTTAAGGTGTAAAATTTCAACATTGATAATAATTATTCCTTTGAGTGTTTGTTATGGTGGACCTGTGTATCAAATTTCAAGCTTGTAGGTCAATGGGAAGTACCCAAAAGGTTTTGATGATCTGTCAGTCAGTCAGTCAGTCAGTCAGTGACAAATTTAGCGATGTTTGAGGTCCTATATCTCGGAACCTACTAATGTTGGAAAATTAACGTTTTGTGAATATTGAGACATGATAGCATTTAACGAGTCTACGAAATTACATCTCTCCATCTGCCTCCAGTATCGATTTATAAGCCTCTAAAAAACGGCTAAGTTGTTTCGCAGGGGCGATTTAAGCGGTAAGCGGACTAAGCGGCCGCGCAGGACCCCGGGTAGCAAAGGGCCCCGAGGTCTTAAAATATCTTGGAAATGACCGGGAAAGTTCAAAAAACCCTCCATAAAATAATCGAACAAATCTAAAAACAATTCATTAAATTTATAGCCTCTAAGTTGCACTTAACTGTTTAATACAGTAAATATTATAGAGCAGGAAATTTTAAGCCGAATTGACACTGACAAAATAATTGATGAATCTGCAAGAAATAGAGCAAGATGGAAATTCATATAAAAAGTATGTAAAATATATGTCCATTAATAAATTTAATTAATGTCTTATGGTACGGAATTTTCGTTTATAACTAAATGAGTTTTCTTAAAACTTTTTTTTGGAGGGGAGGGCCCGAAATTTTTACCGCTTAGGGCCCCCACTTGTCTTGATCCGTCCCTGTTGTTTCGTGTAGAAGAAGGTAGTGCGAGAACTCGGCTGCTGCACTACCGTGCATCTAGGTCTTGCAAGCGAACGAGCAGGATAACGAGAAAGGGAGATCGGGATCGAAACCGGCTGCTTATCGTTCCAGGAGAATTTTGGAGCCGCGCGAGAGCGTTCGACGACCGGTTGAACGAGTTGGCGGCGGAAAAGATTCGAGTCGAGCGATCCATGCTTCTGGAGAGGTTGACCGCGTCCTGGCGAATCCTGTGGCATCGGCGAATCGGCCAACGCAGACGCGAGATCCGACACGCGATCGAGCACGAGCTCTCGCCCGCTGCAAAAAGGGTGCGCGCCCTCGCCGCCGAGAGCGAGCTCTTCGAGGCGGGCCTGATCGAGCTAAGAAATCGGTACGAGGCGTCGCGTAGGCGAGACAAGCTGCTCGAGGAGAAGTTCCGCACGGATTTCCTCGATTCGAAACAACCGATGGCGGCGGAACAGCTGCTCCGGCATTATCGGAAACGGCCGAGAACCGCGTTGGCCGCCGCGTGCGGCACATCGCTCGCGTTCCTCCGCGAACTCGCCGAACGCGTCTTGGACCCGACGACGAGCGAGTCGGAATTGCTGCCGCGAGAATGGATGGCGTATCTGAGAGGCTTGCGCGATTTGGACGCGACCCCGGACGGTGGTCTGCCCTCCAGAGTGGAGGCGGACCAGTGGCGAGAAGCGTGCGCGCTTCGACGTCTCAAAGTCGAAGCGGAGATCAAGGTAGATGCGATTTCGCAATATGCTTCGTTATTTTAACAAAAATATCATGAATAAAAATGTTACAATATACATAAGACATTAAATACAAATATTACTTTGCACTGGGGGTCCAGGAGCACCCCACGTGGACACTTTCGTTTCAGAAGTTCACGTGGGCACTGCCGGGTTAAATAAAAAGAAACTGGTATTCCGTTTACCGTTCAGTTTCGGCGAAATATTCAGGTCTGTACGAAGCTTTATAGATACCGCTAATAGACAGCGAACACGCGTGCACGCAGGTCAGGGGCTGCGCGATCGAGCTGGCGGAAGCGGAACAGAGTCTCGCGTTCCATCGAAGGGCTTGTTCGAACGCGCGCGCGGCCATCGGGCGTCGCAAGGAAAACGTTCTTCGTCTGGAAAAGGCCATGCTAGAGCTGCTCGAGGACCAGGAGGTTCGTCTGGTGCTAAAGACCGGGCAGCTGCGAGAGCAACCTCGCGGTTGTTCCGCTTCCGAGTGGGCCAAGGCCGTGCTGATTCCGCGGGGGGAACTCCACGACGTCGCCGAAGCTGTCGCGGCTGCAAGCCAACGAAAACTGGCCGAATTACGTCGGCTGGTGAACCTACAAAGAGCCCGATCTCAGGAGGAATGGCGGCGCGCTTGTTTACAACTTACAATGGAGGATTTGCGTGCGAGCTTGCTCGACCTGACCATCGTCAAGGTAATTGCCTTGCGCACAGCTTCGTATTTGCTTTCCACAGTTTCCACCGTTCAACGAGGATTCTCGTTTCGCAGGCGAGGAAACTCGACGGCCGGAGATTCGTTTGCGCGAGCACCGATATCACGGAAAGGAAGAATCTCCTCGAGCTCGCGGAGTGTTCGTCGACCAAACTCTCGATTCGGGAACTGGAGGAAACCGTGAGGAAAGAGCAGAGAAGGTCGCGGCGGATATCAGGCGAGGCGCGATCCTGGCGAAGGAGAAACTCGGAACTGAAGCGTCGAATCCAGAAGACCGAGGCCGAGACGGATCGGATGGCAGCGGCGGTCACGCGAGACCCTCTTCGCGTCAAAACTGCCGGTTTTCGCGAGAGAAAGATGCGCGCGATCGCGAAGAAAGCCAGCCTCGCGCGAGCGGTCCGAAGCAACTTCGAGGAACTGACGACTCTCGAGAATCACCTAGAAATTTCCAAGCTGAGAACTTACCCTACCCTGAGACTGAAAATGTGAGCCACGGTCGCCCACGATAGCCGCTGCACTCGGCACGCACGCTGTGTTTCCAAGCTTTATCCGTTCGCTCGTCGTTTTACGTTCTCGATCTTCCTCAGGAATTTTCCTCGACCAGCCTCGCGAATTCTATCGAGCATGGATTTCCCGCGACGCGCGCTCACTTTCCTCTTCCGCGAGACCGGCAACGCCCACGAACTCGCGATAAATGAGATTGCGAGTTCCAAGGTGAAAGATTATCGCCGCTACCGAAGTTTGTTTTCGTGTTTACTTCGGTCCTGCACAAGGGTCGGGTCGCCTCGTCTCGATATCCGCGTCTCATAGCTGCGCCGAGCGTATCGCGACCTTGACACACGGGGAATTACGCGGATCGTTTGCACGCGTCTTGCGTTTCGAGCATTCCGTCCCGACCAAGCAACCACGAGACGTGCCTCGCAGATCCACGGGGGTTCACGCGACGCGACGCGAAATCGTAAAGATAATCCCCTCCTAGAAGTTGTGCTAGGTTGTGCTAGGCTTGTGCTGAAGTATTGCTTTCAAGAATAGTAAATAAAGAAGTTGTGGATAATAATAGCTTCGGACATGTTATTCAAACAGCATATAATCATATATCTGCTGTTTGGATAACTGTTACTAACTGGAACGTTAATTGCATTTTTAAAACTATTAGTTAACATAAGTTCTTTATTTATATTATTCTTTTTTAAGTAATACTTTCTTAGCACAACTCAGCACAATAAAAGAAGTTGAAAAAAATGAAAAGTGTGAGGCCACTGAATAAATCGTTTTGCTCAATTTTTTGTCTTATTTTTTATATTATACTTTTAATATTTGAGCACAAAATGTAGCTCAACTCGGCACAACTGTTAGAATTATTTTACCCTCTGCACTCGGAGCTGTTTTAACGCGGGAATTAAACATTTCTTCCAACGTAAAATAATACCATTTTATATGATTTTTTCATTTCGTAGATATGAAATTGATAGAATACTTAAATGTTTGATTAAAACAATATTTTGAATAATGGTACAGCAATTTTTAATGGCGACAAGTGAGTGGCTACCTTCTAGAAGGCAAAATAATCGTAGATCGCGGAAGAGGAGCGAAGAAGAAGTCTCGGTGGGGAGGTGCATTCCGAAAGGAACGAGTCGGGAGAATATGTGTTCGAATGAACGATACAACAAAAAATAAATGCGCGATAATCTCGACGAGGTCAAAACGTCTCTTCTCCTTCGAGATCTCTCCATCGTCAACCGCCGCGTCCGCGTCTCTCTCCGCAGGTAAACGCGTCGAGACCGACAACTAGTTATCGCTGCCATGTGTATATAAGGAGGCTGTCGTCGAATCTCTCCGTTAGTGTTGCACGGATCGCGAACCAACGAGACAACTGCAGTCTCGATCCGCGATCGCACCTTGTCGCTTCGCTCGCTTTCGAATCCGATTTCGCTTTGTTCGCAAAGTCCGTCTTTCGAACCGTTCGAGCGCAAAACTCTCGAAACGACGATGAGACGAGATATTGGCGGCACGGTCGTCGCCCTGACGATCGTCGCGCTTCTCGGCGACTTCGTCATGGCCGACGAGACCGCTAGCACCGCACCGGCTGGAAAAGTCTGTAAGTAGAATTGCAAGATCGGTAGAAAATATCGGCTCGCGATATTACGTTAATCTCTCGATGTCTGTCTCGTTCAGTCACGATCTGCGTGTCCGAGATCTATTGGGAGGAATGCAAAGAAATGATCGAAGACTCGGCCGTGAAGGGTATCCCGATCTCTTGCATTTCCGGTCGCGACCGATACGCGTGCATCGAGAAGGTCGGCAAGAAGCAAGCCGATGTGGTGGCCGTCGACCCGGAAGACATGTATTTGGCAGCGAAGAACAACGCGCTGGCCTCGAGCGCCGGCTACAGCGTCGTCGAACAGGTGAGCTCTCTCTCTCTCCTGAACCGACCAAAGAGCCTAAAGCTTCCACAGTGTAGATCGTCTCCCTCTGATCGTCCGATTCGCAGGTGAGAACGAAAGAGGAGCCGGAAGCCATCTACCGGTACGAAGCCGTGGCGGTGATACACAAGGATTTGGACATAAGCAACGTGCAAGGGTTGCGAGGTTTGAAGTCCTGCCACACGGGGGTGGGTCGCAACGTCGGCTACAAAATACCGATCACCAAACTGACCGCTATGGGAGTCCTGCAGAATCTTCACGACCCGCAATATTCAGCGCGAGAGAACGAGCTACGCGCCTTTAGCTCGCTCTTCTCGAAAGGTTGCTTGGTGGGCACGTGGTCGCCGGATCCAGCGATCAATCGACGACTGAGTAAGTTGTTTTTATAACTTCGCTTAATAATAATAATAATGTAACGTTGTTTCTATTCTGCAGAGGAGACGTACTCGAACATGTGCGCTCTCTGCGAGAAGCCGGAGATTTGCGACTACCCGGACATCTATTCCGGCTACGAGGGCGCGTTGCGCTGTCTCGCCCACAACGGCGGCGATGTCGCCTGGACCAAGGTGATCTACGTGAAACGATTCTTCGGGTTGCCGGTTGGCGTGACTCCTGCTGTACCCACGTCGGAGAACCCCGCCGAATTCCGATACTTCTGTCCGGACGGTAGCAAAGTGCCGATCGACGCCAACACGAAACCGTGCACTTGGGCGGCCAGGCCTTGGCAAGGATACATGACCAACGGCGCAGCAGCGGAGGCCGGCAACGTCGGAGCGTTGCAGAAGGTATGTTTGTTCTCCCGTTTATGCCCGTCTTTCGTACTATGTATAATCCGCATCCGCAGGAACTGACCGATCTTGGAAAACTGGGAGAAGAGGAGAAGGCCGATTGGTGGAACGACATCATGCTGTTGGACAAGAAGACCCTGGCCGTTCCGGCGCCGCCAGTTCTTCCCGAGGACCATCTCAAGAACTCCAAGTACTTGGACGTGATCGAAAGAAACTCCGGAGCCGTGGGCAAGATCGCCCGCTGGTGCGTCTGGACCGAGAGCGCGCTGGACAAGTGTCAGGCTTTTGGTCGAGCCACTTTCTCTAGGTACGCGAACTTCAATTTTCTAGGTACTTCCCGCACCTCACGAGAAGCCAATAGTGAGACTGTGACGTCACACAGTTTAGCCAATAATTCGGCTATAACCGAAAGTGCCTCATTCCTTTCGAACTCCTGCCATGGAGCCTTCTTGTGAGGCACGGAGAGTATGCAGAATTTATCCGGACGAATCTCTATGTCAGCGGTAGGCATTTCTGTTGCATTTTGTTGAACTGCTTTACGTTGAACGTGTCTCCGACAGAGACGTCCGGCCGAAATTGGAGTGCGCGAGGTCGGGAACGGATCAGGACTCTTGCTTGAATGCTCTGAAGGAGGGCAAAGCGGATCTGGTGGTTCTGGAGGGAGGCTCGGTGCTTCGGGCGATCCGAGATTTCCGCGCGACACCGATCGTAGCGGAGTCCTATGGAACAGGATCCACCAAGCTGAGCGAGAGACCGGCGGTCGCTGTGGTGAAGAAATCTTCCTCGATCAACGCACTAGGTGAGCCGAGCTGGGGTTCTCTTCGACCTCGGTCTTCGCGGTCCTCTCGAACTCTTTCTCGCGTTTCAGCCGACCTGCGTGGTAAACGCTCCTGCCACAGCGGATACAAGGACAACTTCGCCGGCTGGACGGCTCCTATCCACGCGCTCAAGGAAAAGGGCCTGATTGCCTCAGAAGACGATGCGGCCAACTTTTTCGCGGGATCCTGCGCACCAGGCGCACCCACCAACTCCAAACTGTGCCAGCAGTGCGTTGGAAGCCTCGCAGCCGGCGACGATCGAGTGCGGGACGCAACCAAGTGCTCTCCGACCGCGGCCGAAAGTTTCAGAGGCGGAGCCGGAGCCATCGCGTGAGTTTTGTTGTTAGTTAGACTGCGGATCTTTATGCATTTTTGACTTTTGACATTGACGACTCAGATTTGAGCGCGCGAGAACGCAAGAACAAGGGTCGTGAGAAGGAGGAAGAGAGAATGATCTCTCTAAAACATAAACATAAAATCTAAAACATAAAATTCCAGAGAATTTAGTACAATTTTTATTTATCTTAGAATCATACAGAGTACTATCACTGAAAATAAGATCTTACATGATTCGACAATTTTATAATTCGCCAGGAAAAATTAAAAATTACATAAACGTCCGCAGTCTAGTTAGTGATCGGTCTCGAGACACTACCTACCTATAAAAGAGTATAACTACTCGAACCGCGGGTCTCGTTTTAGGTGTTTGACGGCCGACAAAGGGGACGTGGCGTTCTTGTCGTTAACGGCGCTGTCGCAGATCGGTGAGTGAAATCAGTAAAATGCAACAATGCGACGAATCGTTTCGTAGCGTATCGCAGAAAGTGACCGCCATTGTTTCCTGTTTGCAGACGAGAAGGAGAAAGAGAAGAACGAGGAGCTGGACGTCGGTCGACAAGGAGGATCCAAGAGCTCGGACTTTGAATTGCTGTGTCCTCAAGGTGGACGCGCACCCATCGACGAATGGTCGCGATGCAACTTGGGCATAGAACCACCGCGGGTTATAGTCAGTTCCGCCGACAAAGACGCAAACGCTCTCGAGGAGTTGACGCATGGAACATTGGCCGCTAGCACTCTCTACTCGAAGAGGCCGGATCTTTTGAATCTCTTCGGCGCATGGGGAGGCGTGGTCAACTCGTTGTTCAAGGTACCGTCGAGATCGCGCAAACCGTTTTCTGAATTTCCTCCGCGCGATCGTTTCAAGCGACGCGAATCTTTTCGGTTTCAGGACGACGCGCAGGGTCTGGTCTCCGTGGACAAGTCCTGGGACAAGTGGAACGAGTGGCAGAACACTCAGCAAGCGTACGGCACCGCTTGACGGACGAGCAAACGGCTGTAACGAGCGCGAACGAGCGCAACCACGGCGGATATCGCAAACGCAAAATAAACGACGTGTCTGAACACGAGAAAACTGACTTACTTTTTATTCGTATAAAATTCAATCATCAAATTATAAAATTCGAGCGGGTAACGAGATCGCGAATCCTCCAGCGCGATCCTTCTCAAGATTCGAACGATTCGAGGAGCGACAGCATGCTCGCTCGCTCGAGAAAAGGTTCGACTATCCGACCGTACCTGCTGCGATTGTACTTTCTCCACACCACCGTGAATATAGTGTTCTTCTTCCCAGAGCTTAGTATGCAACGCAGCATCATGACTCGACATCGGTCTATCTCCTCGTCCTGGAACCTGTTTCCCGTCGTCACAACACCGTCGCTTTCGCTTCCAATAAGACAAAAACAAAGCCGGTTTAAGGCAAACACGAGAACGATCTGGCACTAACCTGTAGCCAAAGCGAGAGCCGACGGTCGCGGCGGCCCCGTACAGCAATCCTCTCCAAAACAGCCATCGCGGTTGAATCTCGGTGGGACGATCCGCCGTGCGAGCCTGCTCGGTGTCCACGACGACGCCGAGAACCAGCTCGGCCGCTGTTATGGCAATCAAACTCGCGGACATTCGACAAAATCTTTCGTCCAGCAGGGTCACGTCGATCTGAAAAATACGTTCGGTCGAGCTCGCAGCATTTCAAACAAGTAGAGATTTTGTATCGCACTTGTCGGCTTACCGCGTAACCACCCGCTCGATAAACGAACGCGAACATTTCCTCCGAGAGGTGCGCGCAATACTTGCAGTTAATCAAATGGTACCCGAAAAGAGAATGCACGTCGGCGAAGATGACGTTAAAATTCAATATCCGCAGGATTTTTTTCTCGTAATCGATCAGCAAGTCTTCCCGTCCAGCGTAAAGGTCCTTGGCCAGGCTAATCATCTTCGTAGCCTGGAACCGAAAACGGGGGAAAAACAAGAATCTCGCTGATCGCAGTTCACGAACCGAGCTCGCTTACCGTGGGGACTCTGGAAAAGTTTTCGAGCGTTTTCAACGCGATCCACAAGCTGGCCAACGCCGCCAACTGTATGAAAGCCGTGTCCAGTCGTAGTTTGTCGACCACCGCGTCGAACAGCTTCACCGCTCGATAGATTATATTCGATGGGTATTTGCTGTACGTCTGCGAACAATCGCGTCGATCGCGTCGATCGCGCCATTACAGCCCGTTCAGACGCGGCGGAGACCGTGCGTTTTCTGTTTTCGATTGTTGGATCGCGCGGAGACGTGTGAACGAATACGAAAAGACAGTGGAAAACGCGCGATTCCCGCCGTGTTTGAACGGGCTCTTTTAGCGTCTTTGTATTCATTCACACGTGTCCGCGCGGTTAAACAATCAATAACAAAAATCGTGCATGTCAAAAACGAGAATGTCGAGATTGAATCGCTTACGCCTAAACGCAACAGAAACGTAACAATGAGCGTCCTCTGTTCGGTGTTTACATGCTCTCTGAGAAAGTTGATCGACAATCGGGACTCTCGTTCCTCCTTTTCGCGTTCAATCATCAACAAATCCGTGTGGTACGCGGTGTTCCAGAGTAACTGGCCGGGGAACGAGGTCGGCCGTGCCTCGGACGCTCCGACGGGAGGCTGCTGTTTCGGCGTCTCGCAAAGATTGGCAGTGAACGTCTTCGGCGAACGAACGCTCGCCGACGACGAAACGACCGGACGATGGCCATTTCTAAGCCACGCTTGCAAGTCGTTCGTGTCGATCCTCTCCTCGAACCTGAAGCGAAAGAGAAAGTATCAACGATTCGTCGCCACGGATCTGTCAAACTCGAGCGTACCCGTTTCCTTGAACCGTAGTCGGTGTGACAACGCGTCCCGACGGTTCCACCCTGTACGTTTGATCGCGCAAAGCGCTCTTTGCTGTCGCGGTCCTCTCGACAGCTGTGGACGATGAACGCGCGATCGAAATCGCCCGCCGCGGCAACGCGTTCCCATCGCCACACGACCGAGGTTTCTGTTGACCCGATCCGATGGAGATTGATCTGCGAGCAATATCAAATTAAGATCGTTCCAGAGTCGGTACAGAGAGGTATCACGTTACCTGACGCGACGGGGGATCTTCGACGGCAACAGGTTCTCGTTTTTTCGGGATCGGTCTTCCGGCAACCGTTTCCGCGAAAGTCTGTCTCCTGTCTCTTCGACTCCTGGAGCAGGCTGGAACACCGAGAATGAAGAAAACGAGTGGATCATCGGCTGGAAAATCTGCACAGTTCGGAACAGAGATCGCCATACCTGTATGTTTTCGTTTCTGTGGTCTGGGAAAGAAGCAAGCGGTTTGGATGTCGTGGTGGAACCGCGGCGCGGTCGCACTTGCGGTTGTGGCTTCGGTTGCGGCGCATTCTTGTCGTCGCAATGAACGTGAAACGGCGTCTTCCTCGACGAGAGGGTCTCGGCGATGGCGAGTCCCTTCAGCCCGATCGATCCGGCCAACTCTGTTCTTCGTTCATCGTTCGACGACAGAGAAGCGTGCCTTCGAAGAGGGACTTCCTTGCACTTTTTAACGATCGCGGTCGCAGTTGTAGTCGAGGGAGGTAGCTCATTTTCCTTTCCCTTCGACGAACCCAGAACTTTCGCCGCGAAAGCGTTACGCGGAGCGGGCGCCATTTTCCCGTCGGTATAATCGCACAACTAGGTTCGAATTCGCGATCGTTCGAACTGTTGATTCGCTCACCTTCCGAGTTCACGCATACTCGAAGAGACAACCGCTTGTCCGGACGCGCGACAAAACTTCTCGGCATGTTTACTTTCGAGCGACGACGCGGCGATGCGCAGCTGGTCGTCGTCGGCCGAATCGCGGCCAATCAGATTGCCGAGCGATTACGGGGCGCGAACGATTTATGTTCGGCTCGACAGAGGCGCGAGGAACCGTTTCCGAGATCGGGTTCGTATCTCTGCATCGCGAATGGAACAGCAACTCGGCGAACAACGCAAGCCAGGTGACAGCAATGGCGACAGCCAAGAAGGTCAACAGCGGCATCGCGTCTTCCAGCTCCACCGACGTCCATCCGCTTTTCGCCTGAAACCGAACAAGCTTTCGATTAGAACCAGAACCAGACGCGCGAACGAAACCAATCAGAGTTGTGCTAATTTAAATAAATTGTGGTTGAATACCTGATTTAATTACATTGTGTTTCGTATACACAGTATGTGAATTGCACTACATACTTCAAACCTTAATTTGATTGCTATAATTACGCGGATCATGAGTGTAGTCGAAATACGATATAACGTAAATTACTGAACATGTACGTTACTCACTTAACATAATTCATTCGTTAGGTAGGTTATTAAATAGTCGTTAACTAAATATAATTCATCATGCATAATTCATAAATGTACTTTGTAATTGTATTTCAATTGTAAAAACGAGTTACATTGGAATTCAATTGTAATCCGATGTAATTGAATTACTTTGTAATTATAATTCGTGAAGTAATTCAATTGTAATTCAACACAACTGTGAAACAAACTCTCGACGAATAATATTACCCTGCTCAAGTGTGTGGCCCACTCAGCTTTCAGCAACCTTTGAAGAATCCCGCTGTCTCGCAGCACCAAAATACTGGAAATCGACAAAGACGAGATAGCAGCGCGAATTTGGAAGCCGGAGATCCCGTTCATCACTCACTTGCTATCGATGATGCCACGATAAGGGCTCTGAGTCGGTACCGCCATCGCCACGGTCGTCTGCACCATCGCGTCGAGTGGTTCCAGCATGCATTCCACCACTTCTTGAAGCACGCTCGCCATATTATCCAACGTCATGAACGCGTATTTGCTCTCTCGACAGACACGTTTCAGTCCGTCCAAATAATTGACCGGCAGATCGGTCTCGCTGGCCAGCAACTCGTCGAACATGATCGCGAGTATACGATCGGTGGTGTTCTGTCGCGTGAGCGGATCGAGTAGAGTGAAGTTGAACCGGAGAATGGATCGGAGAAGATAACTTTGTAATGTATGGAAACTGCGTGTAGATATGTATATTCGTCGTGCTGATTAATAAATTTAAAAAATGAAAGTACGCATGTATTTATTGAAGCGTATTGAACATTGAGTCTTGCGTTTACCTCGCAGTAAAGACACCGTTCACGTGTGTCTAAATCAGCTCTCGGATTTACTTACTCGCGACGGCCAAGTTTCAAAGGCTACGCCCCCTCGACCCGACCGCGCGTCTCGCTCCCCGTGGGGATCCTAATTCGGAGCTCCTCAGGCGCGTTCCATACTCGCTATTCGTGGCGCCTAGGAGGACTAGGGCCGCCACGGGGAGCGAGACGCGCGGCTGGGTCGAGGGGGCGTAGCTTTCGAAACTCGGCCGTCGCAAGTAAATCCGAGCGCTGGTCTAAATAAATATATAAAAATCTAAATAAATAGAAATTGACGTACATAAGGGTGAAATTGATTTGCAAAATCAATGTGTATATTTGGCTTGCAAAAGCGTGAATTTGGACTGCAAGACCCGCAAGATATACCTGAAAAAAGCTGTAGTCAGCCGAATCGCCAACCACGGCGAACCGATAGCTGCCGTCCTTCAGCATACCCTCCATCGTGGTGAACGGCATCAGGAACGTCTTCACCGCGAGGAAGCTGATGAGTGCGGCCGAGTAAGCTGCCAACACGACGACCGCTGTCAAGTGAATGCTCAGCTGTGCCAATCGTGTCGCATCCAGCGACGACGGCTCCATGCCTGCCGATTTCGCAAATCAGACGAGTATACCTTGCGTTGCCTCGCCTCGCCTCGCTGTTCCATTCAGATCGTGATTAGTCCAGTCAACGAAAAGTTGTAGAGGGAAATGGAAGGAACACAATTTTTGACTTTGGGACTTTGTTCGGACTAGTTAGTTTTACATACTAAAAGTCCCCACTCCTAGGAGGTGAGCGGGGTGCGGGGGGCACGTAGCAGGGAGCGCGGATATCTCGGAAACTATGCGAGATAGCGAAAAACTGAATGGAATCAATCTTGTGGCACGTTTTATCAGCTTTAATTTTGTATAGGATGGTCTTATCGCTAGGATGCATAGTTCCCGAGATATAAGCGAAAAACCGAAAAAAGGGACCTTTTACGTGCCTCCCTGCACCCCACTCACCTCCTAGGAGTGGGGACTTTTAGTATGTTTACCTCCTAACTAGTCCGAACAAAGTCCCAAAGGCAAAAATTGTGTTCCTTCCATTTCCCTCTACACCCCCCTTTTAAGCATTCATTGACTGGACTAGATCGAAAACGCGAGGTACGCACCTTGGCCGCAAAGTGCGCCAAAAACGTAAAACAACACCTCGGAGAGAGTGGATCGCGGCATCGTCGACGGAGTTTCCGACGTCGAGAACGCGTCAATCGTGATTATCGCTAGTCCCACAACCACGATCGTCATCCCGATCGCGTTCCACGTGTTCAACGCGAACGGCGCCAAGTACGCGTTCCACTTGACCGCCGTTGTGTCCGGCTTCTTGATGTACACGCGACATCTGAACACGAGAATGGAAAAACGCGCATCTTATCTCTTCCGTGTCTCGTAAAAGCCGCGCGTCTACTCACTTCGTCGAATAGACAGGGGTGGTGAATTTCACGGCGTCCAACCTGTCGGAAGTCATCATCAACTCGGTGGCTGCGAGGTCCGCTTCGTCCTCCATCAACATCTTAATGCAACCGGTCCACGTGCCGTTCGGTAGACGCACCCCCCACGAGCCTGCCTCCATATAGGTGAATCTGCAATTATTGTCTACTATTAAAACATTGCGCAGCCGAAGCTCGAATACCAACGGTGGAAAATGAGCTGGGACCACTGCAAAGGGGAGATAGCCCGCATCGTGCCAGGAAAAACCACACCCTCACCACTTAAGGGGGTAGACTCATTTCTAGGATCGCAAAGATGGGGTTTTTCAGTAGTCAAAAGCGCTAGATAAAAGATCAATCTAGGCCTCAATCGCCCTCAAAAGTCCTATTTTTAAGTCGCAACTTTATGAAGATAGCTACATGCACAGATGTATGCTTCCGAATAATGCAATAATGCAAATTACGGCTCGTAAACGTAAAAATAGAGCTTTTGAGGGCGATTGCGGTCTAGATTGATCTTTTATCTAGCGCTTTCGACTACTGAAAACCCCCATCTTTACATTATAATAGAAATGAGGAGGCGCATACCGCAAACTTGCAGTCTACTCCCTTAAAGATCATCGGAAGATGATCCAACGAGAGATGACCCATTCAGCTGTTTCGCCTGCTTGCAGCGGGGGCCACGAGGTGAATCTGCAACCGGAAACCGGAAACAGCGAACCGATTCTCGAGAGCGCGATCGTCTTCGGTTTTCCGCAAGCGACGTGCGGTGACGTGCGACGTCGCCGGACATGTTACGCGGGTTAGGAGCGAGGCTCGCGCAACGCAATGGCCCGAGTAATACTCGGAGCCATGCGTACGCAGCCCGTGTGTTCTTTTACGAAAGACGGCGAAGGAGCGGAGACGGTCGGAAAAAAGACGCGTTCGAGGAGAGGTCTGCCGCCAATCAGGAAAAGTACTTCCGCAAGGAAACGGCCAGACAGCTGAAAGAACTTCGTCAGCGCGAACGCAAGAGGAAAGCGATGGATTGCGAGCCCGAAGGTCGCGAGCCCGAGGATCAATCACCGAAGAAAAACCCACGGACCGAATCGTGACGAGACGGAATCGGAGTACGGAATTCGAAATCTTGGAGCCTCACTCACGTGCAATTCATCCCTTCCTGCAGCAGTTGAATCACTTCGCCGAAAAAGCCCGCGATACCCACCACCCGATTCGCCGTGTCCCGAAGCACGCGCGAGACCGGAGGATCCTGTGAACACAAACATTTTTCTGTACGTATCCAAGTGAAATTGATTTGCATAAGGTTGAATTTGACCTGAAAAAGCCTGAATTTGGAGTGCAGAACCTATACTGAATTTAATTGTAATTCGAATTTCAGAGAAAAAGAATTTTGTTGAAATTTGAGAGTCGAAAAATTGAATTTTCTCTCTCACCTGTACAGTGACCACCCTGATGTTGCGTCCATAGAGATCGTGTCTGCGTTGGTAGAGGCCCAGTTGCGATCCTCGGAAGCCTCGATCCTTGTTCCACTCGCCGAACTTCATCCATCTGAGATCCTCCTCTTTGCCGATGCGATACACGTCTCTGATCACCTCGCCGTTCTCCTGATCGTCCGGCTGAGCGATCATGAAAACGCAGTCGAACGGTACGTGAATCTCCGACAGAAAATCTTCGTATCTGGTATCGTTTCTCAGAAACAGCAGCCACGTAGGATACGCCATCGTGATCCACTGGGAGACCTATTCAATTTCGGAGAGTCATCAACCTTTACCGTGATACACACCCGACCAAACGCGATTCGCCTGGTTGCAGCCGTTTCGTTTCGCGCAATTTACCCGAGAAAATTGCTGCCTGATTCCCTCCAGATCGTTCAACAGAACAAACAACGGCCTCTTGATGGAATTGTAGGTGTCCCCCAGCTGAAATTAAAGTTCCGAATGATCGGGTGTACGCCGACCGAGAAGACAACTGTCGCTTTTCAACGTACTTGGCTCTTGAACGTGCGAAAATCCATGATCGAGGTGCGTATGCTCGAAGTTCCGCTAAAGTATCTCTGTAGGGACAGCAGTCCATCGAGCTCCCGCAAACCTGAAACCATGTTTCATTCGATGCGAACCGTCGCGCAGTGGAGTATTTGGCCGGAAAGCCGGAAAAACTATTTTAGCGTTATTAAACATCCACAATCTAGTTATAACTCTTCAATTCTTTTTGCACTATGATCACAAGCCTTTATCGAATGTGATGGTACCAGAAAGAATCAATAAAGTTTGATAATCGTAAAGGAACTTACAGAATGATCGATTATGTTCAAATATTAATAACTATATTAATTAGACGATAACAAAATGAAATCTGTGCAAAAGTGCTCTGTACACCTACCTGCAAAACTTCTGTAATGCAAGAATTTACATAATTTTCCTTAAAACACTTGGAAATCGCCAAAAAACGGACACTGTCTCGGAGACTGTTTAAAAATAAAAATCTCTCGACTTTGAAGTATGCTACATCACAGGTGTACAAATAAAAAGAAACAATATCGAAGGATTATTCTACAGACCTTTAACTACGTCGGACATCAAAAATGTCATGATACACGCGAAAATTTAGAAATCGACTTTTTTTCGGCTTTTCGGCCAAATACCCCATTGTGCATCGACAACCAGCGACCGCGCGCTTCGTCTCACTTTTCGTGTCCGGCGAGTCGTGGAAAAGTATGATGCAAGTGTTGTTGAAGTAGTCGTGTATGCCTCTGATCAGGTTCTTGTAGACGAACAGTGGTCTGATCAGAACAGGATCGTCTTCCGACTCGAAACTGTCAGCCGTGCTCCCCTGCGAGACGCGAAGCACGAGTAACAGCAACAGCAACGCCTTGCCGCGAATTCTCGATCGGAAGACGCGGGCCGACGCGAATATCTCTCGCTCGCGCCACGAACTCGCCATTTCCAATTTGTATTTTGTAGTTCGTAATTTTGCAGTCGCGTTCCCGTCCGCGATCCACGCGGAACTGATTCGCGCTGATGCGCTGTCGATAATCTCAGCTAAAACGCGCGGATAATCTGTGTTCCTCCAATCCGATAGTTGCCTAGTCCGACCGGAATCGACGAAAACACAACAAACCTACTACCGTGAAATCGATCGCGGCTCTCGCGACCACGAGCAATCGTTGTCGTAATTTTTGCGAAAAGGAATCGTTGCGGCATCGAAATCTCTTCCAATATTTGCCGTGCAGAGCAAACACCGTTCGTCCAGGCTGCGCGAAATAATTCATGTTGCCAGCGAGACAAAACGGTTTACTTCTCGTTTCGTTTGGCTCCGACCGAGTCGATCGGGAATATGTGGCGTTCGATTCCTCGAGTGGCTCGTTAGCAAGTCGTCCAAGGACCTATCGCTATCGGTCGCTGTCATTTCTCTGCGCAATTGGCTCGGCACATTATTCGCGACCCGATTCGCGCACAGTAAATTTTCGGAAAACGTTATGTCGACTGTTCGTCGAAATGCAAGGTCGGGTGAGCCGATGGGGTCGCCGCGATGCGATTTTGAACGTGTACACGTGGCACGCGAAGGACAGATTCACATGAATACAGAATACAGTTCCGTTAATTATATTTTGGATATTAAAAAATATATGATCTATTCATTCGGAACAATGCTAATAAGTATTTTATGACCTGGGGCAACGAGATTGCTAACGATTTAGCCAAAAGTGCAATTTTTTGTTTCTCAGGCATCTCGAGAATCCCTTTTACCAATCTGTACGAACCGTTCATGAAAAAAGCCTTTCTCAATACTTCCACGATAATGAAAAACCAAGGATTGTATAAAGGCAAATTCTATTGTCATCGTAAATAACTATTCCGCCACTTTATTGCCCCGTTAAACGGAAGCAGAGTATTATTGGCAAAGTGTAGATGTAATTTCGAGTGTGAAACTCTTGACCACGTCCTTTGGCAGTGTAATTTCTATGATACCCAAATATCATTAGATCTACATTACATACAGAGTCCTATGTAATCAGTTATGTAGAAAATGGAGTGCTGGTAAGTGCAGCTTAATCATTACACGGATTGAGATCCGGATTCGTTTACTATACGTATGACCACCCAATCAACGAACCGGAAGATAAAACTCGAGAGGAGAATGATCCCTGAACGGGACGCGTTCAACGGGTCCGCCGAATTCGGGATGCGAACGCGTGAAAAAGTTGAGGAAAAGTCTAAACAATTACCGCACGCGAATGCGATCACGAATGCGAACACGATCGCGAACGTGGTCGCAAATTAGCATCGATAAGAACAAACGAGCAGATAGGACGAGCCACGCGAGTCGTTTCTATCGTTCCGTGCCGTGCCGTGCCGTTTCGTACCGTATAATGTTCTATCGTGTTGTACCCCGCCCGCCGCGCGATACCAGGTGGTGGAAAAGGGTAGAAAAACCGGGCCGTCGATCGGTAAGACCAAGACAAGTTCGCAACGATCGGCGATACCGCCACGCTTCGCTCGCTGCATTCGTTTGTTCGTCGCGCGTTTCTGAGCCGAAATCCTGAGTCGGAACGATGAACGATCTCCGGACGATCGTCGCGTTCGCGATCGCGATCGCTTTATCCTTCCCGGATGGATCGCCGAAGGGCTGCGTCGCGCTCAGCGTATCCGAAACTGTCGCTACCGATATTTCCATCCCGACGGCAGGTAAGCTTCCGTTCTGACGGCAGGTAAGCTACAAAGAATACAAGAGCGATACTTTCAGAAATAACGGGCGAGACGAAATACGAAAACCCCTTGGAAGAAGCGATCCTGCACACCGTGACCATTGCTCGGAGCATCCTCGCGAGGACCGAGGTCCAGTTCGCAGAGTACAGAGACAGAATTCTATCGATCCTCGCGGCTATCGAGGCTCCGTTTGTAGAACCAAGCACCGACAACGCTGCCGTCGACACCAGCAGAAACAGACGGCGAAGATGGGCCGACCAGCTGACAGATCTATCCCTAGACCTGCCCCAAGTCCCAAACCTGCTGGAAGGCTTGGCAGCATCAATACCATCCGCCATCATGCATCCGTTCGAATTGGCGTCCAACCTGACGAGCACCGCCGGAAAATTGGCCGCTAACGGGGCTGGAATGGCCGCGCACAGCGGTTTCGATTATCTCTGGAAATTTCTATCCACGCAAGGTCTGCCGTGGTTGCGCACCACCCTCGACAAGTTGGACCAAGGCAACGCTGTCCCTTCCAGCATTCACGATTTCATAAAAAATTTCGACGCCGCCTACGATCTAGCTAAACTCATGGGTTACGTCAAATAATACGCTACACTTGTACGCGAATCCTATAGTATCCGCTTCTTCGTGCGAAATAAAGTATCGTGCAAAGTCGAACACGCCTTTTGATCCATTCCGATCGGTACCGAATCGGGGCCGGAAAACAGACGATCGTAAACGAAGCGACGAGATAAACGGATGGCGCAACGCGGACGGAGAAATCGGCCAGATTTTCGCGTTCCAGTGCGGCGCGGCTCGACCAGTCCCAACGATGCGGGCGCGAGTATCGTTTCGCGACTGTTTCGACAATTGGAAATGATGCGGGTCGGTTCTGTTCTGGTTCTCGCGCAATCTTCCTTTCGTTCCGCTGCCTCGCGCTTCCGAATCGTTGGACCAATTTCCGAGATTCGGGCAACGATCGAGCCGAATCGCGCGTCAGAATTCGTTGTGTAAGCCGAAGGACGCTCGCATCGCACCGTGACGTGTCATAGACAGAGTAGGAATTAGAGATAGCGATTTTGAACGTTTCAGTGAACCGTATAGTACGGAATTATATGGAAACGGATCCGTTCTCACAGATTTTTGACACGTTTCACCTGCCACGTGTACCTGAAATACACCGGTATTTCACTACATTCGTTCACTACACGTATATTTAGATACACGTGAAATAGCAATGCCACTCTACTTCCCATTCTCCGGTTTGCCGTCGATTCGCATTTTATATCCGCGCTTATTGTAGCTCGCGATTTGTCATCGCGCGTCGTCCAACGGAAATAGGCGACGAGGCGAGATAACCATCGTTGAGCCGCGAGTATCGTTGCGTGTCACGCGTCACGCCTCGCCCTTTGCCCGTCTCACCGTTCCATTTAGCGAGCACCGGGGCCAAGCCTTCGTCGATGTCTGCAATCGTTTCATCTCTCGTCGAAACCGAGAGCTCGACGACTCGTCCGAGATTCGTTCGCAACATGCTCCCGATTACGCATTCGCGCGACATCCGTTTACGTTTACACGTTGTTACACCACCGGTTCGACGATTGGCGAAACGCTGTGCGCGCGCGGCCGTGCTTATTCCCATTCGGTTTCGTTTTTGAGGATGCAGGTGAACGCGCGAGCCCGTGCGATTACATCCACGTTGCGCGACGCATCAGTCGTCGGTGCATTTGCGACGCGTCCGCACGATTTTCGAGTATCGAGTCGTTCTCACGATTAGCATCGCGTCGAACCTGTCGCGTTGAACAACGGCTTCGTCGTCGCATATCGCTTCATTCTCGGCGAAACAACGCGACTCGCAAATAACGATTCGAACGTCTCGAATGTCGATCGGTTCAACTAGCTGCTCGGTTTTTGCGCGGCGCTCGCGTATAGGTTCGGCGCGGTCCGCTTCGTTACGTAAACGAGCAGGCGCGTAATCTATGCTGGCTCGCGATTCTTCGGCTAGCAGGCAGGATAAACGACCAGGCGATCGGGAAAATCCTTGGCACAGTCTCGCCCGGCTCGACGAGCACGCGGGCGCGAGAGCAGACGAGCAAACTAAACCGAGCATGTCGATGATCGCGCGTCTCGTAGTCGCGATCTCGTTTTGCGGCACGGTTGCGACCACCAACGATCCCGACGAACGAGAATCGAGTTCTAGGACAATGTGCTCGGACGTCGGTTGGGAAAAGATCGGAGGCGTGAAACCGGAGTTGGTACATTCGCAGACGATGCTATTCAGCGCGGTAAATTCGCACGGCATCACTGAGAGTTGCTTCGAGAGGTAGGCTGGGATCGAAGGAGCCGACAGGAATCGGTTCGTGATCGTCGTTTCTCGAGTTGCAGATGCTCGCGCTCCAACTGCACCGCGTTCGTCGTGGATTTTAGTAGGAGCGTTTGCTACGCCGTGGAAACGGAAAGCGACGATCTCGTGCCGGAAGCCGGCTCGACTTATTATCATCGAATCTGCGTGAAAGGTAGCCGAATCGAGTCCTACTGGAATCCCACCGGTTAAAACGCCATGCTTACGATCAGTTCCAGCCAGATGCAAGCGAGAGAGACTCTGGCAAGTAGAGAGAACCGTGGGAGCGGTGTTCATCGATTCCGGCGGTTACCACTTGCCTCGCTCGATCACCAGGAGTCAGTGCTACGAAATATGCGCGGAAACGGGTAAGCGCGAGTCGGTGTCCTAACGAACGAACGAACGAACCGATCGCCATATTGGACGTCTCGATCGCAGGTAGAAGCTGCAAGTCGGCGCAATTTCGAACGAGCAAACCACTCTCGGCCGAGAACGCGATGGGCCGATGTTCGTTGTCTCTGCTCGAGAGAGGTATCAGGCCGCAAGCCTACCGGGCTTCGATGTACAGGGACGAGTATCTTCGGGACCAGTGTCGAATCGTGTGTAAGTAAATCAAGATCGCTAGGATCTTGATAGAAGGATCCGTTTATCACGCTCCACACTCCGCGTTTCTTGCCGATTTTCAGCGAAACGAGAATACTGTTCGTACGCAGAGTTTCGCAACGCGTCGCTGCCGTACTCGGACGTCGCTCTGACCAACGTCGACGAGAAGCAGGTAAGAACGAACTCGTGCGCGTTTTCTCGTGTCTCCGAACCGCTGTGATTTTCTCGAATTCAGTGCGAGCGGAGCTGCGATACTAGCGATCACGGTTTCCTCTGTCGGGGATACACGATGGACAATTCCTCCGGCGCGCCGATTTGTCTGTTGCACGCGGAGGATACCGTCGGTCTTGGCGTTAGTTCGTTGATACCCATGGCGAACGCGATTTACCGGGAACGAGAGCCTTGCCTGGATCGTAAGTACAGAAATACGAATGCGGATACGATGGAAGCCTGCTGGTCCGTCTTTCAGTAAAGGTGCGATGCAACGAGACCGCGATGCGAGTCGAGCTGAGCACCAGCGGCGGCTTCTTCGGTCGAATTTACGCGTCCGGCTACGCGGAGAGCTGCGCGGTCCAAGGACGAGGCACGAACCAAACGGTATTGTCGTTGCCGTTGCCGTCTCTGCCGCCTCTAGCTTCCCTTCCTAGAGTGGAGCAATTTTCCAACGTAGCGCCGCGATGCGGACTCAACGTCGCGTTTTCCGTCGACGATCAGAATCGGTAAGTATACACGTGTACGCGTGGCACGTAAACCGTGTAGTAAGGGATTGACACGTTTTATGTTTCATGAATCAAAAATACCCGGGTATTAAAAATTACACGGATTTAAATCCGGATTCGTTTAATACACGCGTACACGTGTACTTAGATACACGTGAAATAGGGATCTCTGGTAAGCAGTCTTTCCAGCCCAACTCGCATCGCGACCACACGAAAACAATCTGTCGCAGGACGCGTCCACTCTTTTGGACAACGATCGTGGTGCAGTTCAATCCGATCGTGCAACGTCTGGGGGATCAAGCGGTTCGAGTCGGTTGTTCGTTGAACGGTCGGGAACCACCGGAACCAAGGAACGTTACCGTCCAATCGAGTTTCAGCTTTCTCGACCCGAAGTAAGACCATACCTATCTACCGATCTCCGCGTTCTTTTCTATTATCCTACTCTGCCTTGTGTTTTCTCTTCGTCTGACACCTCGCGATTCGAATTTCGTGCGTTTAGCGCAGGAGTACCGCCGATATCGTCGACGATAGTGAACGCATCGTCCCAACCGCCGTTGGTAACCATGAGGATTCTCGATGAAAATTCAAAAGACGCCGTCGTCACCCATCTAGGACAGAAACTGATTCTCAAGATCGAATTGAACCCGACGAACGGTAAGCGCGTCGCGATCGTGATCGCTGGACTGCGGATCTTTATGCATTTATAGACAAATTTAAGAAATAGCAAATTGAAGAAATAACATTCTAATTGTGAAATTGAAATAAAGATCCGCAGTCCGGTGATCACGATTCATTTGGTCGATTCACTTTCTGTTTTCTCCGCTGTGTTGGCAAGGTCCTTACGACATCGAGGCCGGTCACCTTGTGGCGAGCAGCGCATCAGGCGACTCGTCTTTGCTGCTCCTAGACGTGCTCGGTTGCCCCACCGATCCATCCACCTTCCCCGCTCTGTCTAAAGACCCCACCGATGGGAAATCGTTGATCGCGACCTTCGCCGCTTTTAAATTCCCCGACAGTCAGCTGGTTCGATTCAACGTGCTCGTTAGATTCTGCGCGGAAGAGTGTACGCCGGTGAGTAGTGGTTCTTTTGTAGTTTGTCTTACGTTTTTCTTACGTCTAAGTGCTCTCGCGGTCGATTACAGACTAAGTGCAATGGCGGTCAGCTCTCTTACGGCAGAAGAAAACGCGAGGAAGCGAGAACGAACTCTGACGAGGCTGCTCCGGATGAACTACCGCTTCAGCTCTCCATAATTGTTCAAAATCCCGTGGCGCCCACGCCGGACCGATTGTTCTCGAGGGAGAGAAACCCGTCTCCCGACACTGTCTTGATCACGGCTGGAAGTAAGCGCGTTTCGCGTTCCGCGACGCCAAATGCAGAACGCAGAATACAGAATGCAACGCGTAGCGCTACCGCCGCTTTATCATCGTCTCTCCTCCTCTGTTCCCAGACTCCGTAGACGGACTATTTTGCGTCGACGCGAGTCTCGCTCTCAGCCTCCTGATCTTTTGGCTGATCATTCAAATCGCGTTGATTGTCGCCTGCCTGTTGACCGTCGCGCGATATAGACGAACGGCGATACGAGCGGAACAGGAAAGGATCAACGTGCTGACCAGGCATCTGTACGGCATTCACGGAGGAAACTATGAAATCGCGCGAAGAGTCAGGTGGGCCGATCGCAACGCTTCGTCGTCGTCCAACGGCTGAAGGCTCGACAACTCGACCATATTCTACCCGGCACCGTTCGAACAAACTTTCTGTCTGTGCGTGCCTGGTACAGCGGAAAACTAGGATAACGAATAAACGCTTGGCGATCCGTCCGCTTCGAAATCACATTTTTATTCGACAAACGATCCTTTCGCTGCGCAGCGATCCAACGATTATCCTCTCCCGCTCGAAGTCTGACAAGGTCCAAAGTAGTTTATGCTCACGTCTACGAAACAGGAAAACGTTCCATCGATTAATTTTCAACCGACTACGAGATACGCGTCGTACCGTATCGTTTTTCAGCACTCACCTTTACCGCACACCGACGCGCAATTCAAGCGTCCTGGATTCTGGTAAAGAACGTTGTCGGACCCGCAAACTGGATTGTATTCCAACGTTGTCTAGAACACGAGTCGTGTCTCGTTACTGCTCCGAGGAGCTTCGAGTGTCGCGTTCTGTCCGCGTGAACTTTCATCTCGTACGATAAACTCGACCCGAGAAACCGGTACGATAATCCTGACGACCTTGTCGCTGCGAACGCGAAGAAAACGTTGTACTCACCGGACATCTGTCGAGGCACGCGGTGTCCTCGCCGGCCGCTGTAGCAGTCGTGCTTGTAGCAGTCGTGCTTGTAGTAGTCGTGCTTGTCGTGGTCGTCGTCACCGTCGTGGATCTATCGTTGCCAGAAATCGGCCCGTCGAACACGAATCCGTCCACCTCGAAAGAATTCGGAAGACCCGCGTTGTTCTGCCGCAAAATAAACGACTATTGATCGCCGGATGTGTCGACGAGTATGTACATATACACTCGCATCCACAAGTCATCGGACACTTATTCAAATTTGGATGCAGACGATTTTTTGTTTAATCGCTTCGCTATCACGAAACGTGTTATCTCGTGTTATCTCGACGAGATAACTCGTCCGTGGTAGCGAAGCGGTTAAAAACAATAATTATTAATTTTTTCTTATATTTTCTAATTTTTAAAATTCAAGTGGGATAATCGTTTTCCAATTTGGCTTCTAGAGCTGTCCATGTATAATCATCCCACAATTTCTCAATCTCTTTTTCACAACCTTTATTCATTAATTTTGCGTTCAAATAGCTACACCTAATCAAACCAAGCTGGAAGCTTGTATTCTTTAACCCTTTGCACTCGGAGCAATTAAACATTTTTTCTGACCCAGAATATTTCCATTCCCTATGATTTTTTAAATTTTGTGGATATGAAATTGGTATAAAACCTCATACAATATCTAAATGTTTAGTAATTGATTAGACACCGACATATTTAATAATGTAAACAATATTTTGAATAATGGTACAGAGCAATTTTTAGTGGCGCTGATGGTGCTAAGGGTTAATTACCCTTTTGTTGAAGACAATTAAGTGTCCGGTGATTTATGGACAGGATCGAGTGTATCTGCAAGAAACCTTTCGACAATCCGCTTACCTGTGGGAACGCGACCAGACTTCCACTGAACACGGCAACTGCGTAAAAACGATTGTACGTGCGAGACGTTATGTTTACTCGGTAACGCGATAATTATCAGAAATGTTCGGAACACCTCCGCTTACTCACCCAACGCTACGTAAAATATCCACATCCTGATCGATTTCGCGACTTTGTTTCTTCTGCTGCTCTACGTATATACCTATATCTATTGTTCTACCTGCAGCTTCCTCTTGCAGCTTCGTTTGTCAGAGAGTTCCGTCCGCGAACGTAGAATTTACTGATCGAAAAGCTCCATTCGCATTTGCTTTTATAAGTCAAGACGGACCGGTCAGGGGGAATCCACGTACGAATCGTATTTCCGCCTCTATCGCATCAGAGAACTCGTTTCATCTCTCTGCATTTGATCTCTGTCTCTATCTCTCTCTTTTTCTCTATATATGTATATATTTTTCCGTGACCCCCTCCCCCGCCATAAGTCTGGCTAAGTATAAAACAAAGACGAGAACTCGGAGAGACGTAGGAACAGCGAGACATGCTTGAATGTAAATAGTGGAAATCCCGCTTTCCTTGAGATCGCAGGATCAAGGTCTGTCCGCGCAGTTGAAGAATCGTATTCGATCGACGCGTACGATTACTTCTCGGCATCGGATAGATAGTAGACCCCACGAAGAAATTGCTCATTCCTCCATTTACAACTCGTACGCAGAATTGGACATAAAGAACCACTCTAGCAGCATTTATGGTCGGCGTTTTATGCCCTTTTATGCAGTTGGGCCAATGGCCAGGGCCAACGTCGTTATAATATGAACGGCCAAAACTGGGCCCACTAACATATTATCCTGATCTTCTCTTTTATTCTTTTATTTTTCCACGGTAAAAATTTTGGAAAAATAGGAAAAATTTAATTATCCATGTCGGAATTGAACCGGACCGCCTGCGTAGCAAGCTGATGCCCTACCGCTGAATCTACAGAGGCGTCTTACACGTAAATGCCATAATCTGGGCTACTAGATACGCCAACGAATTTAAATCAAAATATCTAAAAAACAAAGGCCCATTCTGAAGAAACCCAAAAAGGTTTTCTTATACTACATGAGCATTTGCTTTCCCCTTGGAAACATATCCCAATCAATTCCCATCCGTAAATGCTACTAGGGCAGCAAACGGAGATCGACGACGAAAGGACAACCGAAACAACAGTTTTTCGGATCCATGTACATGTAATTACAGTTCTATATTTTAACAAATTTCTCCGATCGGGTGACTCTTGCATCGTTCACGGACATAATACTGACTAAAAATAGACATATTATTCTTATCGATTGGTGTGAATTCCTTATGTAGTTTCTGGCTCGTGATTTGTACACGCTTCTACCGTACAAGCACAAAGACAGCGCGCGGACTACCGTATTTCGATCTAGGCGATACAATACGCTTGCATGCGCAAAATTGAACAAAACTGACCGTGGATGTGCGTCGAAATGAAATTTTCAAATCGTCGTTAAGTACGCAGCATCGAATATCGATGCGAATCGGCTACCGTTGATTCCATCGTTCCGAAACAACGTAAAACATGCGAAAAATGTGGATAACTGTCGTGCCGGTCACGCGAGATGCGCGAGATAGTACGGTTTATCGAAATATAATGACGGTTTGTTCTAACGAATCGGATTCGTTCAAACAGCCTTGTCAAGAAAATCTCTCGCGCGATCTTTCAAAATATTTTACAGGATATACTCCGTTTGCATTTAATCGAACGAATACTTTTAAAGAACCATTTACAGGTGCACCGGAATCGTGAACTTTCTTCTTAAAATGTTGTGTCGTTGCGACAATACCGTAACGGTGTCGTGTTCGAACATCTTCATTCTGTTATCGTAAAAAAGCATAATCTTACGTTTCATAACGCTCACTACGAAGATAGGTGACACAGAACAAAACGATTAAACACGGATTGGCAGTTGAAAGGAATGATAGTGTAGCATAATGTGCAGCATTACCGTAGCAAAGCTATTCGCGTGACAATTTTTCTGCGATTCTTGTGCAAGAACGATGCTTGTACGACGCTTCGAGTAGACACTCGAACATGGGAAAATGATAACATTTAAATGTAAAACTAACTAATTCCCCGATTACCGATGTCAACCTCGATTTCACGCTATCCTCCGTGTGCTATGAATGCTACGGTAACGATCATAGTTTCGAAACATTCTACATTTTAGCCCCAGTCTCCGGAAAAAAAGAAAAACTGTCTACCGTTCGAAACTGTCGGAAAACTGACGCGCGTCTCGAGACTGTCCTCCAGCGATTAACAATTTCTTTAGTCGACGACGAGATAGTAGGAGTCGTCTTCATGGTTGCCTGTGTCGCATCGCGCCGTATCGTGCCGTGCCTGGCCGTTGTTCGTTTACGACTGCTGCGGTTGACAAGCGGCGTAGATCGGTCCAGCTTTCTTCTTCGCTAAATCGGTCGCCTTCTTTGCAACGTCTTTCACCTTCTCTGCTTTTCCTTGCAACGAATGCTGGAAATCTTCCGCCAGTCTAGATCTACTCGCAGTTCCATCGTCGAGCTAGTACAGAGCAATCGATTAAAATGTGTAACGCGCAGTAACGAGCATTCTTTGGGGACGCCCCGCCCGCTACTCTTCTCTCAAATCGCGTCAATAACGACTCACTCGATGAACGAAACCCATTTGAGAAAGGGTCGGATTCATATGCTGCGCCGTATGCGGATACATGTGTGCCAAAACGTAGTTGAAACCCGCGTACATGTCGTTACAATTCTTTTTGAATTTGTCCAATCCAAACGTCTGTATAGCTCTGCCCAGTCCCATTACTTGACTGTCGATCCATGCCGATCTCTTCGCTACCGTCCAATTAGGGTTCTCTTCGCACACCTTGTAAACAACCTTCTCCACAACGCTCTGAAAAGCACGATTTACCATTAGTTTATTATACGCGTCAAGAACAAAGAGAAGAAGCGCGCTCGCTCGAATTACCATTATCTTCGTGTAGCCCAAATTTCTCGTGTACGTGGTAAAGGTCTTGGTCTTTAGATCCACCGTACTGTCCTCTACAATCTTTACCGTGTTTTTGCTAACGAATCTCTTTGCCCACTTGGGCACACTGTTAGTTTTCGTTAGCAATCTTTTCGTATATAGAACTCCGTTTTTGACTTCCCTCGATACGGTATCCTCTGTGAGGACATGAGCACTGTGGAAACAGATTAAACTTTATTTGCAAAACTGTTCCTGCACATAGAACGAAGAAAAAGCTTCGCATACCTGTTAGGATTTGGATATCTATGCCAAAATCCTTGCGCCACTTGATACCAATCGAATTGAAAGATTTTAGTATTCTCGTAACGCTTCACCATCCTTTTAGATGCTAGAACCGTTCTACGAATAGAACCACTTTGTGAGGATGCACAGCCCTGGTTCAAACACCGAATCGATCATAAGTACAGGCAGTACGATCGAATTAATTTCCGCGGTTCCCTCTGAAATCAAGAAAAGACATTTGCATCGTTTGTTGTGTATATCTTCTGGAAAATTGATTTACAAAAAGTTACTCTACGTGTTTACAAATACACGTATGTATGTATGTACGCGTATACACAAATCTGTGTATATATGCATACATATACGCGGGGATAGAAGCGTCAGTTTTAAACACACAGTTTCAAACACATCTGTTCGACCATAACAATCGATCGGGTTGTAAAATTCAACGGAAACACTAGTGTCTAAGCTTGGTAAACTTGATAAATTACATAACCCTCATTCACGTTCGATAGCTGCGAATCGCTTGCCGCGTGAAATTATAAAACTTAGTAGAGATTTCGAGATACAGTTGAATAACGCGCAACTGATAACCGACAAAAATTTCTCGGAAGAACCTGTCGGTGAACCCACTGCACGATCACGTAAGAGTCGCAAAACTCTACGAAAGCATCGTTTCGATCCAGTAATCTATATATATATATATATGTATATTGTGTATGCACATGTACATATGTATTTGAACATTGAGTCCAATGGAAAACACGTGGAGGCAGGGCTTCTTGACTGTTACGGATTACGGGTAACCAGAAATGACAAACACATTCTGAACTATCCTTCGTGTGCGGTGTCTAGAAAAATCTTACGTGTATAGGCGTATGCAAATCATATTCGTGCTATGTATATGTTAGAAACGAATTGCCAATCAGTGTATGTACTTACTTGCCAATGTATACCTACTATATA